>JAKSZU010000009.1:80836371-81236478 GCA_026018925.1 Tupaia tana | reverse complement strand
CAAGGGAATGCAGGGGTTTCAAGAGAGAAAAAAAACCGCCTCAAGGAAATCCTGGCTACCTACCTAGAAGGTGGAGTCTGGGGCCTGGGGGTCTGGAAGTGAGGTGGGGGTCAGAGGTGACCCTCCCTCAGTGTCCCTTGCCGGCCAGAGGCTTGCAGGAGCGCCTATTGCCTTCTGGCAGTCCCGGACGGTCTGGGGGCAGAAGTTGAGCTAGGTGTTAACAAGGGAATGCAGGGGTTTCAAGAGAGAAAAAAAACCGCCTCAAGGAAATCCTGGCTACCTACCTAGAAGGTGGAGTCTGGGGCCTGGGGGTCTGGAAGTGAGGTGGGGGTCAGAGGTGACCCTCCCTCAGTGTCCCTTGCCGGCCAGAGGCTTGCAGGAGCGCCTATTGCCTTCTGGCAGTCCCGGATGGTCTGGGGGCAGAAGGAGAGCTAGGTGTTAACAAGGGAATGCAGGGGTTTCAAGAGAGAAAAAAAACCGCCTCAAGGAAATCCTGGCTACCTACCTAGAAGGTGGAGTCTGGGGCCTGGGGGTCTGGAAGTGAGGTGGGGGTCAGAGGTGACCCTCCCTCAGTGTCCCTTGCCGGCCAGAGGCTTGCAGGAGCGCCTATTGCCTTCTGGCAGTCCCGGATGGTCTGGGGGCAGAAGGAGAGCTAGGTGTTAACAAGGGAATGCAGGGGTTTCAAGAGAGAAAAAAAACCGCCTCAAGGAAATCCTGGCTACCTACCTAGAAGGTGGAGTCTGGGGCCTGGGGGTCTGGAAGTGAGGTGGGGGTCAGAGGTGACCCTCCCTCAGTGTCCCTTGCCGGCCAGAGGCTTGCAGGAGCGCCTATTGCCTTCTGGCAGTCCCGGATGGTCTGGGGGCAGAAGGAGAGCTAGGTGTTAACAAGGGAATGCAGGGGTTTCAAGAGAGAAAAAAAACCGCCTCAAGGAAATCCTGGCTACCTACCTAGAAGGTGGAGTCTGGGGCCTGGGGGTCTGGAAGTGAGGTGGGGGTCAGAGGTGACCCTCCCTCAGTGTCCCTTGCCGGCCAGAGGCTTGCAGGAGCGCCTATTGCCTTCTGGCAGTCCCGGACGGTCTGGGGGCAGAAGGAGAGCTAGGTGTTAACAAGGGAATGCAGGGGTTTCAAGAGAGAAAAAAAACCGCCTCAAGGAAATCCTGGCTACCTACCTAGAAGGTGGAGTCTGGGGCCTGGGGGTCTGGAAGTGAGGTGGGGGTCAGAGGTGACCCTCCCTCAGTGTCCCTTGCCGGCCAGAGGCTTGCAGGAGCGCCTATTGCCTTCTGGCAGTCCCGGATGGTCTGGGGGCAGAAGGAGAGCTAGGTGTTAACAAGGGAATGCAGGGGTTTCAAGAGAGAAAAAAAACCGCCTCAAGGAAATCCTGGCTACCTACCTAGAAGGTGGAGTCTGGGGCCTGGGGGTCTGGAAGTGAGGTGGGGGTCAGAGGTGACCCTCCCTCAGTGTCCCTTGCCGGCCAGAGGCTTGCAGGAGCGCCTATTGCCTTCTGGCAGTCCCGGATGGTCTAGAAGGTGGAGTCTGGGGCCTGGGGGTCTGGAAGTGAGGTGGGGGTCAGAGGTGACCCTCCCTCAGTGTCCCTTGCCGGCCAGAGGCTTGCAGGTGCGCCTATTGCCTTCTGGCAGTCCCGGATGGTCTAGAAGGTGGAGTCTGGGGCCTGGGGGTCTGGAAGTGAGGTGGGGGTCAGAGGTGACCCTCCCTCAGTGTCCCTTGCCGGCCAGAGGCTTGCAGGAGCGCCTATTGCCTTCTGGCAGTCCCGGATGGTCTAGAAGGTGGAGTCTGGGGCCTGGGGGTCTGGAAGTGAGGTGGGGGTCAGAGGTGACCCTCCCTCAGTGTCCCTTGCCGTCCAGAGGCTTGCAGGAGCGCCTATTGCCTTCTGGCAGTCCCGGATGGTCTAGAAGGTGGAGTCTGGGGCCTGGGGGTCTGGAAGTGAGGTGGGGGTCAGAGGTGACCCTCCCTCAGTGTCCCTTGCCGGCCAGAGGCTTGCAGGAGCGCCTATTGCCTTCTGGCAGTCCCGGATGGTCTAGAAGGTGGAGTCTGGGGCCTGGGGGTCTGGAAGTGAGGTGGGGGTCAGAGGTGACCCTCCCTCAGTGTCCCTTGCCGGCCAGAGGCTTGCAGGAGCGCCTATTGCCTTCTGGCAGTCCCGGATGGTCTGGCTCCAGCTTTTTTTTGATTTCCATTTGTGTGGAGTATCTTTTTCCAGCCCTTGACTTTTAGTCTATGTATGTCTTTATCCATAAGGTGAGTTTCTTGTAGGCAACAGATAGAGGGTTTCTGTTTTCTTGTCCATTCAGCCAGTCTATGTCTCTTAACTGGAGAATTTAATCCATTGACATTCAATGTAATTATCGATATTTCCATACCTGATCCTATCATTAAGTGAGCCATTTTCTTGATTGCTTTTTGTTCTCGTATAACTGTCTCTGATTTTTTAGCTTTCCTGGTATAATACTCCCTTCAGAACCTCTTGAAGAGCTGGTCTGGAGTTGGTAAATTCCTTCAAATTTTGTTTATTCGAGAATGTTTTTATCTTTTTTTTCCCATATGAAAGATAATTTTGCCGGGTATAGTATTCTTGGTTGAAATTGTTTTTCACTCAACACTTTTACTATGCTTCCCCATTCTTTCCTTTCCTGCATCGTTTTGGCCGAGAGATCCGATGTTAGCCTGATGCGGTGACCTTTGTAAGTAATCTGGCGTTTCCCTCTTGCCAGCTTTAGTATCTTGTCTTTGTCTGTTGTTTTTGCCAGTCTGGCTATAATGTGCCTTGGAGAAGATCTTCTTGGGTTAATTCTACCCGGGGTCCTATGTACTTCCTGGGTCTGGATACTTGAATGCCTTTCTAGATTTGGAAAGTTTTCTTCCAGGATTTCGTGGAATAAATTATCTAGGCCCTTATTATTTTCTTCCTCTTCTGGAATACCAATTATCCAGATGTTGGGGCGCTTGATAGTATCCACTATTCCTCGTATATTATCCTCATTTTTCATGGTTGTTTTCTCAATCTTCTTGATGCTTTTTTCTAGGTCAGATGTTTTGTCTTCTACGTTGGAAATTCGATCTTCTGCCTGGTCTAACCTACTTTTAATACTTTCAAGGGAGGTTTTGATTTCCTGTATCACATTCTTCAATCCTAGAAGTTCCATCTGGTTCTTGTTTAAGGTATCCATTTCTTCTTTCAAGTCATTGAAGGACTTCCTCATCTCCTGGAGCTCCTTGTCTCTTTTCTCTTCCATCTCAGTTAGTTTGGTCACTACAAATAATCTGAATTCCTTATCAGACATGTCCACGACGTCCATTGTATTGACTGTGGGTGACGTAGGCTTGATGATTTCCCTTGGGAGAGAGGCCTTTTCTTGGTTGCTCATATTTCTTGAGCCTCTGTGATTGTTCCTAGTCATCAGATAATCTATATGTTTCTTCCTAACTGATTGTTAAAAGTTGTACAGGCTTAGAAAATTGATGATTTCCCTTATGGTTGGCCTACCTGTTGCTCACAATTACCATTAACTGTTGCCACTACCGTGGATGACCGAAAGTCCTCACTGTCTCTAAGGAGAGGTGAGCATTCAATTGACTGAATAAGCAACACCCCAAGAGCAAAGAAACACAGAATGAAAAAAGGAAATCGCGCTATTCAAATCACCAAAATTCAAAGAGTCCAAAGGCTAGTGGGAAAGGGTCAGAAGATGAGTGACAGGACCAGGTTGGTCGGGCCTGCAGCCTGAGTCCGCCTGGAGCCTGGAACTGCTGGCCGGCTCGATCCGGATTGCGGGTGGGGTGGGGTGGGAGTTCGCCTTAAAGTCCCAGACAACCAACCTGGGGTCCAAGGAGGAGAAACAGTGGGGATGCGTGGAGATTCAGAAGGGTCGGGCCTGCAGCCTGAGTCCGCCTGGAGCCCCGAACTGCTGGCCGGCTCGATCCGGATTGCGGGTGGGGTGGGGTGGGAGTTCGCCTTAAAGTCCCAGACGACCAACCTGGGGTACAAGGAGGAGAAACGGTGGGGATGCGTGGAGATTCAGAAGGGTCGGGCCTGTAGCCTGAGTCCGCCTGGAGCCCCGAACTCTCCTTCCACTTTTTAATGTCACTTTCAATATCTTTTTTTAAGATTTTCATAGTTTTCTTTATAAAGCTCTTTAGCTTTCTTAGTTAGGTTTATCCCTAGGTATCTTATACATCTTCTGGCTACGGTGAAAGAGATTCCTTTCTTCAGCTTGGCTTCGTTCAACTTGTTCATAAATAGAAATGCTATAGATTTTTGGATATTGATTTTGTATCCTGCCACTTTACTGTATTCACTTATTACTTCAAGAAGTTTTTTCATGGAGACCTTTGTGTCTTCTAAGTATACCATCATGTCATCTGCGAATAAAGATATTTTCAACTCTTCTTTGCCTATTCGAATGCCTTTTATATTGTTCTCGTCTCTGATTGCACTAGCTAAGACTTCCAGTACTATATTAAAGAGCAGTGGAGAACGTGAACAGCCTTGCCTATTACCCGTTTTTAGCGGAAAAGCTTTCAGCTTTTCCCCTTTCACTATAATGTTAACTGTAGGTTTTTCATAGATGGCTATTACTGTGTTAAGAAATGACCCTTCTCTACCAATCTTAATGAGGGTCTTAATCACAAAAGGATGTTGTATTTTATCAAATGCTTTCTCCGCATCAATTGAAATGATTATATGGTTTTTATTTTTCTTTCTGTTAATGTGGTGTATTACATTTATGGTCTCGCGTATGTTGAACCACACTTGCATCCCTGGGATAAAGCCTACTTGGTTGGTGAATAATCTTTGTTATATGTTGTTGGATACGATTTGCGAGTATCTTGTTGAGAACTTTTGCACCTATATTCATCAATGATATTGGTCTGTAGTTTTCCTTTTTTGTCATGTCCTTATCTGTTTGGGGGATGAGGATGATGGAGGCTTCATAAAATGAATTTGGAAGATTTCCTTACTTTTGAATATTTAGAAGTAATTTTAGTAGGATAGGGGTTAACTCTTCTTAAAAGTTTTGTAGAATTCAGAAGTGAAACCATCTGGACCTGGGCTTTTCTTTGTTGGGAGGTTATTTATTACTGATTCAATCTCCTGGCTTGTTATGGGTCTATTCAGGTTCTGTATGTCCTCCTGATCCAATCTTGGTAGATTATATGCACCCAGGAATTTGTCCATCTCCTCCAAGTTTTCTTGTTTGTTGGCATATAGTCGCTCATAGTGTCCTCTAATGTTATTTTGTATATCTACTGTGTCTGTTGTAATATTGCCTATTCCATCACATATTTGATTAATCTGGTTCCTTTCTTCTTCTTGATCAGTCTAGCCAATTGTGTGTTGATCTTGTGAATCTTTTCAAAGAACCAGCTTTTGCTTTCATTTATTTTCTGTATGGTTCATTTATTTTCTGTTTCATTTATTTCTGCTCTAACCTTTATTATTTCTTTAGCCTGGCATTTTTGGGGTTTGTTTGTTGTTGTTTTTCCAATTCCCTGAGGCATAATGATATGTTATCTATTTGCCATCTTTCCATCCTTTTCTTATGTGCACTAATTGCTATGAATTTCCCTCTTATGACTGTTTTTGCTGTGTCATAGATTATGGACACTTGTGTACTCATTATCATTTGTTTCCATAAATTGCTTTATTTCAGCCTTAATTTCTTCAGTAGTGAAGAAGTCATTCAGAAGTAGGTTGTTCAGTTTCCATGTGTTTGTGTATTTTCGGGGTTGTTTCTTGAAATTAATCTCGAGTTTAATTCCATCGTGGTCAGAGAAGATGGTGGATACAGTTTCTATGCCTTTGAATCTGTAAAAGCTTGATTTGTGTCCTAACATATGATCAGTCTTTGAAAAGATTCCATGCCGGGGTGAGAGAAATATATATGTTGTGGATGTAGGGTGGAAAGTTCTATAGATATCTGTCAAGCCCATTCGATTTATAGTATCATTTAGGTCCTGTATCTCTCTATTTATTTTCTGTCTAGAAGATCTGTCTAAAGGAGATAATGGGGTGTTGAGATCTCCAACAATTATAGTATTTCTCCCTATCTCTCCTTTTATCTCCAGCAGTCTTTTTTCACATATTTAGGTGCACCTGAGTTGGGTGCATAGATATTTACAAGGGTTATGTCTTCTTGCTGGGTTACACCATTTACTATTATATAATGCCCTTCTTTGTCTCTTCTTACAGTCTTTGTCTTGAAATCTATTTTGTCTGAGATCACTATTGCTACTCCAGTCCTTTTTTGATTTCCATTTGCATGGAATATCTTTTTCCAGTCCTTGACTTTTAGTCTATGTATGCCTTTATCCATAAGGTGAGTTTCTTGTAGGCAACAGATAGAGGGTTTCTGTTTTCTTATCTATTCGGCCAGTCTATGTCTCTTAATTGGAGAATTTAATCCATTGATATTCAATGTAATTATTGATATTTCCGTACCTGATCCTATCGTTAAGTGAGCCATTCTCTTGGCTACTTTTTGTTCTCATATAACTGTCTGTCTGACTTTTTAATTTTCCTGGTATAGTACTCCCTTCAGAAACTCTTTAAGAGCTGGTCTGGAGTTGGTAAATTCTTTCAAATTTTGTTTATCCAAGAATGTTTTTATCTGTTTTTCCCATATGAAAGATAATCTTGCAGGGTATAGTATTCTTGGTTGAAACTGTTTTTCACTCAACACTTTGACTATGTTTCCCCATTCTTTCCTTGCCAGCATTGTTTCCGCCAAGAGATCCGATGTTAGCCTGATGGAGTGACCTTTGTAAGTAACTTGGCGTTTCCCTCTTGCCAACTTTAGTATCTTGTCTTTGTCTGTTGTTTTTGCCAGTCTGGCTATGATGTGCCTTGGAGAGGATCTTCTTGGGTTCATTCTACTCGGGGTCCTATGTATTTCTTGGGTCTGGATATTTGAATGCCTTTCTAGGTTTTTGAAGTTTTCTTCCAGGATTTCATGGAATAAATTATCTAGGCCCTTATTATTTTCTTCCTCTTCTGGGATACCAATTATCCGGATGTTGGGGCGCTTCATGGTATCCAGTATTCCTCATATATTATCCTCATTTTTCATGGTTGTTTTCTCAATCTTCTTGATGCTTTTTTCTAGGTCAGATGTTTTGTCTTCTTCGTTAGAGATTCTATCTTCTGCCTGATCTAACCTACTTTTAATACTTTCAAGGGAGGTTTTGATTTCCTGTATCACATTCTTCAACTCTAGAAGTTCCATCTGGTTCTTGTTTAAGGTATCCATTTCTTCTTTCAAGTCATGAAAGGACTTCCTCATCTCCTGGAGCTCCTTGTCTCTTTTCTCTTCCATCTCAGTTAGTTTGGTCACTATGAATATTCTGAATTCCTTATCAGACATGTCCACGACATCCATTGTATTGACTGTGGGTGATGTAGGCTTGATGATTTCCCTTGAGGAAGAGGTCTTTTGTTGGTTTCTCATACTTCCTGAGCCTCTGTGATTGTTCCTAGTCATCAGGTAATCTATATGTTGCTTCCTAACTTATTTAAGGTATCTCTGAGTGTTAAAAGTTGTACAGGATTAGAAAATTGATGATTTCTCTTATGGTTGGCCTACCTGTTGCTCACCATTACCATTAACTGTTACCACTAGTCCTGGATGGTCCAAAGTCCTCCCTGTTTCTAAGGAGTGGTGAACCTCCAACTGACCTAATAAGCAACACATCAAGAGCAAAGAAAAAAAGAAAGTGCATGGTGCACATTGCATGCTAAATTCAGAGAGTCCAAAGCCAAGTGGGGAAGGGCCAGAGGATGAGTCACAAGTTCCTGGGCAGTCGAGCCTGCAGGCACAGGTCGCCTGGTGTCCAGAACTGCTGGCCAGTTCAATCCGGTTTGCAGGTGGGGTGGTGTCGGTGCGAGTTCGTCTTAAAGTCCCAAGCAACCAACCTGGGGTCCAAAGAGGAGTAGGGGTGGGGATTCATGAAGGTCTGGCGCAGTCCCCTTATCTTTTCATTCTAGGCCTTTCCTTCTTTTTCTTACTATTTCTGTTTTTTCTTTATCTTCTTATTTCTTCTCTTTTTCTTCCTATTTCTGCTCTCTCTCTCTCTCTCTCCCCCTCTCTCTCTCTCTTTTTGAGACGTTTTTGCTATAGGGTGCATGTGCTCACCAGAGAGACAGAGAGACAGAAAGCGAGAAATCACCTCCCAGGGTGGATAACCACGCCACAATCCCTTCTCCTCCATTCTCCTCTCAGGATCTTGGGCATGCACATATACGTGCCCGGTGTGAGTTTAAGCCACCAGGTCCAGGAGTTGAATCACGGTTGACTACATGGGAGTCCAGCGACATAGCCATTACACTAACTGCTGGTCCCACTATTTCTGTTTTCTTTTTCTCCCTATTTCTTTGCTTTTTCTTCCTATTTCTGTTTCCTAATTTATTTTTCTTTTACCTTACTTTTCTATCTTATTGCTCAGCCCTTACACACTGCCTAGGGAAGACTAGGTGCATAGTAGCTAAACATCTGAGCATTGTGAGTTTTAGAGAATTCTTTGACACTCACTGTACTGGTTGTAAAAAGAGGGAAACTTTCATAAATCCAATTTCAAAACTCCTGCTGTGTTTCCTGCACTGGAGGACACAGTAGAAGGGAGAAAATAGCATTGAATTATTTCACAGTAAGAGAAAGACATGAGCTCACAGTTACAGAATCCTTCTCCAACAAATTAACCAAAAATGAATACATTACCAAATGGCTAAAAATCAGAGAAGAGTCTCAAGGATAAGAGAATCAAGTAATACATCTCCTGCAAGGGAATACTGTAACTCGTCTCTAAGTAGGGAAGAAAAAGAAGATATTACAGAGCTGTCAGAAAAAGAATTTAGAACATTTATGGTAACAAAACTCTATGAGATGCGAGAGAAAAGAGACACTGAGCTCCAAGAGATGAGAAAGACCTTCCATGATATGAAAGAAGAATTGGACACCATAAAAAATAATCAAATGGAGCAGTTAGACATGAAGGCTGTAATAAAGGAAATCAAAACCTACCTTGAAGGTATTAAAAGTAGGTTAGATCATGCAAAAGATTGAATCTTGGAAGTAGAAGACAAAACCATTGGCCTAGAAAAAATTATCAAAAATACTGAGAAAACAGCCAAGAAACCTGAGGATAACATACAAGAAATACTAGATACCATGAAACGCCCAAACATCCAAATAATTGGTATCTCATAAGGTGAAGAAACTAATACGGTCATTGATAATCTATTCCATAAAATCCTGGAAAAAAACTTTCCAAGTCTAGAGAGGCACTCAAACATTCAGAACCGAGAAATACAAAGAACCCCAAATAGAATAAATCCAAGAAGATCCTCTTCACAGCACATCATAGCTAGACTGACCAAAACCACAGACAAAGACAAGATACTCAGATTGGCAAAGGAGAAAGGTCAAGTCACTTACAAAGGCTATCTCATTAGGCTAACACTGGACCTCTCATTGGATAAAATGAAGCAAGAAAAGAATATGGAAATATAGTCAAAGTGTTAAATTAAAAACAATTTCAACCAAGAATACTGTACCCGGCAAGTTTATCCTTCATATGGCAGATCTCTCATCGGAAACAATGAGAGCAAGGAGAGAATGGGAGAATATATTCAAAGCATTAAGGGAAAAGCAATTTCAACTGAGAATTCTGTACCCAGCAAGGTTATTGTTCATTTGGGAAGAAAAGACACGAACATTCCTAGATAAACAAGACCTGAAAGAATTTACCAGCACCAGACAAGATCTCCAAGAAGTTCTTAAGGGAGTGCTATGTCAGTAAAATTAAATGCAGACACACAGAAACAAGAGTTCAGAAACTAAGAAAATGGGCAACTTAATTGTAGGGACAAAGTCTGGAGTTGAGTATTATATCCCAGAGCTCAATCTGGAAAATCGAACCTCAACAGAAACAGAAGAAAATTAAGTACATGAGACTGAACTGATGAAACAGCAGTCTATGACTTGACTAAAATATTGCTGCTTTTCTTCTAAGCTTTGTTGTCCAGTTTTAAGGATTTTTGTCCTGTCTTGAGCTGTCAGTGGATTCATGTACCTAATATTTGAACAGAATACTAACCTTGAAACCTTAAGTTTCAAGGAAATATCCTTACCAGTTCAAATCTTCTTTTCTTGAAACCATCAGCTGAACTTGCTATTGTAAATAGTTAGATTACTTATGATATTGTATGATCAATGAAATGTCAGAATAAAAGGAATTGAAGATAACTGTAGACAGTAGAGATAGTGTAATAAGAGAGTGGAATAGGGCAGAGGGTCAGACATGGGGTAAAAAAAATATATACATGAAAGTAGAAATGGAATATTATAGATGATAACATGCATGATTAAGCCACTATCCAGTTTATTCTAGATGGGAAACCACATTTTGTATGTTGTGATGATGCTCAGGGAATGAATATAAATTAATAGAAAAAATTTTTTTCAGAAAAAAAAAGGGCATTAAAAATACCTATCTGATGACTGCAGTAAGCTATATAGCCCTAGGTAGGTGCTACTTTATAGTATGTTCATTCTACTCACTGAGGTTTATGCCTAAAGTCAGACTTGTGTTCATGGATATGTATATTTCAACTGTGCTTGCTATAGAAAATATTTAGATTTATTAAGATATTTAGTGAAACAGTAAAATAGGGGAGGCAGGGAAAGCAACAATAGATACCAGACACAATGTGGGAGGTGGGTGGGAGATGGCAGAGGGTGAGATAGGGAATCAAGGATGGGAAAAAAGGCAAAATATACAGAAAACAAGAAATGGAAAACTATGTGTTCACAATAACACACATCTTGATGTGCTTGATTGAGCCAATATACAGTGCACTGTGAACGGAAAAATCTCATTTTGTATGCTATAATGATGTACAGTGAATGAATGTAAATAAATAAATAAATAAATAAATAAAGAAGATATAATGATTATAAATATCCATGCACCCAACTCAGGAGAACCCAAATATGTAAAGGGAAGACTACTAGATCTAACAGGAGGGATAGGTTGTAACACAGTAATTGTTGGAGAACTCAACACCTCATTATTTTCTCTAGACAGATCAAAATCAAAGAGATTCAGGACCTAAATCATACCATAAATCAGATGGACTTGACAGACATCTATAGAACTTTCCACCCAAAAAATACAAAATATTTCTTTTTCCCAGCCCTGCATGGTACTTTCTCAAAGATTGACCACATGATAGGGCACAAAACCAGCCTTTACAGATTCAAAGGCAAAGAAACTATATCCAGCATCTTCTCCAACCATGATGGAATTAAACTTGATATGAATCTCAGGAAAAACCCTCAAAAACACACAAATATATGGAAACTAAAGAACCTAATTCTGAATGACTTCATGACTACTGAAGAGAGTAAGACTGAAATAAAAAGATTCATGGAAAAAAATGATAATGAGTACACAAGTTTCCATAATTTATGGGACACAGCAAAAGCAGTCATAAGAGGGAAGTTCATAGCAATTAGTGTACACAAGAAAAAGATGGAAAGGTGGCAGATGGACAACCTAACACCATGCCTCAACGAATTGGGAAAACAAAAGCAACAACAACAAAAAAAAAATCTGGGAGGAAAGAAATAATGAAGATTTGAGCAGAAATAAATGAAATAGAAAATAAATGAACTATATAGAAAATAAATGAAAGCAAAAACTGGTTCTTTGAAAAAATAAGCAAGATTGACAAACCATTAGCTAGACTAATTAAGAAGAAAAGAGAAAGGAAACAGATAAATCAAATTGTCAATGAATGAGGCAATGTTACAACAGACATAATAGAAATACAAAACATTATTAGATGATATTATGGGCGACTATTTACCAACAAACAGAAGAGCATGGAGGACATGGACAAATTCCTGGATGCATATAATCTACCACGATTGAATCAGGAGGACATAGAAAACCTGAATAGGCCCATAACAAGCAACTGAATCAGTAGGAAATAACCTCGCAACAATGAAAAGTCCAGGACCCAATGGCTTCACTGCTGAATTCTACAAAACTTTTAAAGAAGAGGTAAACCCCACTCTATTCAAACTGTTTCTAGAGGTCTAAAAGGAAGAAATCCTCATCACGCTCATTCCCAAAACAGATAAGGTTATGACAAGAAAGGAAAACTACAGACCAATATCTCTGATGAATATAGATGCAAAACTTCTAAACAAGATACTTGCTAACCATATTCAACAGCATATAAAAAAGAGTATTCATCACAACCAGGTAGGCTTTATTCTAGGCATGCAAGGGTGGTTCAACATATGCAAAACCATAAATGTAATACACCATATTAACAGAAAGAAAGATAAAAACCATGTGATTGCTTCAATTGATGTGGAAAAAGCATTTGACAAAATACAACATTCCTTCATGATTAAGATTCTCATTAAAATTGGCATAGAAGGATCATTTTTCAGCATAATAAAAACCATCTATGAAAAATCTATAGCTAACATTATAATGAATGGGGAAAAGCTAAAAGCTTTTCCACTAAAAACTGGTACAAGATGAGGTTACCCACTTTCTCCACTCCTATTCAGTATAGTACTGGAAGTCCTAGCCAATGCGATTAAACAAGAGAATGAAAAAGTCATTCCAAGGGAACCAGCAGTTAGCGTAATGGCTATGTCGTTGGACTCCCACGTAGTCGACCGCGATTCGCATCCCGGACCCGGTGGCTTAAATCTCACGCTGGGCGCATGTGCGTGCGTGCCCAAGATCCCGGGAGGAGAATGGAGGAGAAGGGATTGCGGCGTGATCATCCCCCCTGGGGGGTGATTTCTCGCTTTCTGTCTCTATGTCTCTCTGTCTGTCTGGTGAGCGCACGCGCCCTATAGCGAAAAACCTCTAAAAAAAAAAAAAGTCACTCCAATAGGGAAAGAAAAGTTGAAATTATCTCTGTTTGCAGATGACATGATTATACACAAAGAAGACCCATTAGTATCCATGAAAAAACTTTTCAAAGTAATAAATGCAAACAGTAAAGTGGCACGATACAAAATTAACTTACAAAAATCTTTAGAATTTCTATATACGAACAGCAAGCAGACAAGACAGAACTGAAGAAAGTAATCCCATTTACCAAGGCCACAAAAAGTATAAGATACCTAGGAATAAAAACTAACCAAAAAAGTTAAAGACCTCTATAAGGAAAACTATGAAAATATTTAAAAAGGATACAAAAAAGTGGAAGGAATCCATGTTCCTGGATTGAGAGAATTAATATAACCAAAACAGCAATCCAAACCAAATTAATCTACATATTTAATGCAATCCTATAAAATTACAGGAGACATTGTTCACAGATTCAGAAAAGACAATCATAGAATTTGTCTGGAATCAAAAAAGACCAATTATTGCCAAAGCCACCCTGCGCAAGAAGGTGGCATCTGTCTTTCTGATCCCAAAATATATTATAAACTTGTGATAATCAAAAGAGCATGGTACTGGCACAAAAACAGACATGAAAACCAAAGGAATAGAGTAGCAATCCCAGAAATAAAACCCAAAACATACAGCCAACTGATCTTTTTTTTTAATTTTTTATTATCATCATGTTCTTCTATTATATTACATTGAATTACATATAACTTTACAGTGTATTACAGCCAACTGATCTTTGACAATGGGTACCAGTCAATCCAGTAGGAAAAGGAAAACTTCTTTAGCAAATGATGTTGGGAAAACTGGGTATCCACCTTCAAAAAGATAAATCTGAACCCATATCTGTCACCATTAACAAAAATCAACTCAAAGTGTATCAAAAATCTAAACCTAAGACTGCAAACTATAAAACTACTTGTGGAAAACACTGAGGAAATTCTGGGAGACATTGGGGTAGACAAAGACTTCTTAATCAAGACCCCCAAAGCAGGCAATAATCCTCAAAATAGACAGGTGGGATTACATCAGATTAAGAAGTTTCTTGAGATCAGCAGTTGGCATAATGGCTATGTCGCTGGACTCCCATGTCTGTGGTTCAAGTCCCAGACCTGGTGGCTTAAACTCACGCCAGGCATGTGTGTGCACAATGCCCAAGATCCCAAGAGGAGAATGAAGGAGAAGGGATTGCGGCATGGCCATCCCCTCAGGGGGTGATTTCTCACTTTCTGTCTCTCTGTCTTTCTCTGTCTTTCTGAAGAGCGCATGCACCCTATAGCAAAAAACCTCTCCAAAAAAAAAAGTTTCTGCCCAGCAAAGGACACAGTAATTAATGTGATTTGACAACTCTCAGAGTGGGAGAGGATTTTTGTTAACTATGCCTCAGATAAGGGACTGATAACCAAAATACACAGGGAACCCAAGCAGTTTACCTGGAAGAAAATGATCAACCCAATTAAAAGATGGAAAAATGAGCTGAATAAACAACTCTCTAAGGAAGACATACGAAGAGCCAAAAATCATATGGAGAAATGCTCAACATCCCTCATCATAAGGGAGATGTGGATCAAAACCACAATGAGATACCACCTAACCCCAGTCATAATAGTGAAGATTAAAAAAATAAATGATAAATGCTGTCAGGGATGTGGCGAAAGGGGAACACTTTTACATGGTTGGTGGGAATGTAAATTGGTCCAGCCACTGTGGAGAACAATAGGGAGGTTCCTCAAGGAATTTCAAATAGAACTACCATATGATCCAGCAATTCCACTACTGGGTATCTACCCAAAGGACAGTAAAATGCTCAGTCAGAAAAGCACTTGCACAACTATATTTATTGTGGCATTATTCTCTATTGCTAAGACATGGAACCAACCCAAATGTTCACAAACAGATGAATGGATTGAAAAACTGTGGCACATATACTCTATGGAATACTATTCAGCCATAAAAAAAACAAGACCATGGAATTTGATAGAAAGTGGACAAACAAGCAAGTCAGGCTATGAAAGACATTGTACATATCCACTTAACATATATCGACTGTCTACACTCTACAGTAAAGACTGAAAGACTGGAGGACATAAAAGCATTAAAAATTGTTATGGATACTGGTGACAAAGTGCAAGGAGAGTGGGAGAAGGGAGGAGTGCTGGAAGGGAAATTTGGGAAGTAAGAGACATGTAGAATTAAGAAATTTGTGTTACACAGATATGGTTTGTTGCCTATTTGGAGATGCCATGTATAGCAGTCTCAACTCATATGCTGTGTGGCATATATTATGTTGGGTAAAATCTCTTTACAAACTAAATGATGTATAATAACTGATTGTATAAAAATAATAAATAATACTAATTATAAAAGAGATAGGAAAAAAGGACCCAGCTTCCGAGGACAGAGAGGTCTGTCTACCTGTCGTGGAAAAAGGAGATGATGATGTAAGACAAACAAGGGCTGGATGCCCCTTCTCACTGGCCCAAGACCTTTTTCCACAACTTTCTCCAAAAATAAAGGACCTAGCCTTCCAAGAAAGAGGAGCCTGCCAGTTGTGGGAGGATCAGTCTCTTTTCCCTTTTTTCCCCCTATTTTTCCCTCCATATGGTTGTGAGACAGACAAAGGGTGTGTGTACCTTCTGAAGAGAGGATCATTCAGGTGTCCACCTGGCTGCACCCCTCACAAGGACCTTACTAAGCCTGTTAGCTTTGCTAACCAGCTATAAACCTGCCGTGGAACACACAGGGAGGGTCAGTGACCCCAGCGTCGATTTTACCTCTGGCTGTATGAGGTCTCCATGGAATTGCAGATTAGGACCCACTCAGACTCCATAACCAAAGCCGTGGGTCAGCAAAAACATTCACTCACTCAAGCACTCACCATTCATTCCAGAGATTATAACATTCCCTCCCTCCAATTATATGATTAAGACAAGAACCTCGTCAGGATGAAACCCTTGGGAAAGCCCCTTGATAAGTGATGTCAACAATCCACTGCTCTATATCTTCAAATGAGGAGGATAGGGTGTATAATCAGGTAATATCCTCCAGAAGAATGTGGATAAAATAATTGAAGTGACAGTAAAAGCAGAGGAAGCTCATGGAAAAAGATCCTGAATACCCAGGGACTCAAACCCTGTTTTACCACAAACTGTCTAAGGGCTAGGGCGACTCAACCTCTAACAATTATCTAGCCTCCAGATTCCAGCACGTCTGATGGAATCTAAGTAGGGGCTCTATATGCACATTCGGTCAGTCCTGAATCCAGCCATCTTAGGAGGGACTCAAACTCCCAGTCCAGCAGGTCAGATTTCAGGGGGCTTTCTCTTGCCAACCCTGTACTCACCCGTCTGCTCCCCAAAGAAGAGCAGGACAGGAACACCCAAATAAATGCCTTAGAGGATTTATACTAGAACTCCACAAACTTTTAGAAGAGTAATCAGCATCTCTCGCCCAGCTGTCAACAATCCCAGCTTTCAAAACGTAACTCTGGGGCCCCAGGAAATCACAGGTGGCATGCCTCCCCTAGAGCACTCCCCAGGTAGTTGGCAGCCAACCCAAGCAAGGTCACTTACCCTAGGATGCCTCACCGAAGTACCGGGTAGGTAATGATCTCGTTGAGGCTTTTAAATGTTATAGTCTAATCAGCAAGAAATAAGAAGACATCCAAACATAGCCAAATTTATTGAAGTTTTATTGATTAAGCCAGTGGCATATAGGGAGACTCATGTCTCTCAAAACTCCACAGCCCAAGTGAAAAAAGAGGGGTGCTTATATAGGCAAAATTCACAATCAATTCTGGGTTGATATGGTGATTACAATGGAAACTGAGGAGGGGTGACTAGGAAAGGGAGTGAGGTTCCCATGTGAAAGCAGTTACAGAAGATGAATCAAGTAGGTTAATTATTTCTAAGGGCACTCTCCAAACCTTTGTTTAATGGTCCCCATGGCTCTGAGTGGGGGTCTGGTGAATGGTGAGTCCATTGTCAAGAAACAACTACACAAAAAGGTTTGGGGCTACTTAGCAAAGACAGTAAGACTACTAATCAGTCTATTTACTCTGGGCAAAAGGAGGAAGCAAGTATAACATAAAGTTCAAATATGGAGGTGCTTCTGCTCCGTCATCAGGTTTAAAATTCAAGTACCAAGAGCTCCAGAATCAAGGGCATAGGCCATGCCACAATCCCTTCTCCTCTATTCTCCCTTCGAACTGCCACTGTATCAAGTCCTGTCCTAGTTCTTTACAAACTCTGATCCCAAAGTCATTCATACATATATGCTCAATTCAAAGCTGCAAGTCTATAGTAGTTCAGAATTTATCACAGACTCATTGTATATTTGTAAATCTTTAAGCGTAACTTGGAAAAAAAAGATGAACTAAAAACACTTAAAGAAAAAAATAAACATTTCATTTTAGGAGGCAAGATTTTACTGAGCCACATGGGTATGAAGATAAGAGAAATGGTGTAAGAAGAGATGGTCATATAAAGATGGAGGCAAGGGATGACCTGATGCAGTCACAAGCTCAGGAATGCCTACAGCCACCAGAAGTTGGAAGGCAAGGCATGGATCCTTCCCTAGAGTCTCTGCTGGCAATGTGGCCTGGAAGACACCTTGATTTTGGACTTAGGGACTTCAGAATTATGAGAGAATAAATTTCTGTTGTTTTAAGTCACCACCCTGGCTCTCTCTCACCAGGCTGCACATTGGGATTGGATTGAGAGGTAGGTGATTCACTAAATAACCACCAGGTGGCAGTACTGTAAGGGGGACAGCAAGAAAACCGGTTTGCTTCATGGTCTCCCTTTCCTCCTTATTATCGCCTTTCCTTTCATCCCTCCAAACCACTGAACCGGAATCTTCTTTCTGCCCCCTGAAAAGGAGCAGGCTTGATCTTTGGAGGGCCACAGGTAGTTTAGATGATAGAAATTTGGTTGAGCGTGTCAGTGGGCAGTAAACAAATAAATGAAAAGCTGTCTTTTGGTACTCTATGACATTTTCAGCACCCTGAAAGTTGCAACCTTGGGAGGAACCAATCCAGGTCTCTTTTGAGGGATGGCCTTAGCAAATGGTGAAGCTGGCAAAGCCAGTGACCTCTGTACTTCTAGTTGCTTCTTTTCAGTAAGCTCATCTTCAGACATCCAATGCTTTTTCTTTTTTCCTTTTTCTTTTTTTATTTTTTATTATTATTATTATTATTTTTGCCCAGGTCCTTTCATCAGAAGGAAAGTGAATTTCTCTGATATTGGGAAGCAATTCCCCCAGATAGAACCCCTGTCCATGTCACTATATGTAATGATTTTCATCTTAAAAGAATTTTCTTGATAACTTTTTTGAACATTTTTTCTTTTTAAATTTGCTATCGGGCATGTGAGCTCGCTGGAGAGAGACAGAGAGAGAGAGAGGGAAAGTGAGAAAGTACCCACAAGGGAGTAGGCCATGCCACAATCCCTTCTCCTCAATTCTCCCTCCTAGATTTTGGGCATACACACACACACACACACACACACACACACACACGTGCCCAGCATGTTTTCTTCAAGTCACCAGTCAGCCATGTAGGATGCAGCTGCCTTCACCATGCCACCCGCTGACACTATATATATTTTTCTTTCTTTTTTTTATCTTATTTGACACTAAATATTTTTTATTATAATTTTTATTGACATATAGTAGTTGTACATATTTCTGTGGTACGATGTAGTTTTTCAATACATGTATATAATATGCAGTGAACTTTATGTGAAAACTACAAAATTGTTAGGACTGGACTTAGAGCTTCCATATCTTATTTCCTGCTACTTCTTAAGTAAATTCTAATATTTGTGATTAGATCCTAAAAGTTGTAGGATGCAATATACCACTTTTAACAGGTTTAAATTCCTCCTGGAGGGGTCAGCAGATGGTGTACTGGTTAAGGTGCTGGACTTCCACATGGTTCGAGTCCTGGACTTGGTGACTTGCTTTCTCACTTTCCCTCTCTCTTTCTCCATCTTACTTTCTCTGTTTCTCTCTGGTGATTGCATGTGCCCCATAGCAAATTTTTAAAATAATAATAAAAATAAAATTAAATAAGTAATTTTTTTTTTTTGGAGAGGTTTTTGCTATAGGGCACATGCGCTCGCCAGACAGACAGAGAGAGACATAGAGACAGAAAGCGAGAAATCACCCCCCAGGGGGGATGACCACGCCGCAATCCCTTCTCCTCCATTCTCCTCTCGGGATCTTGGGCACGCACACACATGCGCCCGGCGTGAGTTTAAGCCTCCAGGTCCGGGACTCGAACCGCGGTCGACTACGTGAGAGTCCAGCGACATAGCCATTACGCTAACTGTTGGTCTCAAATAAGTAATTCTTTTACAAAACATTCCTCCTGGAGATACAGTAAAGTCAAAGATGATTGTACTGATAGTACTGAGTCAATGTGACCTTTTTGATTTACAGATAAATCTTTATAGCTGTCAATATCCAGACACATCTAAAAACCTGTTTTTGGTTTTTGTTCTGTTTTGCTTTTCAGTTTATTTCTTCCATGAATGAGAGAGAAATAGAGCACCCTGAACAGGGTCATGAAGCTGCTATCTACCCTCAGCCCCAGCCAGCTGCAGATCATGGGTGTGCATGTGCCAATATACTCAGGGAGGTTTCCAGATACAAATCTAGGACCTTCCCATGTGGGTCTGCCTCAAAGAGCACTTCATTTTACCTCTGTTCCACCTACAGGTCTGTTTTTATAGTTCCTGAGTTCATTGTCCCTCTATACAGTTCTTATTTGTGCATTGTGTATTTGTATTTTCTTGGGCTAATTCTAACTCACTGAAATTAAGTTGTTTACTGTTTAAACTGAACACATATGTAGCTTTCAGAACTTTTAATGTTCTTAACCTTGAAAATTAGAATGAACATTATTTTAGAAATAATAATTAAATATACGCAATGATGAGGCTCCTTTCTGGGGTTCCATGAATCATTGCACATTTCCATGTTTAGAAATATGATCTGATTGGGAGGAGCTAGGTGTGCCAACTGCTCAGGACAACCACTGGACTTCAGGTGCCATCCCATTCAACCTGTGCTGCTGCCCCGGGCCATCGCCTTCCAAAAAAAGTCGTGGGACAATATTGAATATGGAGAAATACTTATTTAACTTGAAGTTTGCTGCAAAAGAGCTTAATAGGAATGCCAAAAAATATGATTAAGAAGAAAAGGCTGAGCAGGCCAAGATCCGAAAGGCCACTTAGAATGGCAATGCTGAAATTGCAAGAATACATGCTGAAAATGCATTCTGCCAGAAAAACTAAGCAATCGATTTCTTGAGAATGAGTGTTAGGGTTGATGCTGTGGCAGCCAGAGTTCAAATTGTAGTAACAATGGGAAAGGTAACAAAGTCCATGGCAGGTGTAGTTTAAGTCTATGGATGCTACATTGAGGAGTATAAACCTTGAAAAGATTTCTGCCTTGGACAAATGTAAACACTAATTTGAAACACTGGATTTTCAAACACAACAAATGGAAGACATATGATTAGCGCCACAACCCTAACAACACCACAAAACCAAGTAGATATGCTACTTCAAGAGATGGCAGATGAAGCTGGCCTTTATCTCAATCTAGAACTACCACAAGGTCAAACAGGATCTGTTGGCACAAGTGTTGCAACAACAGAACAGGATGAACTATCACAGAGACTTGCTTGTCTTCATGATCAAGTGTAATTCAAAGAACTGGTGCTTCGGTTGCTACACTTGCTTATGAAACGTTCTTTGTGTGTGTATCTAGATAAATTTCACTCCAGTTAACACTAAAAGCACTATACATGCCAGAATGCTTAAACATTATTTGTACATAATGCGTTCTTTTGCCTCTAATACATTAAGAAATTCCAGGAAATTTCTACTTTAACAGATTTTATAGTTGTGTATACTACGTATAAAACTGCAAGGGACATATTTTTATAGATGTCTTTGACAGAGCTAGGTTTAGCTGCTTTATTAAACATCTCCTTCACAAGTGGGTCAAAAATTGAACACCAAGGGACCAGCAGTTAGCGTAATGGCTATGTTGTTGGACTCCCATGTAGTCAACCACAGTTCGCGTCCTGGACCTGGTGGCTTAAAGTCACGCTGGGCGCGTGTGCGTGCGTGCCCACAATCCTGAGAGGAGAATGGAGGAGAAGGGATTGCGGCATGGCCATCCACCCTGGGGGGTAATTTCTCGCTTTCTGTCTCTCTGTCTCTCTCTGTCTTTCTGGCGAGCGCACGTGCCCTATGGCAAAAACCTCTCAAAAAAAAAATTGAACACCAAAATACTAGAGAGTAAAGTATTTTATGCAGAATAAAGTATACAATCAAGATTTTTTTCTAATTCAAAGTAATTTTTAATCTCTACAGTGACATGTGATAATAATAGCAGGGAAAATAATAGTGGGAAAGCATGTTTACATAGCCAAAAACACCTCATTTGGTATCAAACAATGGACAATGGCATTTTGTGTGTTTCGTGTTAATTTTTGTTATCTAGACAGAAATGTAGTTGACTTGTAATCTGTTCTCATCGGCTTTTAAATTTTGATTTTAATTTATTCTTATTTTAACCCAGTAATTTAATGACTATTATTTGAAGCCCTGTAGTTTTAGAATGTTTCATTGGTAATTTCGGTATAGCCAGAAAAATTCAGTAATATTAAAATTGCCCATTTTTTTAAAGAATTATTTTATTTTACTTTATTTATTTATTCATTCATTTATTTCCATTTGACCAGAGAGGGACAGAGTGAGAGAGAGAGAGAGAAAGTGAGACAGCAAGCTGCCAGATCTGAGACTCAAACCATGGTCAGCCACATGGGAATCCAGCGCCTTTAACTGCCACGCCACCTGCCGGCCCCAAAATTGCCCATTTTTAAATGTTCTCTTTACTAGATATAAATGTCATTAAAACTATTAGGAAAAATGTTACTATTCATACTTTGAAATTAAATTCTGAAACACACAAAAAGAAATACTACATTGTCTTTTATTTCATATCTTTTACATTTCATATCTATTCTGCACTCATAATTTATTTATATTTTACTGTGCCTGTATGTTATTCTTAGGTTTTTAAATGGCCTTTAGGAAAAAGCAACACGATATTGGCCTAACTTCATATTTATAGAATGATTGGAGTATATTGTTGTTGTTATTTTTCTGATGAGAACAAGGAAAGTTTATTGAGAAAAGAGCACCCAGGGGTCTAAAGCTGGAGGTGCTTCAGCCCATCCTACTGAGGAGATGTGACATATTTATAAAAGGGGGTAGGGTCACGAAAATGGCAGGTACTTTGATTAGCTTACCTTGTGGGCCCATCTATGGGTGCTGGCTTCTAGTAAGAGAGGGCTCTGGCTGAAGGGTTCTGACCAAAGATTGTTGTAACTTCTAAAGCTGCTTCTTGTTGAGAAGGGGCATTATAGAGTGTATTGGTTTAATGGGTTCCCATAGTAGAGGAATCAAATGATATCATAGGTATGAAAATACTTTGGGGACCAGGAGCTACCTTAATGGCTATGTCACTGGACTTCCATGTAGTCTACCGCAGTTCAAGTCCTGGACCCGGTGGCTTAAACTCATGCCGGGCGCCTGTGCGTACGTGCCCAAGATCCCAAGAGGACAATGGAGGAAAAAGGATTGCAGCATGGACATTCCCCCTGGGGGGTGATTTCTCGTTTTCTGTCTATTTCTCTCTGTCTTTGTGGCGAGCACACGTGCCCTATAGCAAAAACCTCTCCAAAAAGAAAAAAAGGGACCAGCAGTTAGCGTAATGGATATGTCGCTGGACTCCCATGTAGTCGACCGCGGTTCGCGTCCCGGACCCGGTGGCTTAAAACTCACACCGGGCACGTGTGCATGCGTGCCCAAGATCCTGAGAGGAGAACAGAGAAGGGATTGCGTTGTGGCCATCCCCCCTGGGGGGTGATTTCTCGCTTTCTGTCTCTCTGTCTCTGTCTGTCTGTCTGGCGAGCACACGCGTCCTATGGCAAAAACCTCTCAAAAAAAAAAAAGAAAAAAAAAGAAAATACTTTGAAAAGGGTAATAAACACACACATAAAACTATATTGTGATTACATTATTATTTTAATATCACAACAAAAGAAATTGAAAAAATATTTATGGTTAATTTTGATCACTGTGTCATATAAGAGGAGTTAATATGTGAAGATATGAGAACCTTCCCAGAGCTTCCTCAATGTGGTAACTGCTTAACCCAGTGCTTCTCAAACTTTAATGTGCATAGGAGTCACCTGGGGATCCTGTTCACAGGAAAATTCCGGTTCAGGTGGGCCCAAGAGTTTGAATTTCTTTTTTTCTTTTTCTTTTTTTTTTTTTTTTTTTTTTTTGAGAGTTCTTTTCCTACAGGGTGCATGCACTCGCCAAAAAGACAGAGAGGAACAGAGAGAGAGAAAGTGAGAAATCACCCTCCAGGGGGGATGGCCATGCCACAATCACTTCTCCATTCTCCTCTCGGGATCTTGGGCATGCATGCACATGTGCCCGGCGTGAGTTTAAGCCACCGGGTCCTGGACTCGAATCGTGGTCGAACTACATGGGAGTCAAGTGACATAGCCTTTATGCTAACTGCTGGTCCCAAGAGTTTGAATTTCTGGCAAGCTCCCAGATGGTGCTGATCTGTGGACCACACTGTGATTGGCAAGGAAGCATTTTGGATCTGCCTTTTAAATTCAATCACTAATCCTATTATTAAGAGCAAATGTGTGGTTACAAGAAAGCATAGGAGGGACCAGCAGTTAGCGTAATGGCTATGTCGCTGGACTCCCACGTAGTCGACCGCGGTTCGAGTCCCGGACCCGGCGGCTTAAACTCACGCCGGGCGCGTGTGCGTGCGTGCCCAAGATCCCAAGAGGAGAATGGAGGAGAAGGGATTGCGGCGTGGCCATCCCCCCTGGGGGGTGATTTCCTGCTTTCTATCTCTCTGTCTCTCTCTGTCTGTCTGGCGAGCGCACGCGCCCTATAGCAAAAACCTCTCCAAAAAAAAAAAAAAAAAAAGGTAAAAAGAAAGCATAGGAGTGGACTTAAAAACATTTATGGAAAATGGAATTAAAGTATGACTTTATATTGGTGCAAAATATTTGTGAAATCCATGCAGTTTTTTCATAATATACATTTTTCATGAACTTTTCAGAGACCCATTGTGTAGTCAGTAAGTGGAGACATTATCCCCTTTCCACAAGTAACAGAACTGGCTGTGGCTAGATTTTCTTCTCCCTGCCATAAAAAATCAGAAAGAATGAAAAGAGAACTACAAGGGCACTTCAACAAGTTGAGAAATGGAATTAAATTATGAGGGGGTTTTGGTACAAAAAATATTGAAATTCATGCATTTTGTTTTTACAATATGCATTTTCCATGAGCTTTTCAAAGACCCTTTATAGGCCTTTCCCCATCCAAAAGGAATGTGTTCTTATGACTACTGAGGTTGTTTGGATACAACCTTTTTTCCTGTCTTAGTTCATTAGCAAGCTCATATCAGGTGAGCAGGGAGGGGAGTGAAGTGGGCAAATGGGAGTAAGGGTAGGGGAGAATTGGAGGTGGGTATGGCTGAAGCAGCAAAAATGGTGAAGATTATCCTAGACCAGGAAAGGAATAGAGGGCTTCAGTTTCCTCAAGAGGTGGACATACAAGTGGTAATCAATGTGGACCAAAGACTGGAGAAACTCCTCCAGCTTTTTTCTTTTAATTGCCAGAGGGTGTATGCACTTGCCTGGGAAAAAGAAAGAGAGGGCAAGTGCAGACCAATGGGGCATGGTCATGCCAAACTCTCTACTCCTTCATTTCTCCATCCTTTTAGGATTTTGTACACACACACACACACACACACACACACGCCCAGCATGTTTTTCAAGCCACGTGGACCAGGATTCAAACTGTAGTCAGCCATAAGGGATACAGCTCCCTTAACCATTGTATTACAAGGGCAGCTCTCAACTTTTTTTTTTAATGTAAGAATACTAGCTAGCATCTAGTAGGTGAGGCTAGAGGACCCAATAATGACTAATATCAAATTTTCCACCAGTCTAGTAGAATGGGGCCTCAAAATCAAATTATTGTTTGATTTAAAGAAAAGCAATGTGATAGTTCTTGCATGTCCCATGTAGTAGTTACAAATTATTCCTGCTGCAATGTAATATTTAACCTACAAACACTTAATGAGTCACAATTTCCCACACAAATGCCCTTGGATTCTTTCACTAACAAAAGTTCTGTTCAAAACAAGCCCACCTCTCTATACATGGGAGCCACATATGTTATAGAGAAATCCAGCTAGAGCCCACTGAAGTAAACATCTGTTTACCCCAGCTGACACAAATTTTTCCCTTCAGGCTCTTTTCCTCAACAAACTCCTACCAGCATCTTAGGGATAAGGGGAAAACTGGTAAAGGAAGCTAGCAACAAAACACAAAGCCTTCCCGGAAAGAAAATCAGAAAAAGCTAGTGTTGGTACCCTACTACTCCCATGATAAGCTAATCTCTAGATCTCTGTGGTCCTTCTTGCTGCAAGAATTTGGAATAATTTTCTTGTAGATAATTCTGTCCTACAAGAATTTGTAGCACTTGACAGCTGGAGTCTACCACACATCTTAAGATGGCCACCAAAACCTTGTCTGTCTTTAAAGTCAATTTTGTCCCAGCTGGGTGGTAGTTTCTGCAAGTATCACTGCTCTTCTATTGTAGTTCATCGGGGCTTCTTCCCACTAAGTAAATAGATGAATTCAAGCTAACTCTTCTCTGTGACTTAAACACAGGAAAAGTTGACCTCTGGAATTTTATGACCTAAAGGAATATAACAGAAACCTAATTTTTAATTTATATTATTATTATTGTTGCTTTTTCTGATCCCTATACATGACATTTCTGTTTTTCCAGGTTCTTAGAAGGAGTACAGTATAATACATCTAGGCAGCATCTGGTTTGGATAAAACAACTGAGCAAAGTTCTCAAGCACATATAAAGGTCCTCCTGATTTCCAAACATGCAGGTGACTGGTGTCGCAAGTCCTCCCCTTAATAAAACAGGTGTGCCTCCAGATAGCTAATCCCCTAATAGTGGGATCCTGTTCCTGGAGCTTTCTCAAGCAGCTCTCTTTACTATTCCAGTTGTCTGATGGACATTATCCAAATGTCCTGGTACTTATGGGCATAAGCAACCCATCCCCTTTTCCCTGCAAAACAGGGACATTTAGTAGCACTAGACCTATGCAAGTCTTGGGCAATATTAAACAGTTGAATTTGAGGTCATAAGACTTCCAGTCACTCAGCCACAATTAGCTGTGCATTGTCTTTCTCCACAGTTTTATTACCCAATGCATTTCTAATTCGAGCCCAGAAGAGTGGCCTCTCATTGGCATTTTGTGGCCAAGTGATAAATGTCTTCCTGTTCACAAGTTTCCTAAGTCGGTGGTAACTAGATAGTTTATAGTTTGGGATCTCTTCCAAGAAGATCAAAATAATAACATCCTCATGATCATAGAACATCTTAATGCTAGCTAGCTGTATTTCAAGCCTACACCATTCACTGTGCAGGTAGTGGTTACTGACTACACACAAAGTTTTACGGCTGGTGTTGATGGCATTTTGGATGTTCTCCAAGATATCTGTACCTGGCTCAAAGTCTCGGTGGTGAAGACAGAGCTTAAAAGTGGGCTTACCACCTTCTTCCAGGGCTGGAACAAGTTCTTTATACACCCACTGCTCATCAGTAGCAGTGAAAGAGACAAAAGCATCATAGATGAACTTCTTCTCTGTTCTGTACCATTTGGCTAGATACCATGCTCTAAATATGTAGAATCCATACCGTAGAAATGAAGCTAACTTGGAACTGAACCAAGAGAAGAGCATGGTTGTGAGGACCAAACTAAAGGAAAAGAAGAAGTAAACCTTTCCCAGATCAAAATTACACAAAGTATCGTCAAAATCTACCAACAAACTCTGGGTATTTGGCTGCTGACAGGAATAGCTCCGTAGGTAGGGAATATGAACATTTGGTGTGTTTGTTGACCAGTTCTTGAACCATACATTGTCACAGTTGCACTGAAGTTTGTTCCCATAAAGATCGAAATACATCAAAGACTTTAGATTCTCCAGGTGACTTTGATTAATGATTTTTAGGTTGTTGAACCTTAAAGAGAAGACCTGAAGGCTTTCTAAGCCAGAGAACATGCCAGGAGTCAGTGACTCTAAGTTGTTATTTTCAAGGCGCAGCATTTTCAATCTTTTGAGTTTTTGAAATAAAGAAGTATTTAAATAGAGACTTCGGTCTCCATCTTTTGTTCCTGAGATATCCAACTTTGTGAGATTAATCAGGGGGTCAAATTGGAGGTGGTCCAGGAATACGATGGGATTTTTTCCTAGGCGTAGCTCCTCCAAACCATTTAGCCCTTTGAAGAAATTGGTTGGAACCACTTGAATCCCATGTGTTTGTCCTTCCAGGTTGAGTTGCTTCAAAGACTTGAGTTTCATAAATGGAGGGGAGTGCAAGGTCTTGGTGGTTTCATATGTAATTTTATTAAAACCAAGATTCAAAACTTTCAGATTTTCAAGGCCCAAGGAAAAATCTACCGGAACACCTGGCAGGCTGTTGTATGCCAGGTCAAGATTATGTAGGTAAGTGAGGCCAAAAAATGCACTGCTCTGTATAATTTCCAGGCGGTTCTTGGAGAGAATCAAAACTTGGAGCTTCTTCAGAGACTGAAAAGTTTTGTGTTTCACAGTCCGAATATTATTGTCACCAAGATCTAAGCGCTC
Source organism: Tupaia tana (assembly GCA_026018925.1). Taxonomy (NCBI): domain Eukaryota; kingdom Metazoa; phylum Chordata; class Mammalia; order Scandentia; family Tupaiidae; genus Tupaia; species Tupaia tana. The sequence continues at coordinate 81,208,752 of JAKSZU010000009.1, read as the reverse complement.
TAAATTTGGAAACTGAGCAAAGGAGTTTCTGTCAATTGCCACTATCCAGCACCCAGCCAAATTGAGCTCCTTCAATGAATTCAGCCCCTTGAAGGCCATATTATTGAGTTCTGTGATGGGGTTTCGAGAGAGAGAGAGAGATTGTAGGCACTTCAAAGGTGAAAAAGCAAACTCTGGAAAGCTTTTAAACCTGTTGTGGCTCAGATCTAGGGCCGTCAAGTTCTGGAGGGAACTCCAGGTCCTGTTGCTGACAAAGGAAAGTTGGCACTTGTTTAGATGCAGCCTTTGGAGGCTGGGCATAGCATTAAACTCACTGTCATTGAGGTGAACCAGGTCACTAGTTTGGCCTAGGTCAAGGAACAAGAGCCTGGTGCAGTTGGCAAGGTGCTTTATTCCCCCTGCATCAGTGGCATTTTTCTGAAAAACCAAAGTCTCTAATATGGGTAAGTTTCTGAGAAGATGACACACTGTACTCAAGTTTAAATGACCACTTCTAAGCTCCCCATTACTGAGGTCAATTTCCCTTAGATTTTGCAAGTGCTTGGCTGAAAGCATCTCCAACTGCACCTGTATTCCACTCAGATTTAAGCTCTTCAGTTGAGGCAGAGTTTCTAGATACACATTCTGGATAGCTTGATGGCTATTCCGAGAGACATCCAGAGTGCTCAGATTAGGCAGTGACAAAACAGAGAAATTTAACTCCATTAGTTTGTTCCCCTGCAGACTCAGATAGGTCAGGGAAACCAATGATGTGGGGCTGTGGTCCAAGGAGATGATGCTATTGTTAGTGAGATCAAGATGTTCCAAACATGGAAGATGCTGAACTGCTTCAAGAACATTAGAAAAATTGGAAATAAAGTTTCGAGATAAGCTTAACCTTTTCAACCTGACAAGAGGGACAAAGGCATTTTTGTGAATATGGGTAATTTGATTGTGGCTCAGGAGCAAGGTCTCCAAGTTAGACAGGCCCTCAAAGGAGGTGTTCACACTTTGAATCTTATTTTCTACTAAATTCAAAAGAGTCAAGTTTTCAAGTCCCCAAAAGGCCCTCTTACCAATCTTCCAAATGGAATTCCACTCCAGTCGTAAGTCCACCAGAGCTGTCAAATTAGTAAAGCTATAGGGAGGAATAACCTGAATCTGGTTCTGTGTCAGGTTGAGGTGAGTGGTGTATCCAGGGATATCACTAATGGCATCTGTCAAGTTGGTGATCTTCTTGCGAATGCAGAATACATGGTGAATGTCGAATTCATACTGCGTACATTTACTGAACCCATATGTGTCTACCAAAGACAGCAAAGAAAACCCAATTATAAGGAACCAAAGATGCCAAGAAAGCAGGAAGCTGTTTGAAGCCATCTTCTCAGCCCCAGGCCTCAGAGTTACTTTAAGGAAAAAAAAACCTTTGCATGTGTGATACTTATATTTGAAGGAATGATCCATTTTGACTTTGCTGCAAAGAAAAGAGAAAGTTTTTTTTTAGTTTAGATTTCTCTCTCTCCCAATAAATATTTCATAGCTGCTTCAAGGAAACTAAAAATAAATTTGTTTCATGGAGCCAGCAGGTGGTGCAGCAGTTAAGGCACTGGACTCTCACATTGCCAACCACAGTTCAAGTCCCAGACCTGGCAGCTTGAAAATCACTCTGGGCTCCTGTGTATGTGTGCCCAAAATCCCAGAAAGAATGGAGGAGAAGGGATTGTGGAGTCACCATCCCCTCCCCTGGGGGAGAGTGATTTCTCACTTTCTCTCTCACTGAACTGTCTCCAGAGAGTACATGTGCCCTATGGCAGAAACATTTTAAAACCTTTAAAAATACATTTCCAAAGCATTCTCTGTGTGTATCAGCAGACTTCTGGTCTTTTTTCCTGTAACCAAAACTGTCGGCACACAGAGACACAGAAGGGAATTGCATACTTGATTTAATTTAGGAGAATTAAGAAGTTTCCCAACCCTCCCCTCATACTATACACTAAAATACTTCTGTTTTGTCTGATACCTGACACTCTGAACCTGAGATATATTTGGAGATCTATAGATCTAGTCTAGTTAAAAATCCATGGTAGGGAGACCAGCAGTTGGCACAATGGCTATGTCACTAGACTCCTACATAGTCGACTGTGGTTCGAGTCCCAGACCCGGTGGCTTAAACTCACGCCGGGCACGTGTGCATGAGTGCCCAAGATCCCAAGAGGAGAATGGAGAAGGGATTGTGGTGTGGCCATCCCCCTTGGGGGGTGATTTCTCACTTTCTATCTCTCTATCTCTCTCTGTATTTCTGGCGAGTGCACGTACCCTATAGCAAAAACCTCTCAAAAAAAATCCATAGCAGGAACAAAAAATTAAAGTTTACAGGACTTCTGTACCTTAATGAATTAATACAGGACTTCTTGATTTAAAGCCACTCACATCACTACACTTGGCGAGTACATCTCTCAGGCAATTGTACCTGTTATCGCTATGTGGCATTCATAGTAAGCAGAAAAAATACACCTATAATAAACTTAGATCTGTTGGTCTAGTCTCTCTCTCTCTCTCTTTAAAATTTAAATCTTTGCTTTTATTTTCTTTTTTTAAAATTTATATATTTTACATTTCATTCTCTGAGCATCATCACAGCATACAAAATGTGATTTTTCGATCCAGAATACACTGTATAGTGAGTGGCTTAATCATACATGTTATCATTGACAAATTATTTTCCATTTCTTGTTTTATATATATATATATATATATATATATATATATATATCCCCCTATTTCTCACCCTCTGCCATTTCCCACCAGCCACCCACACTGTCTCTGGGGTCTACAGTTGCTTTCCATTCTTTTTTTCCACACATTTTATTGATCATCCTAATTAATCTAACTACTTTCAATAGCAAGTTCATCTGTGACCACATGTCTGACTTAAGGCATGAAATTCTGAGTAGAATGAATATACTATAAAGTAACACCTATCGGATGCTCTATAGCTTATTGCGGTCATTAAATAGACATTTTAAAATATATTTTTTATTTCAAGAAAAGTAGTTTTAGCTTTAACAAGCCAAAATTTAAAAAAAATAATAATGCTAAAGAGAGCTTTTCTTAAAACTTAAAGCCAGGAAACATGTCAGGATTCTGTTCAAATAGTAGCTACATGAACCTATCAGCAGCTCAAGAGAAGACAAAAATCCTTAAATCTGAAAAACAAAGCATACAATAAAATTAGTAACTTTTAGTCAAAAGTCATGAGAGTCTATTTCACTAATTCAGTCTCATATACTTAATCTATCTTCTGATATGGTCCAATCATCCCGTTTAAATTCTGGAAGATAACATTCAACTCCAGTCTTGTCCCTACCATTAAGTTGGCCATTCTCTTAGTTATTTTTTTAACTCTTATTTCTGTGTGTCTGTATCTAGTTTTCCTGGTATAGCACTCCCTTCAGAATTTCTTGGAGAGCTGGTCTGATGTTAGTAAATTCTTTCAGATTTTGTTTATCTGAAAATGTTGTCTTTTCTTCCCATATGAAGGATAATCTTGCCAGGTACAATATTCTTGGTTGAAATTGTTTTTACCTTAACATTTTGAATATATTTTCCCATTCTTTCCTTGCCTGCATTGTTTCCAGTGAGAGGTCTGCTGTTAGGGATATTCTTTATAGGTAACTTGATGTTTCTCCCTTGCCAGTCTTAGTATCTTGTCTTTGTGTGTGGTTTTGGTCAATCTGGCTATAATGTGTCTTGGAGAAGATCTTGGGTTGATTCTATGTGGGGTCCTTTGTATTTCTTGGGACTTTGAATGCCTCTCTAGGTCTGGAAAGTTTTCTTCCAGGATTTCATGGAATAGATTATCAATGACCTTATTAGTCTCTTCATCTTCTAGGATACTGATTATCTGTGTGTTTGGATGTTTAATGGTATCTAGTATTTCTCATATATTATTCTCATTTTTTGGACTATTTTCTCAGACTTCATGGTGGATTTTTCAAGGCCAGTGATTCCATCTTCTACACCTGAGATTCAATCTTCTGTAAGATCTAGTCAACTTTTACTATTTTCAAGGGAGGTTTTGATATCCTGTATTATAGCCTTCATGTCTAATAGTTTCATTTGATTCTTTTTTTATGGTGTGTATTTCCTCTTTCAAATCGTGCAAGAACTTTCTCACCTCCTGGAAATCATCATCTCTTTTCTCCTGTGTCTTCTGGAGTTCATTGCCTCTCTTCTCTTGCATCTCTGTTAGCTTTCTCACTGTGAATATTCTAAATTCTTTATCTGACATTTCCACGAGTTCCATTGTACTGGCTGTGGATGAAGAGAAGTTATTCTTTTCCCTAGGAGGAGTGGTATTTTCTTGCTTTCTCATATTTCTTGTGCCCCTGTAGTGATTTCTGGTCATTTGATGGGTTGTGCGTTTCTTCCAAATTCTTGAAGTTCAATCTGAGCATTCAGAGGCATGCAGAAGGAGGTGATCTGCAATCTTCTTCCATTCTGTTTTCACCCTTTGTGCGTCAGATTCAGTAGGAATTGAAGCATTTTGACCCTAAGAATATTCAGATGTTTGAAGACTGTTCACTTAGATCTGTCTAGAACCCAGTGCATGGAGGCTGAGCAGCCAAGGGATAAAGGTAAAAGGAAAAAAGAAAAGAAAACAGAACAGGAAAGGAAAAAAAGAAAAAAGAAAGAAAGAAAGACAATTTAAAAAGTTTTCTATTTTAATTATAAAAAGCAAAAAATTAGGAGACACAGAGACAGAGAGAAGTGGAGAGGAGGATACAGAGGTTGTGCCCTACCACTCAAGAAACGAATCTTGAGGATGAGTCTCAGCAGAAAATCTTCATTTTTTTGGTCCCTGAAAGCAATATTTCACAGCTCAAGTTCAGTAGCCATTGCAGAAGGGTCTGAGTTTGTGCCTCTCCACTCTAAAAATGAATCTGGAGAATGAGTCTCAGCAGAAAATCTTCATTTTCAGTCCCTGAAAGCAATATTTCACAGCTCAAGTTCAGTTAACATCTCCTCTACTCTCTTTCTTAAAAAAAATTTTATTGGTACTAGCAGATGGCATAATGGTTATGTCACTGGACTCCCACGTAGTCCGCTGTGGTTTGAGACCCACATCCAGCAGCTTAAGCTCAAGCTGGACACATGTGCAATAGAAATAAGAGAAAGAATGAGAGAGAACACCCCCCCGCCAACAAGCTCTTGATGCTATGATCTATCCCAGATTATGGGCATGCATGTGTGTGTGCTCAGGACATGAACTGGGAACCTTCCTTTTTAGACAGCCCCACAGAGCATTGCATTTTACCACTGCACCACTATCTGGCTCCCCACTGTCAATATGATTTCTTTTATTTAAATTTATTTATTTACATTCATTCACTATACATCATTACAGCATACAAAATGAGATTTTTCCATTCAGAATACACTGTGTATTGGGTCAATCAAGCACATCAACATACGTGTTATCGTCCACAAATAATTTTCCATTTCTTGTTTCCTGTATATTTTGCTTATTTTCCCATCCTTGATTCCCTATCTCTCACCCTCTGCCATCTCCCAACCTCCTCCCACCCTGTCTCTGGTATATATTGTTGCTTTCTATGCCTTTTTCCCCACGTTTTATTGATTCACTAAAGATTTTAATTAATCTAAATATTTTGAATAGCAAGCACAGCTGATATATACATATCTATGAACACAAGTCTGATTTTAGTCATAAGCCTCAGTGAGTAGAATGAACATACTATAAACTAACACCTAGCTGGGGCTATATATCTTACTGCAGTCATCAAATAGGTATTTTTAATGCATTTTTTTATCTCAAGAAAGACAGTTTTAGGGTTTTTTTCTGAAACTTTTTTAAACTTAATTAATTTACATTCATTCCGTAAGCATCATCACAGCATACAAAATGTGATTTACTGTCATCCAGAATATACTGCATAGTGGCTTAATCAGGCATGTTATTGTCAAAAATTTTCCATTTCTAGTTTCACATACACACACACACACATATATATATATACATATATTTTTCCCCTATTTCTGACCCTCTGTCCTTTCCCACCCTCTTCTCACACTATCTCTGGTGTCTAAAGTTATCTTTCATTCCTTTTTCTCCCATATTGTACTGATCACACAATTTCTTAAATACTCTAATTACTTTCCATAGCAAGTTCAGCTGGTAATTTCAAGAAAAGTAGCTTTAACTTAGATCAAAGAATTCCTAAGGAACTTTGCTTAAAACTTAAAGCCAGGAAAAAGGTTAGGATTCTGTTCAAATAGTAGGTCCATGAACCTATCCACATCCCAAGACAGGACACAAATCCTTAAAACCAGACAACAAAGCCTAGAAGAAAATCAGCAATGTTTTAGTCAAAAGTCATAAAATTCTATTTCATCAAATCAGTCTTTATATGTACTTTATATTCTGTTGTCGTTCAATTTTCCCAATTAAATTCTGGGATATAATATTCAACTCCAGATTTGTCCCTATGATTAAGTTGGCCATTTTCTTAGTTTTTGAACTCTTATTTCTGTGTGTCTATATTTAATTTTCCTGATATAGCACTCCCTTGAGAACTTCTTGAAGATCTGGTCAGGTGCTGGTAAATTCTTTCAGGTTTTGTTTATCTGAATGGTATCTAGTATTTTTCATATATTATTCTCATGTTTGGGTGCCATTTTCTCAGTCTTTGTGGTTGACTTTTCTCCTCTATGTCTGAGATTCTATTTTCTGTATGATCTAGTCTGCTTTTAATACTTTCAAGGGAGATTTTGACTTCCTGTATTACAGCCTTCATCTCTAACAGGTCCATTTGATTCTTTTAAAGTGTGTAATTCCTCTTTTCGATCTTGCAAGAATTTCCTCACCTCCTGGAACTCGTCATCTCCTTTCTCCTTTCTCTTCTGCAGTTCATTGTCTCTCTTCTCTTCCATCTCTGTTAGCTTTGCCATTATGAGTGTTCTAAATTCTTTATCAGACATATCCATGATTTCCGTTGAACTGTCTGTGAATGAAGAGGAGCCATTCTTTTTCCTTGGGGGAAAGGTATTTTCTAGCTTTCCCATATTTCTTGTGGTCCTGTGGTGATTTCTAGTCATCTGATGGATGGTGTGTTTCTTCCTAAACTTGAGGTTCAATCTGAGCGTTTAGGAGCGTGCAGAAAGAGGTGATCAGGAATCTCTTTGCTGTTCCATTTTTATCCCTTTGTACAGCAGATTCAGTAGATATTAAGGAATATGTTAACCCTAATAGTATTTGGATGTTTGGCTATAGTTCCCTTAGATCCGTTTAGAAACACAGTAAATGGAGATAGAGGAGCAGAGAGATGAGATAAAAGAAGAAGAAAAGAAGAATAAAAGAGAGAAAGAAAAAATCATCATCAACAACAGCGAAACAGAAAAAAAAGAAGGAATTTAAAAAAAAACTTAAAAAATTATATTAAAAAAAAGGCACAAAATAGAAAACCACATGGAAATCACTAGCTCTCAAAAGCCATGAGGAATCTTCTTCTGAAGGCCTGCCTCTTACCTTTCCTGCCTGGGTGGGAGAGGGAGAGGGGATTATTAACAAGATAAGGGTGGGGCTGAAAGCAAGAGAATACTTTACCTTAAAAATTTTTAAAAAGGAAAAATTACCAAAAAAATTAAAATACAGAAGCAGAGAGAGATAGAGACAGGGATGCAGAGACAGAGATAGAAAGAAGGCTAGAGGAACTCCCTACCACTCAAGTTTGTGGGCTGGAGGCTGAATTATCAGTAGAAAATCTTCATTTCTCTTTTTTTCCTGAAATCACTAGTTCTCAGGAGCCATGAAGAATCTTCTCTCTCTCTCTCTCTCTCTTTTTTTTAGAGAGAGATTTTTGCTATAGAGTGTGTGCACTTGCCAGAGGGAGATAGAGAGACAGAAAGTGAAAAATCACCCCCCTGGGGGATGATCATGCTGCAATCCCTTTTTCTTCATTCTCCTTTGGGATTTTGGGAATGCATGCACACGTGCCAGGCGTGAGTTTGAAGCCACAGGGTCCGATACTCAAACCGTGGTTGGCCATGTCGGTGTCCAGTAATGTAACTCTTATGCCATCTGCTGGTCCCCCAATCTACTTTCTGACATATGCTGCCCAAGATTTCTCCAGCCTTGACTCCCAGTTTCAACTCATTCCCACAGTTACTTGTGGTGATGTTATGAAAAGAGCACCAACACAGACAGACCTGGATTCCAATCCTGCATCCTCTCATTTAACCTCTCTGAACCTGGGAACCAGCAGTTAGCGTAATGGCTATGTCGCTGGACTCCCACGTAGTCGACCGCGGTTCGCGTCTCGGACCCGGTGGCTTACAACTCACGCCGGGCGCGTGAGCGTGCGTGCCCAAGATCCCGAGAGGAGAATGGAGGAGAAGGGATTGCGGCGTGACCATCCCCCCTGGGGGGTGATTTCTCGCTTTCTGTCTCTCTGTCTCTCTCTGTCTGTCTGGCGAGCGCATGCGCCCTATAGCAAAAAAACCTCTAAAAAAAAAAAAAAAAAAAAAAAACCTCTCTGAACCTGATTTCCTATTTTAGTTTTTGCTATAAGGCATGTGTGCTCACCAGAAAAAGAGAGAGGGGAAGAGAAATCACAATCCCCCCCATTGGGGTTGGCCACATCACAATCCCTTTTCCTCTGGTCTCCTCTCAAGATTTGGGGTATGCACACAATGACACCCAGCATGATTCTCAAGCCACTGGGTCCAAAACTCAAACTGTGCAGCCAGGCATGTGGAATCCAGTGCCTCGACCATGCCACCTGCTAGCTCTGAACCTGTTTTCTTATCCATACAATGGGATAGTAATACTACTCCCTCATAAAGTTATGACAATTCATCAAGACAACAGAAAGTGTTCATACACTGTGAAATTCAATAAAAATGTATTCTCTTTTTATCCCCTTATCTCCAGGCCCACACCAGCATACCATCTTTGTATGGATTTTCTAGCCCTTGTGTCAAGAGCACTGGTAGACACAGAGGAAAGAGAGAAACAACATCGTTGAACTGGTTGTTCTCTTTCCTTTTCTTTCTTTTATTTTAGAGAGAGACTTTTGCTATAGGGCTCATGTGCTCACCAGAGAGACAGAGAGAGACAGAGAGAAAGAAAGTGAGAAATCACCCTTCCAGGAGGATGATCACACCACAATACCTTCTCCTCCATTCTCCTCTCAGGATTTTGGGCATGCACGTTTACATGCCCAGCATGAGTTTTAAGCTGCAAGGTTCAGGACTTGAACCTCAGTCAACTACGTAGGAGTCTAGTAACATAATCATTACGCCATCTGCTGGTCCTGAATTGGGTTGTTTTCTTTCCTTTGTATATATTTTCATATGTACACAAAGATACATGATATTTTTCTTTTTAATTGCCAGAAAGCACACATGCTCACCAGAGAGAGAGACAGAGAAAGACATAAAGGGAGAAAAGAAGGCACCCCCCATGGGTGCTTTCCAGCTGCAATTCCTTCGCTATCTTTCCATCCTATTGGGATTTGAGGCATGCACACACACACGTCTAGTGTGTTTTTTAGGTCATCAAGGCCAGGATTCCAGTCACAATCAGCGATGTGGGACCCAGCTCCCTTAACTACTAAACTATGGGGCTAGCCCAATATATGATATGTTTTCTAGCACTGTAATTCTTTTTTTTTTTCCTAGCACTGTAATTCTAAAAAATCACAAAATCAATATCATTACAGAAACTGGCACTATAATTAGGCCAATGGAAAGTCATGGTGTATTTTTCGTTTTTCTTTGCAATTCTGGTAGTATTAAAGTGATGTCTGATAGTTTTTTTTTTTTCTTTTGGAGAGGTTTTTGCTATAGGGCGCGTGCGCTCGCCAGAAAGACAGAGAGAGAGAGAGACAGAAAGCGAGAAATCACCCCCCAGGAGGGATGGCCACGCCGCAATCCCTTCTCCTCCATTCTCCTCTCAGGATCTTGGGCACGCATGCACGCACACGTGCCCAGTGTGAGTTTAAGCCACCGGGTCTGGGACTCGAACCGTGGTCAACTACATGGGAGTCCAGTGACATAGACATTATGCTAACTGCTGGTCCCATGTCTCATAGTCTTGTATTTATTTATTTTAAATAAACTTATACCTTAATTCAATTTTTTTATGGACTTTAATTTTTTTCTTTATTCTTGATAGAGCACATGCACATGAGTGAGAGAAAAAGAGGTAGAGAGGAACATCCTCCACAAGATCTCGTCATGCCGGGGACCAACAGTTAGAATAACAGCTGTGTCGCTGGACTCCCATGTAGTCGACCGTGGTTCGAGTCCTGGACACGGTGGCTTAAAACTCAAGCCGGGCATGTGTCCGTGCATGCCCAAGATCCCAAGAGGAGAATGAAGGAGAAGGGATTGCGACATGGCCATCCCCCCGGGGGGTGATTTCTAGGTTTCTCTCACTATCTCTCTCTTTCTGGCTAGCGCACGAACCCTATAGCGAAAACTTCTCAAAAAAAAAAAATTAAAAAAATAAAAGATCTCATCATGCTGCACTCCTTCTCCTCACTCCTCTAGCCCTTTGTATCCTGGACACTCCCATACATTCCCAGAGTGTTGCAAGCTGACCAAGGCTGAGGATTCAATTCATGGTAACCATGAGAGATCCGGCTTCTCTTCAACTTAGCATTACTGCTGGGCCATGGAGCCAAACCTCATTGACTTTGTTGGCAATAAAATGCCATTTAAATACTTACCTTTTTTTCTTCTTCCTCTCTTTTATTTTCAGTCCTCCCTCCTTTTTCTGCCATGTAACAGAATGTGTTATTAGTCTGCAAACAGCTGAACTGTCAAACTGCTTTTTTTGCAGGTTTTCCTTCTTTGCCTGCCCTTCCCCTCCTCTCCTTCTCCTCTTTCTTCGTTCTTTCACTGGAGCACTAACCACCATTTGGAAGCTAGAGAGAAACCAAAATTACACAGAGAAAAAAAGAAAAATATTCAACATGTACAAAAGTAAAAGAAAAAGAAGAATGGCATGAACAGTTGATCTGTCAAGGTGAGGGAGGGAAGAAGGAGAAACCAATTTACCTGTGCTGAACCAATGGAGGAATGGGGGAATCAGAAAGAGGAGGGAAGGAAGGGAGAGGAATTGGAAAAAACATTGGGGAGGCAAAGAGAGGAAGGGACTTACAAACTTCACAAACTTGATGTGGTATCTGAATATTAATGATTTGGGGAATCTTTATATTTGGTAGCCATTTGGACTTTTCTTTCAGTAACCTGCTAATTAATATTCTTTTTCTATTTGTTTTTTTGTTGTTGTTGTTGTTCTTTGTTTTTTAACATTTGCTAGAGGCTATGTGCATTCACAAAGAGAGAGAAAATGAGAAAACATCCCACCTAAATGGGGATGGTCACGCAACAATATCTTCTCCATTTCTCCCTCCTGTCAGGATTTTGGACATACACATACATGCACCCAGCATGTTTTTCAAGTCACCAGGTCTAGGACCCAAACCATGGTGTCAGTGATGTGGGATCTATCCACCTTAACCACCAATGATGGTTGGTCTCTCCTATCTCCATTTTTCTATTCTATGTATGTATGTATTTTGGTTGTTTTTTTGTTTTGTTTTGTTTTTCAATGACTTATTATTACTTCATAGTCTGGGTATTAACTTCTTGTTGGTTTTATTTATTTAATTTTTGTGTAAAACATTTAATTTATTGAAATTTTGGGTAATCTGACAAACCATCACTGCAGTACAACTGAGCCATGAATCTTGTAGCTTCATCAACATTAACAGGTTTATTTTCATGATGCCAGTGAGGAATAAAATCTTTCCACAGAGGTTCAAGAGAAAGGCCTCTTGAAAAGTAGGCAAATTCTGTTTGTATGTTTACAAAAGCTTTATTCATTCTCTTAATTTTTTCATCATTCACAACGTTTGCCTTAAGATTTGTAGTAACAGGTTATGTCTTGTTCTTAGCCTAGAAGTTTTTTTGTCTAGCTATGTGAAATACTTCCCTGGACTTTTGACCTCTAAATTTGTTCTTGGCCATTGTCAGGCCTTACATATCTGCATACAGCTCCTCAAGCTCCAAGTGACGCCATCTGCACTGGTTTGAATGACTTAAATATATTCTATCATCTATCACTTAACATTGTCTATGATGTCCTTTGTTAACCAGAAAATTGTAATCATAATATGATTTTTTAAAAACTATCTCTTGTTTTTAATTTTTTTAATCTAAAAAAGATTTTTTAAGAGATATGTTCTCACTTTGTTTCCCAGGCTGCCTTCCAATTTGCAATCCTCCTGCCTCAGCCTCTCAAGTAGCTGGGATTACAGGTATGTGCTACTATGCCCAGCATTATCTCATTTTTGGTTTTATGATTTTGCTTTTTAATTCCTGTTTAAAAAATGTTGCATCTTGGCCCTAAACCTGATTTCCTAAACCCATGAAACACTCAGACAAGAAGCCATTTTAAATCTGAGGTGTGTCCTGGCCTGTTCAGGGACCAAGGTAACTAAAGTTATGCTTTAAATCTCATCTTCTAGATCCCCAAAACACTCAGACAAGTAGAGAAGAGATTTTGTCACTGAATGACCAGAAACCACCACAGAGGCACAAGAAATATGAGAAACCAAGAAAATATCTCTCCCCTAAGTGAAAAGGACAATCCTTCGTCATTCACAGACAGTACAGTGGAACTCATGGAAATGTCTGATAGAGAATTGACAATATTCATAGAGACAAAGCTACATGAGATATAAGAGCTGAGAGACAATGAATTCCAGAAAATGCAGGAGAAAAGAGACAATGAGTTTCAGGAGGTGAGGAAGTTCTTGCACAATCTGAAAGAGGAAATCCATACCATAAAAAAGAATCGAATGGGCGCGGCCAGGCCTGCGCAGCCGGGCGGCTCTGCCTCGCGTACCGTGGCCGGGGCTCTGCCTCGCGGCCGGACCTGTGCGGCCAGGGCTCTGCCTCGCGTGCCACGGCCGGGGCTCTGCCTCGCGTGCCGCGGCCCAGACCGCCCGGCCCCTGCTGCCTCTCCGGCGCCAGGTGTGTCCCGCGCTCGGCGCCGACGTGGGCCGGCGGCGCGGACCGGCCGAGGTCGCCGTCCTTCCTTTCTCGGGCCGGGCGGGCGAGCAGGAGGTGGTGCTGGATCCCGCACACATTCGCGCGCTCAGGGCTGGCGTGTGGCCGCTGGGGCTGGCATGTAGCCGCCGGGCCTGTGCGTGGCTGCCAGGCCTGTGCCAGAGCGTGGCCGCCGGGCCTGTGCGTGGCCGCCGGACCAGCTCGTGGCTGTCGAACCAGCGCATGGCCGCTGGGCCTGCGCGTGGCCCTTGAGCCTGCGCGTGGCCGCCAGGCCTGAGTGTGGCCCCCGGGCCTGCGCCTGCGCGTGGCCACCGGTCCTGTGCATGGTCGCCGGCCCAGCGCGTGGCCACCGGGCCCGCACATGGCCCCCAAGCCCACGCGTGGCCGCCGGGCCCAAGTGTGGCCGCCAGGCCTGCACGTGGCCTCCAGGCCGGAGCGTGGCCGCCGGGCCTGTGCGTGGCCACCAGGTCTGTGCCTGCGCGTGGCCGCCGGGCTTGCGTGTGGCCGTTGGGCCTGCGCCTGCACGTGGCTGCCAGGCCTATGCCTGTGCGTGAATGCCGGGCCTGCGCGTGGACACCGGGCCTGCACCTGCGCGTGGCCGCCGGCCACAGGCAGCAAACTGAAGCTGAAAACTAGGACTAAGAACTTGCAACTACAAGCAACAGAAAGAAACTTTAGCTGTCTTAAACCAATTGAGAAATATATTGTATAGGAGGATTTTCTCTGCCTATGGACAGTGAGAAGATGATGGTCACCAGCCCTGCATTACCTCAGGGAAAAACAAGAGCTACTCTACCATTCTCAAGGAAGCCAGATACCCGAGGATGACGCACGCTGCAGATCCCCACAACACCATTCCCGGTAATCACAAGATGGATGCTGTGCCGCATCAACTGATAATCATCTCTGCTTTCCAGAACAGCTTTCCTGAAACTGTATTCCATGGAGATTCACCTACAATTGCGGAACTGCACGAGACCCACCCTTAATCCAACCCTGAATAGAATCCATGCTCCCTATTGTTAAAAACTTTATGAGCTGATAATTGAAAAAAAAACTGAACGAACTGGAAGGTATAATAGCAGGGAAGGCAACTGCAGATACTAGAGACAGTATGGGAGAGGTAATGGGAATGAGTAATTGAGGGTGGAAGGGAGGGATTCAGGGAACAAATAACACACCTAATAGACACAAAAATGAAAAGTTGTTGATGATAATGTATATGGTAATATCATTGTTTTGACTAATGTGCACTGTATTCATGCTGGGAAAAACCATGTTGTACACAGTAAAGAGGTGCAATGATTAAATGTAAAAATTTTAAAAAATGTGTATTATGAAAAAAAAGAATTGAATGGAGCGGTTAGAGATGAAGGCTGCAATGCAGGACATCAAAACATCCCTTGAAAATATTAAAAGCAGATTATTCCATGCAGAAGATCGAATCTCGGATGTTGAAGGCAAAAACCTCTAACCTAGAAAAAAGCCACCAAAAAAACTGAGAAAATAGCCCAAAAAACGAAAAGACTATACAAGAAGTATTAGATACTATTAAGTACCCAAACATCTAGATAATCGGTATTCCAGAAGGTGAAGAAATTAATAAGGGCATTGATAATCTATTCCATAAAATCCTGGAAGAAAACTTTCCAAATCTAGAGAGGCATTCAATAATCCAATCCCAAGAAATACAAAGGACTCTAAATAGAATCAACCCAAGAAGATCTTCTCCAAGGCACATCATAGCCAGACTGGCCAAATCCACAGACAAAGACAAGATACTAAAATTGACAAGAAAGAAATGTCAGGTTACGTATAAAGGTTATCCAATCAGACTAACATCAGACTTCTCATCAGAAACAGTGCAGGCAAGGAAATAATGGGAAAATGTATTCAGTGTTAAGTGAAAAACTATTTCAACCAAGAATATTAGACCCGGCAAAATCATCCTTCATATGAGAAGAAAAGATAAAAAAAAAAAACAAAAAAAAAAAAAAAAAAAAAAAAAAAAACATTCTCAGATAAATAAAACCTGAAAGAATTTACCAACACCAGACTAACTCTTCAAGAAGTACTGAAAGGAGTGCTTTACCAGAAAAACTAAAGACACACATACAGAAATAAGAGAACAAAAAGCAACCAAGAAAATGACCAACTTAATGCTAGGGACAAGAAATATCAGTAATAATGTTGAATGTTAATTTCCAGAATTTAAACAAAAAGATCATACCACAGTAATGCTGCAAATGCAACAGAAGAAAGATTAATTACATAAGTCTGAACTGGTAAAATAGAATTTTATGGCTTTTGAGTAAAATGTTACTGTCTTTTTTCTTTTTTAAATTTTATTTCAAGTTCTTTTATACATTTAACCATGTTATTTAGCTTGCAAAGTGAATATTCCAACATGTGTGCATTTCTCCCCAGTCCAGTTAATAATACTATAAAGTTATCTTCAACAGATAATACCCCGTTTCTTTGTCCCATTAATGCTATGCCTCTATTATTCTCCATAATGTCCTTCCTTAAACTCTACTATGCTTTGTTTTCCCAGTTTAAAGAGTTTGCTTTCTTTTGAGCTGTTGATAGGTTTAGCAATTTGTTCAAATGCTTCTTCTTCTTTTTTGTTTGTTTATTTTTTTAAAATGGAAACATAAACTTTTCTCCCTTCCTGACCCCTCTGGAATTGGAAAATATTTGGGAGTATTCTCTATTTTGTGGCAGAATGGTTATTTGCATAAGTTCAATAATACCTGTTGCCTTGAATCAGGAATTAGAAATCCTCGTTATTGAACAGGGCTTTGACTGGAATGTCATATCTGACGCTTAAACCAGAAAATTATGGAACTAAGGTAGATCTCAAGTAAGCCAACAAAAGCTCTTGGAAAGATGGCCTGGCACCATAAACAATTCTGAATTAGAGAAGCTAAATGAAAGAATTTGTATCATAAAATAACCTGGACTTTTCCAGCCCAGTATTGTAATCAGTAGAGATTGCAAAAGAGCAACCACAATCAGAGAATTATTTTGAGGAAGACTGAAGAAAAAGAGACTGATCTTTGCTAGCAGATGGTATATTACAGAATACTTGGTAGGCGGGGCTGAATTGAGGTTTATGTGTGCTGGGTGTTTGCTTTTCAACAGTTTGAGTAGCTGACATGTAAATATTTTCTTAAAAATATTTAAAACCCGGGCTGGCAGGTGGCATGTTGGCTAAGGGTGCTGGACTCCCACATGGTCAACCACGGTTCGAGTTCTGGACCTGGTGGCTTGCTTTCTCACTCTTTCCATCTCTCTTGCTCTCTCTCATTGTGTACCTCCCTGGTCAAATTAAAAATAAATAAATAAAAATTTTAAAAAACATTTAAAACCATACTGTCTCTGTTGTTATAGAGTCACAAAATTATAACAAATGTTTCGAACATCATCTTTAAAATTTAGTTTTTTTAAATTTTGAATATTATTATTTGAAATTTTGAAAGTTTTTTATTAACTGTCAATAACTATGAAGAATGAGCAAAAATTTTTTGATATGTAAAGTAAATGTTTGTGTGAAAATGTAAAAAAATGAGTAAAAGATTTTTTTAAATGTTGCCTCTTTAGATTACATTTGATTCTGTTCATTTAGTTTTACCTTTCTCACTTATGTCTAATCCATCTAAATTTTGTATATTATATAAGATAGGGGCCCATCTACATTTTCTAATTAGTGAACTTTCTCACTACAAACTGAAACAATGTTGCTTTTCCAATGCTTTGAGGAGCATCTTTATCATATATCAAATCACCATGTATACTTGGATGTATTTCTGAGTGTTCTTTTTGGTTCTTTTATTTATTAATTCTTACAAGGGTATAATGCCATTATATTATTACAGCTTTAAAATATGTCTTAACATATAATAGGGTGAATTCTTTCTCTTTGATCTACTTTTTCAAGTTTATTTTCAAAATGATTGGCTATTCATGAAAGGTTTACCATTATAAATATAAGTCTACCAAATTTTCCCTAAAATCCAGTTGGAACTGGGTTTCAGATTGCATTGAATGTGCAAATTACTGTGGGGTGGATTGACACACTTACTTTGTTAAATCGCTCCAAACATAGACTTGGTATATCTTCATTTAGTCAAAATCTCCTTTATATTTTTTAGAGTATTAAAATATGCCCTGTAAAATTTTATGCTTTCTCTGTTAGGTTGTTTTCTATACCTTTTAGATCTTGTTATTTGGAGGTATATCTTTTTTTTTTTTTAAGGAATTACTTTATTTTGGGGCCAGCAGGTGGCATGGTGGTTAAGGGCGCTGGACTCCCACATGGCCGAATACGGTTCAAGTCCTGGACCTGGCGGCTTGCTTTCTCACTTTCCCTCCCTCCTCTCTCTCTCTCACTCTGTCAATCTCTGGTCAAATTAAAATAAATAAATTTTATTTTTTATTTACTTATTTTTTAACTTGACAGAGACAAACAATGCGAGAGAAGGAGAGGGGGAGGGAAAATGAGAAAACAAGCCGCCAGGTCCGAAACTCAAACCACAGTCGGCCATGTGGGAGTCCAGGACCACTAACCACCACACCACCTGCCAGCCCCTTTGGAGGTACATCCTATTTCCTATTTTATTTTCTAGTTTGATATAGCAAGAGTACCAGAATTTTTGAGTTTTTGTTGTTGATTATAAATGAAGCAAGCTTTCTGAACTCTCTAATTCATTTTCAGAATGTGACTCCTTATTCATTAGGTTTTGTCTATTAATGATTTTATTACCTGCAGGCAATGAAGACTGTATCTTTCTTATTTAAATTCTTACCTTTTTTGTCTTTCTTTTTTGTTGGTCTTATGGTATTGACCACAGCCTCCAATACTACACTAAGCCACAGTGGTGAAAGAAGATGTCTTTTTTTTAAAAGAACTTTTATTTATTTTATTTATTATTCACTAAGACTTTATCTTGAGGGCATAACTAAACTTTGTCACCACTTTCCACCCTATCTTTTTTTTTTACATACAATTTTTTTAATTTATTTCTTTTTTTTGTATATACATTCAATCGCATTGTTTAGCTTACAATGTGAGCATTTCAATATGTGAACATTTCTCCCCAGTCTCATTGACCACTTTCCACCCTATCTTGAAGGATTAGTACAGTGAGTGTTATGAAGCAGATATGAGCAGTTTGAAAGACTGGAGCCAATACTAACTGACAAGGAGCAACCTTCATCTAAATCATCATAAAAATGTTTAAGTAAAAAAAAAAAAAGGAAGAAAAAAAGGGAACAACGGGGTTGAGATTGAGCAAGATCCTCACATGTCATTAAATACATTTGATCTTGGCTAGAATGTAACAAAATGGAAAGAGGATACTATGATACAAAAACTTTGACTACAGTATGCTGTACACACCTGTGTTCCAAGTCCACCCCCATTTCCCTAATGCTTCCAGCTCAATTATTTCCTGGCTTTTGGGACCCGCTGACAAAGAAACATGTAGAGCTCCTCTTTAATCCAGTCTTTGTTATATGACTGGTATGTCTAGGTATCATCAGTTCAGTAAACAAGGCAGCTGAGGTCTACAAGATAGTCAACAAAATAAGACAACTGACTGATATCATATGTGAAGGAGGAACTGTTGGGATTCATTCTTCAGATTTTCTTCATACATTTTACAAACACCTTCCATGCATTCATTCACAGATTCATCATCAGTGTAAATTCTGCCTTCTGGCCTCTTGGTGGATTGTACCAGCAAAATGGTGTGAGACATTGCACCAGACTCTGTTCACTGCAGCTGCTGCTGACACCACCACTGCATATGAAAGAAGTCTTTTTTTTAAATGATAAAGTTTGCAGGACCAGCAGAAGGCACAATGGTTTCATCACTGGACTCCAACGTAATCAACCTAAAACTCATGCCAGGCACATGTGCATGCGTGCCCAAAATTCCAAGAGTAGAATGGAAGAGAAGGGATTGCAGTGTGGCCATTCCTCCAGGAGGTGATTTCTTGCTTTCTGTCTCTGTCTCTCCAGAGAGTGCACATGCCCTATAGTAAAAATCTCTCAAAAGACATTTTTTTTTTTGCAAAAGTGCACATAGGAAGAGACAGAGAGAGGGAGAGAGAGAAAGCACCCCTTATGGGGCACAGTTATGCCACAATTCCTTCTCTTCCATTTCTCCAGCCTATAGGAATTCAGGGCATGCATGCCCAATGTGTTTCTCAAGCTGTCATGGCCAGGGTTTGAATCATGGTCAGCCATATGGGGATCTAGCTCCCTTACCACTAGGCAGTGTGGTCAGCCCAAGAATGTTTCTGTTAATGAGATGATATTTATAGGTTTTCTATTAATTATGTTGCTTGCTATAGGTTTTTATAATGATATATTAAGTCAGGAGAATTCTTTCTTGCTCCTAATTTTTATTCATTTATTTTCTTAAAGTTTTTGCTATAGAGTGTGTGTGCTCACTGGAGATAGACAGAGAGAGAGAAAGAAATATATCATCCCCCAGGGACCACCCCCAGGAGGACGGCCATATTGTCATCCCTTCTTCTCTATTCTCCTCTATTTGGGGCATGCATACACATACACTCAGTGTGATGGTCAAGCTTCCAGGCCCTGTGATTGAACCATGTAGTGAGCCATGTAGGATCCAGTGACCCTAACCTCCATCCCACCAACTGGCCCATCTTACTCTCAATTTTTAAATTTAGAGTACAGTTGAGTTTCACCAGAAAACAAACAAACAAACAAAAAGATGGGTAAATAGATACATGAACCAAGAGAGGATGTACAAGGACAAAAATGCTAGGAGATCGAGTTATTGCACAAATGGTAAACTGGCTCTAAATACAAAACCATGAAAATATAAAGCACTTACTGTATGCTATGCATTTTCACGGGAATTAGCTTATTGGTTCACTACAAAACTCACAAGATAAATAGTGTTAGCCCCATTTAATTATGAGAAACTGGAAGCTCGGAGAGCAATACTTGCACAAATATTGCACAGTTAATACCTGACCAATCAATGATTCAAGGCAAGGTCTAAATCATTTGAGAATATCATGCTCCTTCAACTATACTTTGTTACCTCTCAATTCCAAAAGAGGAGCCAAGGAAACATTTGTAGCAATGATTACAACAAATAGATACTTGTGTTACTTGGTCTTAGTAATTGATTGGAAGAATGCTCATTTGGTTTTATACATTCTAGGGTGCTTCAGAAGAGCAGTGTCCATGGGACCAGAAGATGGTGTAGTGGTTACATCATTGGATTCCCACATGGGCAACCACTGTTCAGTCCTGGACCTGGTGGCTTAAAATTCAGGCCAGGCACATGTGTGCTCATGCCCAAGATCCTGAGAGGATAATGGAGAAAGGATTGCTGCATGCCCATCCCCCAGGGGTGATTTCTCACTTTACCTCTCTCTTTCTCTCTGTCACACATGCCCTAAGGCAAGAAAAGAAAACCTCTTAAAAAAATGTTGGTATCCTGAGTTTATGCTCACATTTTACATTCATGTCTATGACAGGTAAGATAGATAATAATGATATAGTGACAGTTTTAATTTCAATCTTAAGGCAATCCCTTGGCATTATGACCTAGATAAATAGATGGATTCATACTAGGTGGCCAGTGATTAAGGTATTCTGAGCTTGTAAGGCAGCAATAAGGAAATGGGTCAAAGGAGGAAAAACTCATTGTCAAAGTAAATATAGAAAATTAGGAGGGGAAGAAGAGAAGTAGAAGAGGAAGAAGAAGTAGCAGAAAACAGGTGTTGCGCAAGTGTGGGTTGGCTGAGGGAAACTGGGTGGGACAAGATGACACTGCCAGATTAATGCGTTCTCTGCTCTCATAAATGATAAGAGACACCAATATGGTTCCTAAAATCTATCCCTGTTTTCTACAGGAATTTTTAAATGAGGGAAAACAATCATCAAGTAGGCCTAAGTGTAAGCATCCAAAGTCATCCAAGCAGCCAAACTTTTTGCCCTAATAAGGAAAGAAAGAGGCAAGTCTTATTGGGAAAGGTTCCATGGAGAGAGGCTGGTGGAAAAGGTTTCTTTTACCTGCAACTGCTGATGATACTGCAATCAAAGGATCATCCAGTGCCAACACTGGAACAGGAAGCTGAGACCTGTAGCCACAGAAGGAGAGAACTCCTTAAAGGTAGCCACCTTTCTCAAAGCAGGTGTGGAACTGGCTTTGGCATACCAGGGAGATGAGAGTGGATAGCACACAGTTGAAAGAGGAAACTGAGAGGAATCTGAAAGGCCCAAATAGCACTGTTGTTTGCACCTTGACTGCATGCTCACATGAGAGAGAGAGATAGAGATGATGAGAGAGAGAGAGAGAGAGAGAGAGAGAGAGAGAGAGAGAGAGAGAGGAGAGGAGAGGAGAGGAGAGGAGAGGAGAGGAGAGGAGAGGAGAGGAGAGGAGAGGAGAGGAGAGGAGAGGAGAGGAAGAGGAGAGGAGATGAACACCCTCAACAGGATCTGGTCATGCTGTGATCCCCTTCCTCCAGTCTTCCGAAAGCACCCTAGATCTTGGGCACTCAAGCATGTACTCTGCATTTCAGGCTATCTGGGCTGAAGATTCAGACCTCAGTTTCCATGCAACTCCAGTCCTCCAGTGCCCTAGATCTTCGGCATTCAAACATATGCTCTGTGTGTTTCAGGCTAGCTGGGCTGGGGATTCTTACTTCAGTTGTCATGCATTGAGATAGCAGATAGGATCCATCCAGCATTTGACCCTCACCATGGAGGGATGGGGAACACATAAGCAAGCCCCACCTAGAAGAATTCCAGACAAAGCCCTTCCTGACCAAGATAACCCCACCAACAACAACACTGCCTCCACCACAGCTCCTCTTCAACAATCCATTTTCTGGGACCTGCTCCATGCTTGAGAGATTTGTTCTTTCCCTCTCTTAATAAACTCTGCTTGATATCCTCTCTCTGTGTCCACACCA
Organism: Tupaia tana; assembly: GCA_026018925.1. Lineage (NCBI taxonomy): Eukaryota > Metazoa > Chordata > Mammalia > Scandentia > Tupaiidae > Tupaia > Tupaia tana. Next base: position 81,186,702 of record JAKSZU010000009.1, on the reverse strand, counting down.
CTAATTCTTTGTTAGCTATGGAGAAGAACCTGTGTCTCACTGCAGATGCTGGGCGTGATCACCCTTGCACCCCCATGTCCCCCTGTCAGCAGGATCCAACTTCTCTTGAACAATTGATTGTAGCTGAACCATGGAGTTAATCCTGTTGTTGTTTTAATTAAGTTTTTATTTTTAATGGACAATAATTACACATATTTATGGGGTACAATGTGACGTTTTGATACATCACCTCAAATACTTATCAGTTACTTGCAATGAGAACATACAAAATCCCCTCTTCTCCACTATTTTGAAATATATGATATTTTACTACTAATCATAATCACTGTGCAATGGAGCACTAGCATTTACTCCTCCTAGCTTTTATTTTATTTTATTTTTTGAGAGATTTTTGCTATAGGACACGTATGTTTCCCAGAGAGACAGAGAGACAGAAAGCGAGAAATCACCCCCTGGAGGGATGGTCATGCCACAGTCCCCTCTCCTCCATTCGCCTCTCAGGATTTTAGGCACATATGCACAGACACCTAGTACGAGTTTCAAGTGACCAGATCTGGCACTTGAGCTGTGCTTGGCCATGTGGGAGTCCAGCACCTTAGCAACTACACCACCTGCTAGTCCCTATTTCTCCTATCTAACTGTAATTTTCAACCCATTAACCAGCCTCTCCTCTTCTTTCTTCTCCTCCTCAGTCTCTGGTAACCATTATGCTACTTTTTACTTCTGTGAGATCAACTTTTTCAGATTCCATATGAGTAAGAACATGTGATAGTGTCTTTCTGTGCCCAGCTTATTTCATGTAACATAATGTCCTTCAGGTTCATTCGTGTTTCAGATAACAAGATTTCCTTCTTAAGAGCTTATGGCTGAATAGCATTCCACTTTCCCTTACCACATTTTTTTTATACATTCATTTGTTGATGGACACTTGGGCTGGTTCCATATCTTGGCTATTGTAAATATTGTGCAGCTTGATTTTACAGGCCTATCACAGAAATGTGATGCATGAAGTCTTTAAAAGGGTTGAGACAAAGCAGAAAAACAACCCCTTCAACTTGTGGCAGTAAAAATAAGATAAAGACTGTAAATAAATAAGAACTTTCTATAGTGGGGCAGGAGTTTATAGCCAAAATACTTAATAGAATTTTATAATATAATTACTATGTTCCTCTACCTAATAAATTCCTATGCACCTTAAAAAAAATGTAACTACAGTGACCCTAAAATCAAACTACAGTGAACCAAAAATCAGGATATGCTAGTACATATTTGTCTTACATAGCTCTAGATTTTTTTTTGGGGGGGGCAGGGTTTTTTGCTATAGGGCACATGCACTCGCCAGAAAGACAGAGAGAGACAGAAAGCGAGAAATCACCCCCCCAGGGGGGATGGCCACACTGCAATTCCTTCTCCTCCTTTCTCCTCTCGGGATCTTGGGCACGCACACACATGAGCCCGGCGTGAGTTTAAGCCACCGGGTCCGGGACTCGAACCACAGTCAACTACATGGGAGTCCAGTGATATAGCCATTACACTAACTGCTGGTTCCACTTTTATTTTTCAGATTAAATTCACATATTACATAAAGTGCCCATCATGATGTCTATAATAATTTTTTTCAACAGAGAACTTCACATTTTTTTTGTCTGCTAAATGCTTCTTCCCTTTGCACCTGACACCCACCCTCCACCACCCAATCTCTACCACCCTCTCCTCTCACTTACAGTCTCTGGTATCTACATTTATCCTCTCTACTATCATATTTTCAGATCTTTTGATTTCTGCCATAGAGTGCAGATTTTCAGTACATATTGAGTGGAGATATACAGTGTGTATCTTTCAAAGTCTGGCTCACTTCACTCAGCATTAAGTCTTCTTTAGTCATCGACTTTGAATCAAACAATAGGATTTCATTGTTTTTTATAGAAGAGTAATATTCCATAGTATATATGTGCCATAGTTTTTCAACCCAGTCATCAGTTTTTGGACACTTAGGGTGGTTCTATGCTCCAGCAGTTGTTAATGATACTTTAATGAACATGTGTGCACAAGTGTCTTTCTGACTGTTTTCCTATCCTTTGGATAAATATCAAATAGAGGGATTATTGTCTCATATATTAGTTCTATTCATATGCTTTTGAAAAAGCTCCATATTGTTTTCCACAGAGGTTGTACTAATTTACAATGCCACCAACAGTGTAAGAATCCTCCCTTTTCACCACAGCCTTGCCAGCACTTGTTCTTTAGGGCTAGAATTTTTTTCATTAGCTAAATAATTTTTAAGTGTCTACTGTGTGCCATAAACTATTATACCATGTACACATTTTGAGAAAATGCTGAGGCCCATAAATTTGCACAACTATTTATGTAAATCGGAAATTATCATTAAAAATAAAAATAAAGACCTTTCTCACCAAAAAGAATGTTTTCAAAGGGAGCTAGCTTTAAAATTTCAAGATGTGGCCCAGGTACAGTGATACAAAGAGTACTGTGCTACTGTGTGATGCTGGAGCCATAGAGAAGGCCTGGGTTTAATTCCCACACCCAACAGGGCATGACAACTTGCATCTATAGCTCTAACTTGAAACTGGGACAGGAGGATTATGGAATGGCATAACTACCTCTTTTTTTCTCCTTCTCCCCACTCCATTAAAAAGCTCAGGGTTGTTTTTTGTTTTGTTTTGTTTTTCCCTACATTTATAAGGTTTAGGCTACAAGCACAACCTTTAGCATTTTATTAATTTGAATAAAAAATGTGGCATCAGGATTTTAGTTGAGAATGTAATCCCTTATTACTAAAATTTCTTTTATAAAAGAATGAGGTTTGGGAACCAGCAGTTAGCGTAATGGCTATGTCGCTGGACTCCCACGTAGTCGACCTCGGTTCGCGTCCCGGACCCGGTGGCTTAAAACTCACGCCGGGTGCGTGTGCATGCGTGCCCAAGATCCCAAGAGGAGAGGAGAATGGAGGAGAAGGGATTGTGGCGTGACCATCCCCCCTGGGGAGTGATTTCTCGCTTTCTATCTCTATGTCTCTCTCTCTTTGTCTGGCGAGCACATGCGCTCTATAGCAAAAAACCTCTCCAAAAAAAAAAAAAAGAGAATGAGCTTTGGTCTACATCACTTCAACCTAGAACATCTTCCCCCCAATTTTAAATGCCATGAATGGCCTTTATAGCAAATCCTTTAGTGAAAAAGGATTTAACGCTTGTTTTAATTTTTTTTGCAATAGATGGTGCATGCAGATATATCAAAATTCAAACAGCAGTAGACCAGCCCCATGACCTAGTGTTTAAGGCAGCCAGATCCCACATGGCCAACCATGCAGTTCAAATTCCATCCCTAGAACCTTGAAAGTGCATGACTCAAATCCTTATAGGATGGAGAAACAGAGGAAAAGGGACTATAGTGTTACTGCAACCCATTGGGAGAGCTTTCATCTCCTCATTCTCACTCTGTCTGGTGAGTATATGTGCCCTCTGGCAAAATAAGAAAATTCAAACACAAAATGATACACTGTAAAAAGTAGGTGTCAGTCTCACTCTAATACCCTACTCCTCCTCCCCAGAAGTAGCTCCTATTATCACTTTCTTTGTAGTCTTCCAGACAGAAAATTTCTAAAATGTTTTTAAGGAGAGAGAGTGCAAATATAGCATACAGTGAGGGCTGGGAGAGAGAGCCCTATAGGGATAAAAGGGTACACAAGAGCCCAACCTCTGTGTTTCACTCTACTAAGACACTATGTCCCACAGGCTGGGACCACATGAGAAGCCTGGGTTCAGTTCCTGGTCCAACTTAAAGGCTGATAGCAAGGCAGGAAAAAGCTAGAAAATGGAAGCAGGTAAGGGTACTGGAGTATCTGCCATGTGGCTAGATAGAAAAACCCAATCAGGGCAGAAAATTCTCTGCCCAAGGTAATATAGGCAGATTAGTGGGAGATGTCTAGCTGCTTAAGCCACATTTGATATAGCCAGTGGACCCAGCCACATCTGATAGAGCCAATGAGATGAGAACAATCAGTGCACCAAGCCAATTATTAACCAACATGACCTAAATTTAAAAATTATAAATCGCGGGCTGGCAGGTGGCATGGTGGTTAAGGTGCTAGACTCCCACATGGCCAACTGCAGTTCAAGTCCCAGACCTGGTGGCTTGCTTTCTCACTTTCCCCTTCTCTAGCTTTCTCTCTCTGTCTCTTTGGTCAAATTTTAAAATAATAATAAATAAATAATTTTTAAAATTATAAATCTCAGCATCAGCCAATGGTGTACATTGCCGAACTCCCACATGGCCAACCACAGTTCAAGTCCCGAATCCAGTGGCTTGAAAATCATGCTGTGGTAACAGCAGATGGTGTAATGGTTACATCACTGGACTCCCACATGGTGGACTGCAGTTTGAGTCCTGGAACCAGTGACTTCAAACACGCCAGGCACGTGTGCATGCGTGCCCAAGATCCTGAGAGGAGAATGAAGCTAAAAGGGTTACAGTGTGGACATCTGCCTGGGGGGGGGTGATTTCTCTATTTCTGTCTCTCTATCTCTCTCTGTCTCACGGGTGAGCATACATGCCCTGTAGCAAAAATCTCTCTAAAAAGAAAAACGATAAAAAGAAAAAGGAAATCATGCTAGATGTCTGTGCATGTGTGACCAAGATTCCAGGAGAAGTATGGAGGAGAAGGGATTGTGGCATGGCCACCACTCTGCCCCCGGAAGGGTGATTTTTCACTTTTCCTCTCACTGTCTCTGTCTCTCTCTCCAGCGAGCACAAGTGCCCTAAGACTACAACCTTTAGGAAAAAAATATATAAATTTCGCAGAATGCAACTGCTGGAGCCTTTTGAGCACTCTTTCTCTGTCTTCTTAGACCTGCTCCTACCTCTCATGAGTGTACTTACACTTTTACTTAATAAACTACCTTTTCCTGGGACCAGCAGATGGCATAATGGTTACGTTGCTGAACTCCAATATTGTCAACCACCATTCGAGTTCTAGACCTGGTGGCTTAAAACTCACACTAGGCACGTGTGCAGGCGTGCCCAAAATCCTGAGAGGAGAATGAAGGAAAAGGGATTGCAGCATAGCTATACCCCCAGGGAGGTGATTTCTCACTTTCTGTCTCTGTCTCTCTGGTGAGCCTACACACACTATAGCAAAAGTCTCTTTAAAAAAAAATTAAACTATCTTTTCCTTTCACTATTGGTGTGTTTTGTTCAATTCTTTGTTCAAAACACCAAGACCCTAAATATCATCAGAGACACCATTCTGCAACAGTAACGGAACTGTACCCACATGGGAACATCCCCAGTTTACATCCTGGAGTCTCCCTGTGCACGCATGTCTGTCCATAATCCGGGCTGGCTGTGGCTGGGGTTGTATAATGGCATGAGGACCCTATTAGGGGGGTAATGTTCTCCCTTTTTGAAAAAAATAAACAATACATTTTTTTAAAAAATCACTGTTACATAACTTCATATATTAATACTGATTCTAAGCATGTTCTCAGCAAATAGGTATTGGCCAAATGATTCTGAAAACTTTTAAAAGAGAAGCCTTAAGGACTTTCTTTTAATTAAAAGGACAGTATATTTGTGGATTAGTCAAACATTTATTATAACTATCACTAGCTTTTTACTTTAATGACTGATACAGAACATAAGACTTAGCTATCATTAAATTTGTGTTTTTAATTGAACAGCAAAAATAATAAATTTAATAATTACAAGAAGTAAAATTAAGATGCAATCTCAGATATTTTTAGGCATAAAGTAATATTATCATTATTGGTTATATCACACTTCACCTGTAAAGAGGCAATTTGATACAGTGTAAAGTATTTGGGCTTTGGAATCAGATTTGAACTCTTTGCTCTGAGTGATGTTGCGGTAATCACTTAATCACTAAGAATCTTAGTTTTGGAAAATTTATAAAATGATCCACAAGGATATTTGAAATATTAAACCAGATAACATTAGTGAAGTTGCCTAGCACAAAGCTCGGCATATTGTAGATGCTTTCTAAATGCCAGTTCTTGTTAAGCAGAAATTAAGGCTTTTTTTAATATCCCAAATACAGGAAGACCATGAAAGATAAGCCTAAGTGTTTTATGTGTGTCCTAACATGATCAAAACATCATGTTTACTGATAATATCTTCACTTTCTCAGGATTTACATAACCTAATGATCATTTCTAGGTCATACAGATGTAACAAGGAGGAGACCGTTATTCACCAGAATTCAGGAAAGGGGTGTTCTTTACAGGAGAAAAACATCCAGAGCAAGAGACCAGATTAGACGTGGGGGTGGTGGGGGGACAGTTTACATTTCTCCCAGAAGCCTGAAGGCAAAGAGTTCAGGTCTATAGGTGTGATAAGAAGTAACTAGTAGAGAGAGTAGCATGGAGTGAGAAAGAAGGGGCATGAGAATGGGGGAGGGGAGAAGAGATGGGATTTGAGCCTGTAGCTGTGGAGACCTTAAGGAGATGGGCAAGAGAAGAATTGTATCACATTTTACTGTTTAGCATGCTGTGTAAACCCCTGTTACCTATCCTTTAAGAAAATCTATGGAGGGCTGACCTCATGGTCTAGTAGTTAAGGGAGCCAAATCCCACATGACTAACCACTGTTCAAATCCCAGCCCCAGCAGCTTGAAAATCATGCCAGATTATGTGTGCATGCACATGTGCCCCAAATCCCAACAGGATGGCAAAATGGAGAAAGGATTGTTGTGAGACCATACCCCACTGGGGGGATGCTTTCTTCTTTCCTCCCACCCACATCTCTCTGACAAGCACATGTGCCTTCTGGCAATCAAAAAAGAAAATATAGGGCTGGCAGGTGGTATGGTGGTTAAGGTGCTGGACTCCACATACCTGACCAGGGTTCGAGTTCCAACCTGGTGGCTTGGTTTCTCACTTTTTCTCTTTCTCTCTGGTTAAATTTAAAAATAATAATAATAAATAAAGTTAAATAAAATAATTCTTTAAAAAAATCTATAGAAAATGTTGTATTTTTAAAAAGGCTATCAAACTTGGATTTGTGTTTTGACTTTGTGTGAAGATTGAGATCAAAAGGAGATCAAACTTTTTTCCATGTTTTATTGATTCACAGAATATGTTAGACTAAAAATATGGACAAAGTTAGAATCTATTCACAAGTGTCCTGTAATTTACTTCTAAAATTTTCTTTTCTGAAACTTTTTTTTTACCCTAAGCATCGTCACAGTATACAAAATGTGATTTCCCAACCAGAATATACTGCATAGTGGCTTAATCATGCATGCTATCGTCAAAAATTTCTAGTTATATATATATATATCCCTATTTCTGACCAGTTGTCTTCCATTCCTTTCCCCCACAATGTATTAATCACACAATTTCTTAAATAATCTAAGTACTTTCAGTAGCAAATTCACTTGGTAATTTTAAGACAAGCAGTTTTAACTTAAATCAAAGAAATGCTAAGGAACTATTTGCTTAAGTTTGGTAGGTGCATGAACCTATGGACAGCTCAACACAGGACACAAATCCTTAAAACCAGACAACAAAGCCTAGAAGAAAATCAGCAATGTTTTAGTCAAAAGTCATAAAATTCTATTTCACCAAATAAGTCTCACGTACTTTATACTCTCTTGTCGTTCAATTTTCCCGATTAAATTCTGGGATATAATATTCAACTCCAGACTTGTCCTTATGATTAAGTTGGCCATTTTCTTAGTTTTTGAACTCTTATTTCTGTGTGCCTATATTTAATTTCCCTGATACAGCACTCCCTTGAGAACTTCTTGGAGATTGATTCTGGTGCTGGTAAATTCTTTCAGGTTTTGTTTAGCTGAGAATGTTCTTGTCTTTTCTTCCCACATGAAGGATAATCTTGCTAGGTACAGTATTCTTGGTTGAAATCGCTTTTCCCTTAACACTTTGAATATATTTTTCTCATTCTTTCCTTGCTCGCATTGTTTCTGATGAGAGGTCTGCTGTTATCCTGATGTAATATCTTTTATAGATAACTTAATGTTTTTCTCTTGCCAATCTTAGTATTTTGTCTTTGTCTGTGGTTTTTGTCAATCTGGCTATAATGTGTTCTGGAGAAGATCTTCTTGGGTTGATTCTATTTGGGGTTCTTTGTATTTCTTGGGACTGGATCTTTGAGTGCCTCTCTAGGTTTGGAAAGTTTTCTTCCAGGATTTCATGGAGTAGATTACCAATGCCCTCATGAGTCTCTTCACCTTCTGGGATACCAATTATCTGGATGTTTGGATGTTTGGTAGTATCTAGTATTTCTCGTATATTATTCTCATTTTTTGGTCCATTTTCTCAGTCTTCATGGTGGATTTTTCTAAGCCATCAATTTTCTCTTCTATGTTTGAGATTCTATTTTCTGTATGATCTAGTCTGCTTTTAATACTTTCAAGGGAGATTTTGACTTCCTGTATTATAGCCTTCATCTCTAACAGGTCCATTTGATTCTTTTTAAAGTGTGTAATTCCTCTTTTAGATCTTACAAGAATTTCCTCACCTCCTGGAATTCATCAGTTCCTTTCTCCTATCTCTTCTGCAGTTCATTTTCTCTCTTCTCTTCCATCTCTGTTAGCTTTGCCGTTATGAATGTTCTAAATTCTTTATCAGACATTTCAATGATTTCCATTGAACTGTCTGTGGATGAAGAGAAGTTATTCTTTTCCCTGGGAGGAGAGGTATTTTCTTACTTTCCCATATTTCTTGTGGCCCTGTGGTGATTTCTAGTCATCTGATGGATGGTGTGTTTCTTCCTAATTCTTGAAGTTGAATCTGAACGTTCAGGAGTGAGCAGAAAGAGGTGATCTGGAATCTCTTTGTAATTCTGTTGTGATTGCCTTGTGCAGCAGATTCAGTAGATACTGAGGAATATGTTAACCCTAATAGTATTTGGATGTTGGGCTATAGTCCCCTTAGAGCCATCTAGAAACACAGTACATGAATATTAAGGAGCGGAGAGATGAGATAAAAGAAAAAGAAAAGGAAAAAGAGAGAGAAGCAACAACAACAACAGAGAAAAAAAGAAGGAAAAAATAAAAAACTAAAAAACTTTTGTTTTTAAATAAAGCACAAAATAGAAAAATGCATGGTGTGAAATCACTAGTCTCAGAAGCCATGAGGAATCTTCTTCTGATGGCCTGCCTCTTGCCTCTCCTGCCTGGGTGGGAAGGGGAGAGGGGATTATTAACAAGACAAAGGTGGGCTGAAAGCAAGAGAAAATTTTACAAACTTTTAAAAAGGAAAAGTTACCAAAAAATGAGAAAACAGAAGCAGAGAGAGACAGAGACAGAGATAGAAGGCTAGAGGAGCTCCCTACCACTCAAGCTTGTGGGCTGGAGGCTGAATTATCAGTAGGAAATCTTCATTTCTCTTTTATCCTGAAATTACTAGTTCTCAGGAGCCATCAGGAATCTTCCAGAGATCAAACTTTTAACAGTTTACCCAGGCCTCACAACTTTTGCACTTCTCAGCAGGAGGGTTTGCTGATGAATCTCACATGGCCCTGAGAAACTTGGAGCCTTTGCATTCTCTAAAATGCTCAAGGGGGTCACCGGATCTTTCAACCCATCCCTTTTCTGGAAAGTAAAGAAAAGGAGTTGAAAGTTCTTGGGCTTACCTTACCTGAAGTAAGCACTACTCTGAGGTTAGCACAACCTGGCCTCACATCTAAGGTCTGTCACTTACTAGATGTACATAAGTTATTTACTCATCTAGGCCTCTGTTTCCTCATCTGTAGCCTTGAATTCAATTGACAGCCCAATCATTGACCAAGTTACTCGGGCCAAAAGCTTGTTGATGAGCCCTGAGCAACAGGCTTCTGGTCAGCCAGAGCCTCCTGGTATGTTATAGTTCCCTGTGGTCCTAGGGGAAAGCAGAACAGAGCTAAGGGGCATGGAGCCAAAAGGAGAGTGGCAGGGAAAACTGTTCTGTGGTGCTAAGGGAGCTGCAGAGATCCTCTTGACCCTGCTGGGGGGCTAGAACCATGTCCAAATTCCTGCACCATTTTAGAAAAACCCAAGAGGAGAACTGAAAGCTAATGTACAGGTCACTGAGGCATAATTTTACTTGTGCAACAGGAACTGGCTGGGGGATTGGGAGAGGGCACTGTAACTTACCAAAACCAGAAAGGCTTGACCTTAAATATGGTTATGAAAGAAGCTGGTTTAGAAAAACACCCTTTACTTAGTTCCCAATCACTAGGGAGCTTTCAGAGCAGATGGTGCTTTGGGCACCCTCGTCTTTCTCATTCCAGAAGCTAGGCTAGCTCTTGTGTGGGAAAGTGAGAAGTGGAAGTGAGATACAGGCATATAGGACATTGACTACCACTGTCCATGACTTCTATGGATTGGAATACCTAGCTTAAGAAAGGTAGTCACTGAAATTTCACTAAGAAGTACCTTGATAGACTGCTACACATTTGCTCCTTTTGTAGCAGAAACCAAGATTCTCTTGCCCAACGGCTTGATCCATCTTCCACTTATGTTTAGCCTAGATATAAACTCCTGACCTTTATTGCTAATCTACCTTTAAAAAGACCTGAGAGGGACTCCCAAAGTTTATCAAGATCTTGAAGCAGGTTTCTGTACAATACAAGGCAGAAGAATGCTGTACCAACTTGTCAATGTCCTCAGGGAAGGAGAGTCTACAAGGCTCTTGGTGATTTGTAGAAGTGTTTGTTTAGTAGTTCCTCCCAGTTCCAATCTTCTAGCCTCTATTATCTGCAATTTAAACTTAACATTTTTTATTTGTTTTTTTCTTTCTGTTTGTTTGTTTGTTTTAATTTAGCACAGTGGTTAGGCATAGTGTATTAGGAGCCAGATGCCACATGGCAGACTGTGTTTCGAATCTCAGTCCCAGTGACTTGGAAACCACACTGGGCATCTGTATATGCATGTCCGAAATCCTGACAAGATGAAGAAAAATGATTGATACATGACCACACCCCAATGGGGAGTGCACTCACTCTCTCTTTCTGGAGCACATACATCCTCTGGCAATTACAAACAAAAATTTAGGGGCCAGCAGATGGCATAGCAGTTATGTCACTGGACTCCCACATGGCTCCATGGTTTGACCCCCAGACCCAGTGGCTTGAAACTCACATCAGGCATGTGTGCATGCATGCATGCATGCCCAAGATCCCAGGAGGAGGGTGCATGGCCATCCACTCTTGGGGGTTGATTTCTCACTTTCCCTCTCATTGTCTCTGTCTTTCTCTGACAAAACACACTTGCCCTAAGGCAAAAACCTCTACAAAAAAAATTTAATCCATGAGTGAGGAGACAGAGACAGAGAGACATAACCCCAACAAGATTTTGACACTACAATTCACCTCCAGCCTCAGCCAGTATTGGATTGTGGGCACAGGCGTGCCTGCATTCTGAGGAAGGTCTCCGGACATAAACCAGCAATCATCCCAAGTGGATGAGGCTTGCAGAGTATTGCCTTTACCACTATACCACTGTTTGGTCCCTTATTTGGCTTTTCTATACGTGGAGAGAAACTGTAGCAATTATCTAAGATAATAAATAACCCATAAAAATAGTGTCATAGGGCCAGTTCATGGCATGGTGGGTAAGGTCACTGGATTCCCACATGGCTGACCACTCATTCTGAGTCCCAATCAGGTTACTTGAGAAACATGCCACATGTGAGTGAGTGCATGCCCAAAAATCCCAAAAGGAGGGAGAAATGAAGGAGAAGAAATGGTGATGTGACTATCCCCCCATGGGGGGGGGGGGGGTTCTCTCTCTCTCCTCTGTGAGCATACCCACTCCCTGGCAATTTTTTAAAATCATAAATCCAACTGAGGCTCATAAAACATACTGGAGACAACAAGAAGGACTTTTTAGATTATATTCTGAACCAAAAGATGAAGGAAAGTAATAAGAAGAGTGACTGGGGCCACCAGGTGGCGTAGTGGTTAAGGCTTTGGACTCCCACATGGTCAACCTTGGTTCAAGACGCAGTGGCTTAAAACTCATGCCAGGGGTGTGTGTGTGTGTGTGTGTGTGTGTGTGCATGCTCCAAATCCCGAGAGAATAAGAGAAGGGATTGAAGCATGGCCATCCCCTCTGGGGGGGTGATTTCTCATTTTCTCTCTCTGTGTGTCTCTCTGGCAAGTGCACATGCCTTATAGCAAAAATGAGGAAGGACTAGGAGGAAGAGGAGGGAAGGACAACTATACATAATTTATCAACAAAATCAGGACACTTTGGAGAGTGAAAGGAGGCACCAAAAATAACAGCATTAATTTAGTTGGAGCAGGCTGCAACATCTGGTCACCCTGGATAAGACAAAAAGATAACAATGGAAAACCGAACTACTTAGCTATATTTTATTGATAGCTTCCAAATTAAAACAATAACCAATGTTTTCAAGTTGGAGAGGATAGAATAAATATGACTATGAAGGAGCCAAATGCCACGATGGTTGAAGTGTTGGTAAGAGATTATATAATTGTTTGAAATTCATGTGTTCATTTATTAATTCATTCTATACACCTTTGTTGAGTATTTACTTTGTTTCAGCTACTACGCTAGATGATGCTCTCATCAGCAAGGTATGTAAGGTATGGTCCCTGCCCTAGAGCAATAATTTATGGAAAGGTGAATTCACATACACAAGTAAGTTATGCTACATGGAAGCATTGTAATATATGAATAAACAAACAGAATGTAATAGGTGATGAAGTCTCCACATCTAGATTGATACCATTCCAAGACATTAAAGGACTTTATACATAATAATTTTGAACAACTTTACTTCTGGAAATCTTTTGTTTTTGTTTTTAGGTTTTTATCATAGGGCATGTGCACTCACCAGAGAGAGACAGAGAGAGATAAAGTGATAAATCACACCCCAGAGGGAATAAAATTCCCCAGGGGAATGGCTATACCATAATATCTTCACCTCCATTTTCCTCTCAGAATTTTGGGCATACACATATACATGCTTGGCATGATTTTCAATCTGCCAAGTCTGGGACTCTAACTATAGTCAGCCATGTGGGAGTCCAACACCTTAACCACCATGCCACCTGCTGGCCCCACTGCTGACAATCTTGAAAAAATTGTAAAGAACTAAAGTTTTTGTTCAGGCCTAGTGTGACAGTGCACACTGGTTGATATTGTTACCCGGCTGGCTGAGGTCACATAGGAGGCCCAAATTCAATTCCCAGCTTACCCTGAAAAGTTGGGCACAGTGGCACATGTTTGTAGTCTCAGCTTCTCAGGAGGCAAAGGGGGGGAAAAAGATGCCATTCAGTGGGCAATAAAATATTGGATTCACTTTTTTAGAATTATTTATTTAATTGTATTTATTTATTTATTTTTTAATTTGCTACAGGGCACATGCACCTACCAGAGACAGAGAAAGAGAGGAGAAGGAAAGTGAGAAACCAAGCCACCAGATCCAGGACTCAAACTGTGGTTGGCCATGTTCAGCACCTTAACTGCCACACCACTTGCTGGCCCTCTTGGATTAATTTTTTGAAATATTCTTCCCCTGGTCAGATCATACGTAGAATTTTTCTGTTTACCATACAAGGGGATGTCAAAATTTTGTGGAAAATAGAATTAAATTATGACCTTATTTTGATGACAAAAATTGAAAATCATGCATAATTTTCTCTTAATATGCATGTCCCTGAATTTTTGAAGATTTCTTATATTTTCTGTTCACCCTATTTCAAATGAAAGTATCTCTGTTGAAAGCATGCCAAAGTGAAATGAGTATCTAAAGGAAGGTGACAAGCAAGGGGGGAATTCTGGAAAGCAAGTCATGTATAGAGAGTGACCATTGTGTTCTGATTTATGCCTGTTGTTCTACTATTTCATCCAATTATTTATCCCTCTTTCACTCTCAAAACTATTCTAGTTTGGATGAAAAGTTATATAGTTCCCCTAAGCATGCACAGCTAATACTTATTAGTGCCCTTTATTGTGCACTAGTGTTCATTATACCTGATTTCACTTAATCCTTATTGCAGCCCTATGATATAGGCATGATATTCCCATTTTTTGAATGGGAAATCTGAGTTTCTGAGAGTTTAAATATGTAGCCCAAAGTATAAAGATAATGAACAGGAATGACTTTTCCATTAGACATGATAGGCACAGGGCCACAATACTTTCAGGGGCCCATAAGAATGTTTTGTTTCTGTTTAAAAGCAGAAAATAAAATGAACATTTAGATCGAAGGAAATATTTTAATACATAATATTAATATATTTGTCTGTATACCAGTGGAACTGCAAAATCTAATTTTCTATATTTTTTGTTTGTTTTTTTAAAGAGGAAAAAGCCTATGAAGGTAAAAATGCCTTGGGCCTATGACAGTCATGATATGGCCTTGGTAATGAATTGCAGAGCTGGGATCCAAACTCAAAGCCTGTACTCTCAAGTACTACATGAAAAACAAAACAGCTCTGAGAGATAAGAAGGAGGAAGCTGGACTCACCACATGCTGCTGGCCATTTGTAGCAAGTGGAATTGTGGCTATGAGAAAGAGGGCACGTCCATGGCAACAGGATGTTTTCTTTCTGACTTTCTGCCTGAGCTGTGCTAGCCAACATCATTCCCAAGCTTCATGAGAGAGCTGAGTTGTTACTGCCTTTGTAATGCCTTCCCTGAACTCCCCTCTTTGGAATTAATTTCACTTTCTTTTGTACTCCTGCAACTCATCTCTGTATTTCTATTATAGCATGCACCACATTCTGCCATGTCTAGTGGTCATTGTATGCATGTCTGCTTCTCCTTTTTAAAAAAAGAATCACTTACTTCATTTTATTTATCATTTTTAAAATGTTTTAAAGAATTGTTTGTTTAATTTTATTTATTATTATTGTTATTGTTGATATTGTTTAGTTTGCTTAGGGCATGTGTGCTCACCAGAAAGAGCCAGAGAGAAAGAGAGAGAGGGAAAGTGAGAAAGCAAGCCACCAGGTCCAGGACTTGAACCACGGTTGGCCATGTGGAAGTCCAGCATCTTAACCACCATGCCACCTGCTGGCCCCATTTTTTTAAGATTTGACCAGAGAGAGACAAAGAGAGATAACAGGAAAGTGAGAAAGCAACCTACCAGGTCTGGGACTCAAACTGCTGTTGACCATGTGGGAGTACAGCGCCTCATCCAACACAGCACCTGCCGGTCCTACATATTAGTTTCTCTTAAGAGTCTGTAAGGAACAGGGACCATATATTCCTTATCTTTGTATATACCGAATAGAGTGGTTTGAACATAATATGAGCTCAGCAAACATGAACTGAGTTGATTTTCTTCCCCAATCCACTTTTTTTTAATTAATTAATTAATTAATTTATTTATTTATTTATTTATTTATTTGGAGAGGTTTTTGCTATAGGGCACTGTGCTCACTAGAGAGAGAGACAGAGAGACAGAGAGACAGAAAGCAAGAGATCGCCCCCCGGGGGGATGACCACACCGCAATACCTTCTCCATTCTCCTCTTGGGATCTTGGGCATGCATGCACACGCGCCCAGCACGAGTTTAAGCCACCGTGTCCGGAACTCCAACTGTGGTCGACTATGTGGGAGTCCAGCTGGTTCCTTTTTTTACTTTTTTCCCCCCAATTCGCTTTAAAGATAACCTTCTTCCTAATGAGCAGAGATTATGCATATTGGAATGATCTGCATATTGGAATGATCTGCCTTTGAGACACCAGGCTCTTGACACTGAAAATGTTCAAGCAGGGCAGGGAAGACACAGAGAGGATTCCTCCATTGGTTGAAAATAATAATAATAGCCTTTCTGACTGAGTAGATGGTTTTTGGATTCTGATTGCAATCTGGAAAGGCAACACAGTGGGAACCAGTAGTTAGCGTAATGGCTATGTCACTGGACTCCCACGTAGTCGACCGCGGCTCGCGTCCCGGACCCGGTGGCTTAAAACTCACGCCGGGCACCTGTGCGTGCGTGCCCAAGATCCCGAGAGGAGAATGGAGGAGAAGGGATTGCAGCGTGACCATCCCCCCTGGGGGGGTGATTTCTCGCTTTCTGTCTCTAATGTCTCTCTCTGTCTGTCTGGCGAGCGCACGCGCCCTATAGCGAAAAAATCTCTCCAGAAAAAAAAAAAAAAAGAAAGAAAGAAAGGCAACACAGTAAGTAGCTGAGAGTATGGGGTCTGGAGCTAGACTGCCAAGGTTTAACTCCTGACTCTGCTGCTTTCTTTAAAGTTTATTTTATTTATTTATTTAGAGTGAAAGAGAAACACATACCCTTGGCAGGGTCTTGCCACAAACATGAATCCTCCCTCAGCTTTCTGGCCTGCCAGGTATGTTCAAGTCGACTCAAGGTTTGAACCTGGACCTCCCATATGGCTTCAGTATCATGTAGTGATGTCCTACAACCTGGGCCACCATGGCTGGGCCTCTACCACTTTTTGACTTTGTGACCTTGGACAAATATTATTACCTCTAAGAGCCTCAATTACTTAATCTGTAAAATGGGGATAATAATTATATCCACTACATAAAGTTGTTTTTGAAGATTGAGTTAATATATATCAAGTACTTAGAACAGCACCAAGCACTAAGTAAGAACTATATAATGACTTATCAAAAATATATTAATAGGGCCAGCAAGTGGCATAGTTGTTGGGGTACTGGACTCCCACATGGCCAATGGCGGTTTGAGTCACAGACCCAGTGGCTAGGAACTCACTCCAGGCACTTGTGCATGTGTGCCCAAAATCCCAAGAGGAGAATGGAGCATAGTCATCCCCCCTGGGGGGGAGTAATTTCTCACTGTCTCTTTTTCTGTCTCTCCAGCAAGCAGATGCACCCCATGGGAAAAAAAAAAAAAAAAAACTCTAACCATAATCACAGAGGCATTGTCTTCATACTGTCATACACAGACACAAACACAGGTACAGCACAATATCCATATTTAGCCCAACTGCATTTCTTCAGAGGCTCATTTATGTATCTTCTTATGCCATGACCCATCATTTAAATGACAGACTTTTTCAAAGCCAATTCCTTTGTTGACTTTCTCAGTACCCTCTGCAGACACCTTCATGACTCCAACACATAGAGCATGCTGTTTTCCTGATACCGTGACTGCAACAATGGTATCTATCATAGCAAAGTAAAGCTTAACTCCAGAAGCTATTAAGCCTGCACACATGATATTTGCTCCACTGAGTAGAAATTTGATGGCACCTTTATCAACCCACTAATGTGGCAGGATAAAAGAATATTTGCAAAGCAACCTTAGGGTTAGATTAAAAGAAAAAATAAGGCCCTTCTCTTTGTCTAAAAAATAGTAATTCTCCGTTTACTGTAAGGATTTCTATAGTTTCATGACATCAGACTATTTTGACAGGATCTTTCTTAGGCATGATTTGATTAAGCCATGGTTCAATACCTGGAAATGGCTCTATCAATTGGTTCTTAATATCCTTAATAACTGAGGTTTTCAACTGGATGCAGTTGGACATACTTTTTTGTTTGTTTTTGGGTTTTTTTGTTTTGTTTTTACGTTTTTGTTATAGGGCCCATGCAGTCACTGGAGAGACAAAGAAAGGGACAACAAGAAATACTTCCCCACACCAGGGTGATGGCCATTCCGTAATCCTTTCTCCTCCATTTTGGGCATGCACACACACATGCCCAGCATGATTTTTCAAACCATGGGATCCAGGACTCGAACCATGATTGGCTATGTAGGAATCCAGTGCCTCAATCACCATGCCACCTGCTAGCTTGGGCACATTTTCTTCGTCAAATTTCTTGAACATGATCCAAAGTGAATAGTTGCCCCCTTAATTTTGTCCACTTATATTTTGAAATCCAGAGATGAAGTTTTAAAAAGCTTAGACAAAAGTATAGCCCAAAGAAAGGCTGACTTCTCAACTTCAGTTCTTAACTGTCTCTAATAATGTGACTCCATATCATCTGTGATTCCCACCAAAAAAAAAAAAAAAAAAAATCACTGTGTAATGGAGATGACTTTACTATCTTGTGCCTCTTTTACACTACCATTTGAGGATAGTCTGTCCTCACTGGTCCTTCTCTCACTGCCTGCCCCTTCACACTTTGGGCAACAATAGGCATTCGTTCAACATCTAAAATGGAGAAACGAAAGCAAAAGTACACTCAGCCCAAAGTTCTAGACCATGGGTCTAGTGGAATTGGGGAATAATTGGGAGATATTGAAGGAATTGAAAGAACTAGAGATACATAGTTTAGAGTAGAGAAGCTTCAGGAGCTATAGTAGGTATACTTTAGCAACCACCATTCCCCATTTACTGTTCCTTCAGAACCTCTTCTCTAGGCCCTGTACAGGGGACACCAACTGCTGCTTCTAGATCTTTAGAGGAGGAGAGAGAGGGAGAGCTAACAGACAGACTTAGCTTCTTGACCAAGAAGTGCTGGCACTATTCTCTAGCTAGGTTTCAGTTCCATCTCAAAGCCAGATCCTAGGCCAGGAAACTCCATCAAATCCTCAAACTCCAACTCATAATCCTGACAAGGAGATGGAATGACCATGACAAAATAGTCCTGAGTAACTTGTCCTTAAGTAGAAAATGCATTTGTTCTCAATTCTGCCTGAGCGCAGAACCACCTAGGCATCCTGGGCCCCAGCCCAGATTCTGTGTTTTAAACAAACACCTCGGTGTGCAGCCCAGGTTGAGAACTAAATCTCTAACCAAGTAGTTCTCAAACATTTCTGTGAATCAGAGTCACCTGGAAGGCTTCTTAAGCCATGAATTACTGGGCCCCACCCCTGAAGTCTTAGATTCACTTGGTCTGGAGAGAGGCCTGAGAATTTGAACTTTTATTAAGTTTCCAGGTAATATTAATATTCCTGGTCCCAGGACCCACACTCCATGTACAACTGGCATAACCTGAATGTGGCCTTGATTTCAAACAATTCCATGGCCTCCCCCTCAGCTTGCTCCTGTACCAAATCAATTCTGGGGAAACAGGAGCCAGCCCTAACCCTTACTGAGTCACACTCTACCCTGTGTGTCATTACAGAAAACCATCGGCTCACAGACTCCTCATGGTCACCAGGCCAAGCAAATGGTGATGCGCACACACAACTCAAGCCACCTGCTTGGTAGTGAATCTCTTTTCCAAGACCTATAATCCCATTGCTTATACCTGCATCATTTAAAGACATTGCTAAGCTGATAAAAAAGGACAAGGACTAAGGGACTGTGGGAAGCCTAAAATGTGGGAAGGAATCCTGCAAGAGTCATTTAAAAACAGAGCTTCACCTAATATGTACTAAATGTCTGCACTCTATGGCAGAAACTGAAAGATTGGAAGGTATAAAACCATAGAGAGCAACTGTGGATACTGGAGACGGTGTGGAATGAGGGTAGGAAATAGAGGAGGATGAGAGGGAAGGAATCAAGAGGAAAAAGGAAGAAGCAGAAAGTTTAAGGGAAAAATGGAAAATTATCTGTTGATAATTTGAGTGGACTAATATACAGTGTGTTCATGCTAGGAAACTTCATTTTGTATATTGTAAATATATATAGTCATTGAATATAAAAAATAAGAAAGATAAAAAAGAAAGAGAAAGAAAGAAAGAAAGAAAGAAAGAAAGAAAGAAAGAAAGAAAGAAAGGGAAAAGGAAAAGGAAGAGAAAGAAAGAAGAAGAAAGAGAAAGAAAAGGAAAGAAAGAAAAATAAGGAAAAGAAAGAAAGAAGAGAAAGAAAAAGAAAGAAAAATGAGGAAAAGAAAGAAGAGAAAGAAAAGGAAAGAAAGAAAGAAAGAAAGAAAGAAAGAAAGAAAGAAAGAAAGAAAGAAAGAAAGAAAGAAGAAAGAAAGAAAGAAGAAAGAAAGAGAGAGAGAGAGAGAGAGAGAGAGAGAGAGAGAGAGAGAGAGAGAGAAGGAAGGAAGGAAGGAAGGAAGGAAGGAAGGAAGGAAGGAAGGAAGGAAGGAAGGAAGAGAGAAAGGAAGAAAAGAAAAACAGGGCTTCAGGGGCCAGCAGGTGGCATGGTGGTTGAGGCACTGGACTCCCACATGGCCAAATGTGGTTCAAGACCCAGACCTGGTTGGGACCAGCAGTTAGTGTAATGGCTATGTCTCTGAACTCCCATGTAGCTGACCGTGGTTCGAGTCCCAGACCCAGTGGCTTAAACTCACGCCGGGTGCATGTGCATGCGTGCCCAAGATCCTGAGAGGAGAATGGGGGAGAAGGGATTGCGGCGTGGCCACTCTCCATAGGGGGTGATTGCTCACTTTCTGTCTCTCCGTCTTTCTGGCGAGTACATATGCCATATAGCAAAAATCTCTCCAAAAAGAAAAAAGAAATTTAGGTTTTGGGGGCCGACAGGTGGCATGGTGGTTAAGGGCACTTAGACTTCCACATGGCCAACCACAGTTCAAGTCCTAGACCTGGCAGCTTGCTTTCTTACTTTTTCTCTCTCTTTCTCTGTCCCTCTCTGGTCAAATTAAGAGAAAGAGAGAGAGAAAGAAAGTTAAATTTAAAAAAATCATTCTTTAAAAAAAAATCTAGGTTTCTTTGGGGAATTGGAAGAAGTAGATGCTTCCATTTCTACCATTGCAAGTTTCTTGGCATGGCTATTATTTGAACATTAGAGTGGGGATGGGGGAGATGAGAAATGAGGTGATCCAGAGTCCATGCTCTAGTTTGAAGGGTCTTTGGGTCTTGATGCCCAGAAAAGATACATCAGAATTACTTAGCACTTTCCAATTCACAGTCCTGTCATATAATTTTCCATGAAGTTTTATAGAAGAGAAAAGGAAGCCCAGAGAGTTAGCATGCTTTTGCCCTCAGCTAGTAAGTAGAATTAAGATTGAGCTTAAAATCCAGGCCACTTGACCTAGAATCCACATGTTTACCCCTCAGGAGAGAGGGTACAGAGTTTAATGCCTGCTCCCCAAAGGCTACTGCATATACTGTACCTAATATGAGCACAGAGTTCTGCCTAGAATTTTACCCCTTTCTTCTAAATCCTTGCTCCTGGCACATCTGAGGTATGGAAAACCCAGTTAAGAACCAGTACAGGGCTGGCTCTGTGTCACAACAGTTATGCACTGCTCAAGAGAAGCCTGATCTCACTTGATGACCATGTTTTTAATCCTGGACCTGATCAGCCTGAAACATGCCAACTATACACACAAGTATCCAAGATCTGACAATGGGTTGGAGAACTGAAGGAAGGGATAGTGGTGTGACCAGATCCTGTGGAAGGGGCTTCTCTCTTTCTCTCTCTCTGTCTCTCTCACATGCACATGAACTGTGTAGTGAATGCATTTTTAAACATCTTAAAAGCAAAAACAAAACAAAACTCAAAGCATTGCAGTAGCCAGAATGAAAATTAACTATAAATTCACATATGCTAGCTGAGAAGTTTATTAGACTGAGCATGAGAATGTATTTTTATGCACTATAATAATTTGCAGATTCTGCCCAGTGGTTATAGCAGCAACCATTTTAGAACATACATGGGGATCTAGAACCCTTAAGAGCAGCTTAAGTCATTGGGTATGGGTAGAAAGATATAAGCAGCTGAAAGCATGGGCTTGTTGAGAAATATGAAAATGAATGCTACCTCACCTCCATGTAATACCACTGTTTGTAAAAGAATTTCTAAAGTGAATTATTTTGAATAAAAATTATTTTCTTGATCCCTCAGTCTCTAGTAATGCTGTCTCTTTCTTGGTACCATTCTGGAAAATCAACGACTTTTCCCCATAATTCTTTTTTTTTTTTTTTTTTTTTTTTTTTTTGGAGAGGTTTTTGCTATAGGGCACATGCGCTCGCCAGGCAGACAGAGAGAGAAAGAGAGACAGAAAGCGAGAAATCACCCCCCAGGGGGGATGGTCACGCCGCAATCCCTTCTCCTCCATTCTCCTCTCGGGATATTGGGCACGCACGCACACGCACCCGGCGTCAGTTTTAAGCCACCGGGTCCGGGACGCGAACCGAGGTCGACTACATGGGAGTCCAGCGACATAGCCATTACGCTAACTGCTGGTCCCCCCATAATTCTTTAAACACATTGCTAGTGCAATTAAGAGTTAAGGAAAATGACAGACATACCTGTAAGAAGCCCTTGCTACACGATCCTGTTGTTCATCTCTCCAGAGTCAGATTTTCTCTAAAATAAGGACCTTCTCTCTTGGGAATCTTCAAAACCTCAAAATGACTACTCTAAGCAAGGACATGTGGCCAAAACAAAAAACATTTCTTCTCTTCAGACCTCATCTTTTTTGCACTGGGAGAGGTACTTTAGAAATGCACAAGTTCTGCTTGACGTCTGATGCAAAAGCAGACAGATTTCCGGTGAGATTTCATGTTCTTCCCAGCACAAAATTCCTGTAGATTTCTTGCTCCCAAGGAGTTCTTGTGGTTTATCAGCTGGGTTCAAGTCCTGTGTTGGGAGCACTTCCATTCAATTTCACAAGTGGAATGGTGGGGAGCAGCCTATCTTCCCCTTTTGCTTCCTGAAACTAGAGTGCTTCCTCTTCATACAAGTCCCAGCTGTGTTCAAGCCTTGTGATCAGGCCATCTGACCCTGCTTCCTTCCCTTCTGATCCCTCATTTTACCACAGTTTGGCTGCCTATTTGAAGAGATTTTTCCATGCTGTCCTGCATTTACTTTGGTCTGAGATACAGAATTCCTTTTTTCTCCTAAAATGATAGCCAAGAGAAGCTAGAGAAGAGACTGAATTCTGAAGCCACCATGCTATCAAGAACCAATTTGGGAGGGGGGGCGGGGAGGGGAGTGTAGGAAGAGTATAGAGAAGGAAAGCAGGAGAAAAAATAGGCATGACATTTGTGGGACACAGAAATGGTTTATTACCTGTTGAAGATAATATGTAGAGTATTCTCAACTGAACTGGTCTGAGAAATATTTCTTGTTCGGTAAATTCTCTTTACAACCCAAACAATGTATAGTGATTGATAATGTTTTTAAAAAAGAAGAATTAGACACTCCCATCTTTCGACCCCTGGGCCAGGATCTTCGAGGGAGGACTGCCCCCCAGTAGCTCCAGCCCCGGGACCCCAAGCCAGACTCCCCTCTTTCAGCCAGGTACATTTTATTTTCCCTTTTTTTTTCTCTGTCCTTTTACCCATGTCTTTCATTTGTAAATTTCTCTCTTCTGATTAACACATAGGAACGCCCTCAGTTCATCCACACCACACTCCCATCTTTCGACCCCTGGGCCAGGATCTTTGAGGGAGGACTGCCCCCCAGTAGCTCCAGCCCCGGGACCCCAAGCCAGACTCCCCTCTTTCAGCCAGGTACATTTTTTTCCCTTTTTTTTTCCTCTGTCCTTTTACCCACTTCTTTCATTTGTAAACTTCTTTCTTCTGATTAACACATAGGAATGCCCTCAGTTCATCCACACCACACTCCCATCTTTCGACCCCTGGCAATATCGCGCACCGCGCTAGCACGCGACGCGTGACTTTTTCTTTATTCTACATATTATTTTCTTCCCAGTTTCTCAATCCTCACTTCCTTTACCTGCACCATCTCTGGCTGTCCAGATAGGTCTAGAATTACAATTCTGAAACATTCTAGCATTTTAAGACTCTCTAGAATCCTCCATTTCCCTGAAACTCCTGTGAAGAAGGAGATACATTTTTTTGGACACGTGAAGAGAATACTTTTTCTTGGATTACATTACTAAACACAATTGAAGATAGACTTTGGTTGTCTCCATTCCACATCAGAAAGGAAACACACTTGGTCCTATTAGAAGAATCCTTCTCGTAAAAGGTTTTTCAAAGGGAACACCTCTCCCAATGGTTAGAAGTACAAGAACCTCAGGCCTGAATAAAGCAGGAAATATGTCTCCATCAAAGGAACACAGTAACTCCCTTCCTGTTCCTGTAAAAATAGAGGACGTTACCAAAATGTCTGAGACAGAGTTTAAAACATTCATGTTGAACAAGTACTATGAGCTGGAGCAGAAAAGAGACAATGAATTACAGGAGATGAGAAAGTCCTTCAACGATGTGAAAGAAGAAATTCTGAGGAAGAATAAGACGGAACTATTAGAGGTGAATTCTGAAATACAGGAAATCAAAAACTCTCTTGAAAGTATTAAAAGCCTATTAGACCATGCTGAAGGTCGAATCTCTGATGTAGAAGATAAAACTTCTGACCTAGAGAAAACCACCCAAAAGATAGAGGAAATAACAAAAAAAACATGAAGATAACATACAAGAATTACTAGATTCCATTAGACGTCCTAACGTCCAAATAATTGGTATCCCAGAAGGTGAAGAAACTAATAAGAGCATGGAAAACCTATCCCATGAAATCTTGGAAGAAAATTACCCAAGCATAGAGAGGATCTCCAACATCCAGACCCAAGAAATACAAAGGACATCAAATAGAATCAACCAAAGAAGATCTTTCCCAAGGCATATCATAGCCAGACTGGTTAAGACCACAGATAGAGATAAGATACTAAAACTGGCAAGAGAGAAACGACAAGTGACTTACAAAGGTCACCCCAACAGGCTAACACCAGACTTCTCAACGGAAACAATGCAAGCAAGGAAAGAATGGGAAGATGTGCTGAAAGTGTTAAGAGAGAAACAATTTCAACCAAGACTATTCTATCCTGCAAGATTATCCTTCATATGGGAAAAAAAGATTAAAATCTTCTCAGACAAACAAAACCTGAAAGAATTTGCCAGCACCAGACCAGCTCTCCATGAAACCCTGAAGAAAGTACTGTTCCAGGAAAACTAAAGAAGTAACAGCCAGAAAAAAAAAAAGTAAAAGGCAACTAAGAAAATGGCCAACTTAAATGCCGGGACAGATCCATTAACATCAATAATAACATTGAATGTTAATGCATTAAACTCTCCAATCAAGAGACACAGACTGGCTGAATGGGTTAAAAAACAAAAACCCTCTATCTGTTGCCTACAGGAAACCCACTTCATGGATAAAGATATACATAGACTGAAAGTGAAAGGTTGGAAAAAGATTTTCCATGCAAATGGGAACCAAAAAAGAGCTGGAGTCGCAATACTGATCTCTGACAAAATAGGCTTTAAAACAAAAACTGTTCGAAGAGACAAAGAAGGGCACTATATTGTAGTAAAAGGATCAATCGATCAAGAAGATATAACGCTTATTAATATCTATGCGCCCAACACAGGAGCACCCAAATATCTGAAGGAAAGACTGCTAGATCTAAAAAGGGAGATAGACTGCAACACACTAATTGTTGGAGACCTCAACACTGCACTATCCCCCCTGGATTGATCATCTGGACAAAAAATAGGTAAAGAGATAAAAGATCTAAATGATATCATAAATCAAATGGACTTAACAGACATCTATAGAACTTTCCATCCTAAAACCTCAAGATACACTTTTTTCTCACCGCCACATGGAACATTCTCGAAGATTGACCACATCATTGGGCACAAAGCAAGCCTGTACAGATTCAAAAGCATAGAAACTATACCCAGCATCTTCACCGACCATGATGGAATTAAACTTGAGTTTCATTTCAAGAGAAATCCTCAAAAATACTCAAATACATGGATACTTAATAACCTACTCCTGAATGACTCCACAACTACTGAAGAAATAAAGACTGAAATCAAAAGGTTCATGGAAGTCAATGACAATGAGGACACGAGTTTCCATAATCTTTGGGACACTGCTAAAGCAGTCATAAGAGGGAAGTTCATAGCAATTAGTGCACATAAGAGGAGCATGGAAAGAAAGGCAAATGGATCACCTAACATCATGCCTCACAGAATTGGAAAAGCAACAGCAAAAAGATCCAGAAAACTCCAGGAGAAAGGAAATAATAAAGATACAAGCAGAAATAAATGAAATAGAAAATAAACGAACTATACAGAAAATAAATGAAAGTAAAAGCTGGTTCTTTGAAAAGATAAACAAAATTGATACACCACTAGCGAGACTTATTAAGAAGAAGAGAGAAAAGAACCAGGTGAATCAGATCTGTAATGAAGCAGGCAAAATAACAACAGACATAGTAGAAATAAAAAACATTATTAGAGGATACTATGAACATCTGTATGCCAAGAAACAAGATAATTTGGATGAGATGGACAAATTCCTGGACATGTATAATCTACCTAGATTGAGCCAGGAGGATATAGAAAGTCTAAATAGGTCCATAACAAGCCAGGAGATCAAATCAGTTATAAATAACCTCCCAACAAAGAAAAGCCCTGGCCCTGATGGATTCACCTCTGAATTCTACAAAACTTTCAAAGAAGAGTTAACCCCCATTCTGCTCAAGTTATTTCTAAATATCCAAAAGGGTGAATCTCTCCCTAATTCATTCTACGAAGCCTCTATCACCTTTATCCTTAAAACTGATAAGGACAGGACAAGGAAGGAAAACTATAGACCAATATCCCTGATGAATATAGACGCGAAGATTCTCAACAAGGTACTAGCAAATCATATACAACAACTTATCAAAAAGATTATACATCATGATCAGGTGGGCTTTATCCCAGGAATGCAAGGTTGGTTCAACATACGCAAAACCATAAATGTAATACACCATATTAATAGGAAGAAAGATAAAAACCATATGGTCATATCAATTGATGCAGAAAAAGCATTTGATAAGATACAACATCCCTTCATGATCAAGACTCTCAGCAAAATCGGCATAGAAGGGTCATTTCTCAACACAATAAAAGCTATCTATGAAAAACCCATAGCGAACATCATCCTCAATGGATAAAAGCTGAAAGCTATTCCACTAAAAATGGGTACAAGACAAGGATGTCCACTTTCTCCACTCCTCTTCAATATAGTACTAGAAGTCTTGGCCATTGCAATCAGAAAAGAGGAAAAAATAAAAGGCATTCAAATAGGAAAAGAAGGGGTGAAACTCTCTCTATTTGTAGATGACATGATTGTCTACATAGAAGACCCAATTGTTTCCATAAAAAAATTTCTGGAAGTAATACATGAATACAGTAACATTGCAGGATACAAAATTAATATCCAGAAATCTATAGCATTTCTGTATACGAACAACAGGCAGACTGAGATGGAACTGAAAAAAGTTGTTCCATTTACCATAGCCGCAAAAAGTATAAGATACTTAGGGATAAATCTAACTAAAGAAGTGAAAGACCTCCATAAGGAAAACTATGAGAAGATTAAAAAAGAAATTGAAAATGACACAAAAAAGTGGAAGGACATCCCATGTTCCTGGATTGGAAGAATTAATATAATCAAAAATGGCAATTTTACCCAAATTAATCTACCTATTTAATGCAATGCCAATCAAAGTACCAAACACATTCTTCACAGATCTAGGAAAGACAATCATAACGTTTGTCTGGAATCATAAAAGACCCCGTATTGCCAAAGCAGTTTTGCACAAGAAGAATGGAGTGGCCGGCATCTCACTCCCTGACCCAAAAATATACTACAACGCTGTAGTAATCAAAACAGCATGGTACTGGCACAGGAACAGACAGGTGGACCAATGGAACAGAATAGAGTCCCCAGAAATGAATGCTCAAACATACAGCCAACTGATTTTTTTTTTTTTTTTTTGGAGAGGTTTTTCGCTATAGGGCGCGTGCGCTCGCCAGACAGACAGAGAGAGACATAGAGACAGAAAGCGAGAAATCACCCCCCAGGGGGGATGGTCACGCCGCAATCCCTTCTCCTCCATTCTCCTCTCGGGATCTTGGGCACGCACGCACACGCGCCCGGCGTGAGTTGTAAGCCACCGGGTCCGAGACGTGAACCGCGGTCAACTACGTGGGAGTCCAGTGACATAGCCATTACGCTAACTGCTGGTTCCCAGCCAACTGATTTTTGACAAGGGGCACCAGTCAATCCTGTGGGAAAAGGAAAACCTCTTGAGCCAATGGTGCTGGAAAAACTGGATCTCCACTTGCAGAAAGATGAATCTGAACCCCTACCTCTCACGTCTGACAAAAATAAAGTCAAGGTGGATCAAAGATCTAAATCTAAGACCTCAAACTATAAAACGGCTCCTTGAAAACACCGGGGAAACTCTGGGAGACATTGGGGTAGGGAAAAACTTCTTAAATAAGCCTCCCAACGCACAGTCTATGATCCCTAAAATAGACAAGTGGGATTACATCAGACTAAGAATTTTCTGCATGGCAAAAGACACAGTGATTAGTGTGAACAGACAGCCCTCAGAATGGGAAAATATTTTTGTAAACTATGCATCAGACAAGGGACTGATAACCAGAATTCACAAGGAACTCAAGCAGCTGTTCCGGAAAAAGACAATCAATCCTATTAAAAGATGGGAGAATGAGTTGAAAAAACCACTTTCTAAAGATGACATACAAATAGCTAAAAGGCATATGAAAAAATGCTCAACATCCCTCATTGTAAGAGAAATGCAGATCAAAACAACAATGAGATATCACCTAACCCCAGTCAGAATGTCTAAGATTCAAAAAACAAAAAATGATAAGTGCTGGAGGGGGTGTGGTGAAAAGGGAACTCTCTTACACTTCTGGTGGGACTGTAAATTGGTACAACCACTGTGGAGAACAATTTGGAGATTCCTCCAAAATCTACAAATAGAACTACCATATGATCCAGCAATCCCACTCCTTGGTATCTACCCGAAGGACAGAAGAATACTTAATCGAAAAAGTGCTTGCACATCGATGTTTATTGCGGCACTTTTCACGATTGCTAAGTCATGGAAACAACCTAAATGCCCACGAACTGATGAATGGTTAGAAAAACTGTGGTACATATACTCAATGGAATACTATTCATCCATAAAAAACAACAAATCCCTGGTTTTTGGAAGGAAGTGGATGAATATGGAAGACTTACTGTTGAGTGAAGCAAGCCATGCTATGAAGGAGAGGCATTTTATGTCCCCACTTAATATATACCTAGTGTCTGCACTCTAAATGTGTGTGTATATATATATATATATATATATATATATATATATATTTGTATATATATATGTATATATATATTTGTATATATATATGTATATATATATTTTTTGAAACAATTCTGCTTCTGTTGTTATAGAGTTTTAAAATTATACAAAATTATAAGACATATTTTGAACGTTATCTTTAAAATTCAGTATTTTGAGATTTTGAAAGTTGTTTGTAAACTGTCAAGAATTATGGAGTATGAGCTAAAATTTTTTGCTATGTAAAGTAAATGTTTGTGGAAAAATGTAAAAATAAATAAATGAAAAAAAAATGGATTTCTACAATTTGGAAGAAAAAAAAAAAAAGAAGAAGAATTAAAAAAAGAAAGAAAGAATTGGATGGGACCAGCAGATGGCGTAATGGTTATATCACTAGACTCCCATGTAGTCAACTGCAGTTTGAGTCCCAAACCTGGCAGCTTAAAACTAATGTCAGGTGTGTTTGTGTGCATGCCCAAAATCTTGAAAGGAGAATGAAAAAAATAGGATTGTGGCAAGGCCATCCCCCATGGGCGGAAGGAGTGATTTTCATCTCTCTGTCTCTCTTTATCTCTCTGGCAAGTGCATGTGCCTTATAGTAAAAATATCTCCTCCCGTTTGACCCCGAGCCAGGATCTTCGAGAGAGGACTGCCCCCAGTAGCTTCAGCCCCGGGACCCCAAGACAGACACCCCTCTTTCAGCCAGGAATGCCCTCAGTTCTACCACAACACACTCCCATCTTTCGACCCCAGGCCAGGATCTTCAAGGGAGGACTGCCCCCAGTAGCTTCAGCCCTTGGACCCCCAAGCCAGACACCCCTCTTTCAGCCAGGAGCGCCCTCAGTTCTACCACAACACACTCCTATCTTTCGACCCCGGGCCAGGATCTTTGAGGGAGGACTGTCCCCAGTAGCTTCAGTCCCGGGACCCCCAAGCCAGACACCCCTCTTTCAGCCAGGTACACATTTTTCCCCCTTTCTTTTTCTGTCCCCTTACCCACGTCTTTCATTTGTAAATTTCTCTCTTCTGATTAACACATAGGAACGCCCTTAGTTCTACCACACCACACTCCCATCTTTCGACCCCTGGCAAAATCGCATGCCGCAATTTTTTCTTTATTCTACGTATTATTTTCTTCCTACTTATTCAGTCCTCATTTCCTTTATCTACACCATCCCTGGCTGTCTAGATAGGTCTAGAATTACAATTCTGAATCATTCTAGCATTTTAAGACTCTCTAGAATCCTCCATCTCACTGAAACTCCTGGGAAGAAGGAGACACATTTCTTTGTACACCTGAAGAGAATACTTTTTCTTGGATTACATTACTAAACACAATTGAAGAGAGACTTTGGCTGTCTCCATTCCACATCAGAAAGGAAACACACTAGCTCCTATTCGAAGAAACGTTCTCGTAAAAGGTTTTTCAAAGGGAACACATTTCCCAATGGTCCGAAGTAGAAGAACCTCAGGCCTGAATAAAGCAGGAAATATGTCTACATCAAAGGAACACAGTAACTCCCTTTTCTTGAAAAATAGAGGACGTTACCAAAATGTCTGAGATAGAGTTTAGAACATTCATGTTGAACAAGTACTATGAGCTGGAAAAGAAAAGAGACAATGTACTACAGGAGATGAGAAAGTCCTTCAACGATATGAAGGAAGAAATGCTAAGGAAGAATAAGACAGAATTATTTTTTTTTTTTTGGAGAGGTTTTTGCTATAGGGCGCGTGCGCTCGCCAGACAGACAGAGAGAGACATAGAGACAGAAAGCGAGAAATCACTCCCCAGGGGGGATGGTCACGCCGCAATCCCTTCTCCTCCATTCTCCTCTTGGGATCTTGGGCACGCACGCACATGCGCCCGGCGTGAGTTTTAAGCCACCAGGTCCAGGACGTGAACCACGGTCGACAACGTGGGAGTCCACCGACATAGCCATTATGCTAACCGCTGGTTCCCCTAAGACAGAACTATTTGAGGTGAAGTCTGTAACACAGGAAATCAAAAACTCTCTCGAAAGTATTAAAAGTCAATTAGACCATGCTGAAGGTTGAATCTCTGATGTAGAAGATAAATTTTCTGACCTAGAGAAAACCACCAAAAAGATAGAGAAAATAACAAAAAAAAAAAAATGAAGATAACATATGAGAATTACTAGATTCCATTAGACGTCCTAACATCCTAATAATTGGTGTCCCAGAAGATGAAGAAACTAATAACAGCATGGAAAACCTATTCCATGAAATCTTGGAAGAAAATTTCCCAAGCATAGAGAGGCACTCAAACATCCAGACCCAAGAAATACAAAGGACACCAAATAGAATCAACCCAAGAAGATCTTTCCCTAGGCATATCATAGCCAGACTGGCTAAGACCACAGATAAAGATAAGATACTAAAACTGGCAAGAGAGAAACAACAAGTGACTTACAAAGGTCACCCCATCAGGCTAACACTGGACTTCTCAACGGAAACAATGCAAGCAAGGAAAGAATGGGAAGATGTGCTGAAAGTGCTAAGAGAGAAACAATTTCCATCAAGATTATTGTATCCTGCAAGATTATCCTTCATATGGGAAAAAAAAGATTAAAATCTTCTCAGACAAACAAAACCTGAAAGAATTTGCCAGCACCAGGCCAGCTCTCCATGAAACCCTGAAGAAAGTACTGTTCCAAGAAAACTAAAGAAGTAACAGCCAGAAACAAAAGAGTAAGAGGCAACTAAGACAATGGCCAACTTAAACATCGGGACAGATCCATTAACATCGATAATAACATTGAATGTTAATGGATTAAATTCTCCAATCAAGAGACACAGACTGGCTGAATGGGTTAAAAAACAAAAACCCTCTATCTGTTGCCTACAGGAAGCCCACTTCATGGATAAAGATATACATAGACTGAAAGTGAAGAGTTGGAAAAAGATTTTCCATGCAAATGGGAACCAAAAAAGAGCTGGAGTCGCAATACTAATCTCTGACAAAATAGGCTTTAAAACAAAAACTGTTCGAAGAGACAAAGAAGGGCACTATATTGTAGTAAAAGGATCAATCGATCAAGAAGATATAACGCTTATTAATATCTATGTGCCCAACACAGGAGCACCCAAATATGTGAAGGAAAGACTGCTAGATCTAAAAAGGGAGATAGACTGCAACACACTAATTGTTGGAGACCTCAACACTGCACTATCCCCTCTAGATAGATCATCTAGACAAAAAATAGGTAAAGAGATAAAAGATCTAAATGATATCATAAATCAAATGGACTTAACAGACATCTATAGAACTTTCCATCCCAAAACCTCGAGATACACTTTTTTCTCGCCGCCACATGGAACATTCTTGAAGATTGACCACATTATTGGGCACAAAGCAAGCCTGTACAGATTCAAAAGCATAGAAACTATACCCAGCATCTTCACCGACCATGATGGAATTAAACTTGAGTTTCATTTCAAGAGAAATCCTCAAAAATACTCAAATACATGGATACTTAATAACCTACTCCTGAATGACTCCACAACTACTGAAGAAATAAAGACTGAAATCAAAAGGTTCATGGAAGTCAATGACAATGAGGACACGAGTTTCCATAATCTTTGGGACACTGCTAAAGCAGTCATAAGAGGGAAGTTCATAGCAATTAGTGCACATAAGAGGAGCATGGAAAGAAAGGCAAATGGATCACCTAACATCATGCCTCACAGAATTGGAAAAGCAACAGCAAAAAGATCCAGAAAACTCCAGGAGAAAGGAAATAATAAAGATACAAGCAGAAATAAATGAAATAGAAAATAAACGAACTATACAGAAAATAAATGAAAGTAAAAGCTGGTTCTTTGAAAAGATAAACAAAATTGATACACCACTAGCGAGACTTATTAAGAAGAAGAGAGAAAAGAACCAGGTGAATCAGATCTGTAATGAAGCAGGCAAAATAACAACAGACATAGTAGAAATAAAAAACATTATTAGAGGATACTATGAACATCTGTATGCCAAGAAACAAGATAATTTGGATGAGATGGACAAATTCCTGGACATGTATAATCTACCTAGATTGAGCCAGGAGGATATAGAAAGTCTGAATAGGTCCATAACAAGCCAGGAGATCAAATCGGTTATAAATAACCTCCCAACAAAGAAAAGCCCTGGCCCTGATGGATTCACCTCTGAATTCTACAAAACTTTCAAAGAAGAGTTAACCCCCATTCTGCTCAAGTTATTTCTAAATATCCAAAAGGGTGAATCTCTCCCTAATTCATTCTATGAAGCTTCTATCACCCTTGTCCTTAAAACTGATAAGGACAGGACAAGGAAGGAAAACTATAGACCAATATCTCTGATGAATATAGACACAAAGATTCTCAACAAGGTACTAGCAAATCATATACAACAACTTATCAAAAAGATTATATATCACGATCAGGTAGGCTTTATCCCAGGAATGCAAGGTTGGTTCAACATACGCAAAACCATAAATGTAATACACCATATTAATAGGAAGAAAGATAAAAACCATATGGTCATATCAATTGATGCAGAAAAAGCATTTGATAAGATACAACATCCCTTCATGATCAAGACTCTCAGCAAAATCGGCATAGAAGGGTCATTTCTCAACACAATAAAAGCTATCTATGAAAAACCCATAGCGAACATCATCCTCAATGGAGAAAAGTTGAAAGCTTTTCCACTAAAAATGGGTACAAGACAAGGATGTCCACTTTCTCCACTCCTCTTCAATATAGTACTAGAAGTCTTGGCCATTGCAATCAGAAAAGAGGAAAAAATAAAAGGCATTCAAATAGGAAAAGAAGAGGTGAAACTCTCTCTATTTGCAGATGACATGATTGTATACATAGAAGACCCAATGGTTTCCATAAAAAATTTTCTGGATGTAATACATGAATACAGTAACATTGCAGGATACAAAATTAATATCCAGAAATCTATAGCATTTCTGTATACGAACAACAGGCAGACTGAGATGGAACTGAAAAAAGTTGTTCCATTTACCATAGCCACAGAAAGTATAAGGTACTTAGGGATAAATCTAACTAAAGAAGTTAAAGACCTCCACATGGAAAACTATGAGAAGATAAAAAAAAAAAAAAAGAAATTGAAAATGACACAAAAAAGTGGAAGGACATCCCATGTTCCTGGATTGGAAGAATTAATATAATCAAAATGGCAATTTTACCCAAATTAATCTACCTATTTAATGCAATGCCAATCAAAGTACCAAACACATTCTTCACAGATCTAGGAAAGACAATCATAAAGTTTGTCTGTAATCATAAAAGACCCCGTATTGGCTAAGCAGTTCTGCAAAAGAAGAGTGGAGGGGGCAGCATCTCACTCCCTGACCCAAAAATATACTACAAAGCTGTGGTAATCAAAACAGTATGGCCTTCAGAAGATTCCTCATGTCTACTGGGAACTAGATATTTCAGGGGACAGGAGAAATGAAGATTTTCTACTCATAATTCAGCCTCCAGCAAGCAAAGCTAGTGTGCGATCACAACAGAATGGCAAACAGATTCTAGAACACCTCTGTCTGCTTGCTCCTGAACATTGAGGCTTAACTTCAAGAATTTGAAAGGAACATACCATTCATCAGATGACAAGAAATCACCGTCGGATCACGAGAAATATGGAAAAACGAGAAAATACCTCTCCTCCAATGGAAAAGAGTAACTCTCCTCCATCCACAAGCAGTTCGGTGAAAGTCATGGAAATGTCTGATAAGGCATTTAGAGCATTCATAATGTCGAAACTAACAGAGATGGAAGAAAAGAGAGATAATGAACTGCTAAAGAGAAAGGAGAAAGAAGTTGCCGAGTTCCAGGAGATGAGGAAATTCTTGCAAGATCTAAAAGAGGAATTACACACTTTACAAAAGACTCAAATGGAACTGCTAGAGATGAAGTCTATAATACAAGAAGTCAAAATCTCTCTTGAAAGTATTAAAAGCAGACTAGATCATTCAGAAAATAGAATCTCAGATGTAGAAGAGAAAATGGCTGGCTTAGAAAAATCCACCATGAAGACTGAGAAAATGGCCCCAAAATTTGAGAATGATATGCGAGAAGTACTGGATACCATCAAACGTCCAAATATCCGAATAATTGGCATTCCAGAAGGTGAAGAGACCCATAAGGGCATTGATAATCTATTCCATGATATCCTGCAAGAAAACTTTCCAAACCTAGAGAGGCATTCGAAGATCCAGTCCCAGGAAATACAAAGGACCCCAAATAAAATCAACCCAAGAAGATCTTCTCCAAGACACATTATAGCCAGGTTGACCAAAACCGCAAAGACAAGATACTAAGATTGGCAAGAGAGAAACATCAAGTTACCTACAAAGGACATCCCATCAGGCTAACAGCAGATTTCTCATCGGAAACAATGCGAGCGAGGAGAGAATGGGAAAATATATTCAAAGTGTTAGGAGAGAAGCAATTTCAGCCAAGAATACTGTACCTGGCAAGATTATCTTTCAGGTGGGAAGAAAAGACAAGAACATTCTCAGATAAACAAAACCTGAGAGAATTTACCAGCACCAGACCAGAACTCCAAGAAGTTCTCAAGGTTGTGTTGTATCAAGAAAATTAAACACAGACACATGGAAATAAGAGTCCCAAAACTATGAAAGTGGCCAACTTAATCATAGGGACAAATCTGGAGTTGAATATTATATCCCAGAATTTAATCAGGAAAATTGAACCAGAACAGAAGATAAAAGTACATGAGACTGATAGGTTCATGCACCTACCATTTGAACAGAATCCTAACTTGATTCCTGGCTTTAAGCAAAGTTCCCTGGCACTTCTTTGAGTTAAGTTAAAACTGGTTTTCTTAGTAGTAATGAGTGAACTCACCATTGAAAGTAGTTAGATTATGTAGGAAATTGTGTGATCAAAGCAACGTGGGTGGGAAGGGAATGAAGGACAATTGTAGACACCGGAGGTGGTGTGAGAGGAGAGTGGGAAGGGACAGAGGGTCAGAAAGAGGGGTGGAAGTAATTCTAGGAACTAGTAATGGAAAATTTTTTGTAATGTGCATGATTGTGTCACTATGCAGTGTGTACTGGATGGGAGATTGCATTTTGTATGCTGTGATGAAGCTTAGGGAAGGAATATAAATTGAGTTACAAAAAAAAAAAGTTTCAGAAAAAAAATGTATATCTATTCAATGACTGCAGTAGGATATGTAGCCACAGCTAGGTGCTACTTTATAGGATGCGTAAAGTAAGACTTGTGTTCATGGAAATGTGTGTATCACCTGTGTTTGCTATGAGGGTATTTGGATTGATTAGGGTCTTTGGCGATACAATAAAATGTGAGGAGAAAACAGTATAGAAAGCAAACATAGATACCAGAGACAGTGTGGGAGGAGAGTGGGAGATGGCAGAGGGTAGGAGATAGGGAATCAAGGATTGGGGGGGGAAGCAAAACATACAGAAGACAAGAAATGGAAGATCATTTGCTGACAATAACATGTTTGTTGATGTGCTTGATTGAGACAATATATAGTGTACTTTGGATGGAAAAATCTCATTTTGTATGCTGTAATGATGTTCAGTGAATGAATGCAAATAAATAAATTGAAATAAAAGGAAAAAAAAACAGTATGGTACTGGCATAGGAACAGACAGATGGACCAATGGAACAGAATAGAGTCCCCAGAAATGAATGCTCAAACATACAGCCAACTGATTTTTGACAAGGGGTACCAGTCAATTCAGTGGGAAAAGGAAAACCTCTTCAGCAAATGGTGCTGGCAAAACTGGATCTCCACTTGCAGAAAGATGAATCTGAACCCCTACCTCTCACGTCTGACAAAAATAAAGTCAAGGTGGATCAAAGATCTAAATCTAAGACCTCAAACTATAAAACTGCTCCTGGAAAATACCGGGGAAAATCTGGGAGACATTGGGGTAGGGAAAAACTTCTTAAATAAGACTCCCAACGCACAGTCTATAATCCCTAAAATAGGCAAGTGGGATTACATCAGACTAAGAAGTTTCTGCATGGCAAAAGACACAGTGATTAGTGTGAACAGACAGCCCTCAGAATGGGGAAATATTTTTGTAAACTATGCATCAGACAAGGGACTGATAACCAGAATTCACAAGGAACTCAAGCAGCTGTTCCGGAAAAAGTCAATCGATCCTATTAAAAGATGGGAGAATGAGTTGAAAAAACCACTCTCTAAAGATGACATACGAATAGCTAAAAGGCATATGAAAAAATGCTCAACATCCCTCATTGTAAGAGAAATGCAGATCAAAACAACAATGAGATATCACCTAACCCCAGTCAGAATGTCTAAGATTCAAAAAACAAAAAATGATAAGTGCTGGAGGGGGTGTGGTGAAAAGGGAACTCTCTTCCACTGCTGGTGGAATTGTAAATTGGTCCAGCCACTGTGGAGAACAATTTGGAGATTCCTCCAAAATCTACAAATAGAATTACCATATGATCCAGCAATCCCACTCCTTGGTATCTACCCGAAGGACAGAAGAATACTTAATCGAAAAAGTGCTTGCACATCGATGTTTAATGCAGCACTTTTCACGATTGCTAAGTCATGGAAACAACCTAAATGCCCACGAACTGATGAATGGTTAGAAAAACTGTGGCACATATACTCAATGGAATACTATTCATCCATAAAAAACAACAAAACCCTGGCTTTTGAAAGGAAGTGGATGAATATGGATGAATATATATATATATATATATATATATATATATATATATATATTTGAAACCATACTGCTTCTGTTGTTATAGAGTTATAAAATTATACAAAATTATAAGACATATTTTGAACATTATCTGTAAATTCAGTATTTTGAAATTTTGAAAGTTGTTTGTAAACTGTCAAGAATTACTCCATTTATGGAGTATGAGCTAAAATTTTTTGCTATGTAAAGTAAATGTTTGTGGAAAAATGTAAAAATAAATAAATGAAAAAAAATGTACAAAATATCTCCCCCCCCAAAAAAAGAACTAATTAGAGGCAACCACTAGAGTGGAAAGAAGAGACACCACAGAAACCCATTTATAGGGCCAGCCCTTGGCAGAACTAAAAAATGTCTAGCCAGGTCCTGGTAGTTTAACTTTAGTACTGTCTCCTTCTCATATATACAGCCTATCAGGGATTTAGATTGCCTTCTGTGGAACCAGCAGTTGGCGTAATGGCTATGTCGCTGGACTCCCACGTAATCGACTACGGTTTGAGTCCTGGATCCGTTGGCTTAAACTCATGCTGGGCGCGTGTTCGTGCATGAGTGCCCAAGATCCCTAAAGGAGAATGGAGGAGAAGGGATTGCAGTGTGGCCATCCCCCCTGGGGGGTAACTTCTCACTTTCTGTCTCTCTGTCTCTGTCTTTCTGGAAAGCACACACGCCCTATAGCAAAAAAAAAAAAAAAAAAAAAAAAAAAAAAAAAAAAAGATTACCTTTGCCAGATGTGTCACCCTCCAGAATCTTGAGGATTCACTTTCCTTTGACAGCCCTGTGCTCCTCACTTTTAGGCACTGAAACCACAAGACTTCAGTAAAGGTACAGTTCAGAAGAAGAAATAAAATCAGAACCATATATTGTGCAATAACTTCTTAATGGAGAGGGAGTGTGCTATGCTAGATGAGGGCTTTTGTTCATGAGTGGGGAGACATCCCCTGTCAGGATCTCTAAAGCTTGTGGCAATGGCCTCTTGGTGTGGGGTGGAAGGCTCTCTTTTAGCTTTTTCAGTACTCTTACCATACTAAGTACTTTGTCTAGTTTCTAGAAATAGTTGATGGCCAAAATTATAGTGCATTTATCCATGTGCTAAGCATTGTAAGTGCTTTATATATATTTACACAGGTAACAAAGAACCCTATGTGGTAAATAGTATTACATGTGTTGGTTTTAGATGAGGAAACTGAGGCACAGAATGATTACATAAGTAGCCCAAGGTCATCCATCTGGTAAGGAACAGAGCAATCATGATATGCTCTGTTCACCCAGGCTCCTGTGTGACTTCTCTTGATCCAATCAATTTACAGTCTGATGGTCGGTTGGGCTAGTGTCTTCTCCTCTTTGGAGTCCTGGATCTGTCTTGCGCAGGACACTGCCAGCTCTTCTGAACACTGTGGATATGCTCTGAGGCCTATGCCTTCAAAAATATTTCTATTTGTTTTAGAATAAGATTTGCAGTTCAAATCCTAGCTCTAACAGCTTAAAAAACAAGCTCAGTGAGTGTGCATCTGTGCCCCAAAATCCAACATGATGGAGAAATAGAGAAGAAGGGATTGTGGTGTGACCACACCCCATTGGAATGTGCTTTTCCCCTCTCCTTCCCTCTCTGATTCTCTCTGCCAGTACACACACCCTCTGGCAATTAAAAATGTTACTTATTTTAGATGGACAATTGAGAAAATCACAAAGAAAATGTAAAATTAAACAGTCACACTAAGTGGCACCACTCCTAAGACAGCCTTTTCACTCATCTTTCTGGAAATACTATCCTCTATCAGATTTTCCTTAATAAAAAGGTCTTTCAGGCTACCAGCAAGACATCCTCCCCTTCTTTGACATTCTGAGTTAGCTTCTTTATATATTGCTTTCCAGAAACCATTTGCACTCAGTTCTCTCAACTAACTATCAAGAAAGGCAAAGTCAAACCATATTCTGGCTCATCACATAAGTAATTTATGGAATCAATTCATGGTGCTAGTAAGTGATAATTTGTATAAAAATATGAGGGGACTTACAAGTTTGTGGAAAATAGAGTTAAAGTGTGAATTTATTTCAGTGCAAAAAAAATCGAAATCCATGCATTGCTTGTTTGTCTATAATACGCATTTTCTGCTAACTTTTAGAAGACCCCCTCATATGCCAAAATGCTGATCTGAATACTCTCAGAATTACACAAGTTCTTCCAATTAAGTACTGCCTATAAATGAAGTATGATGCCACAATGAAGAACCATTTATATATATGCACTGTTTAATCTCTCTAAAATAAAAGGAGGACTAGCCCCATGGTCTAGTGTTTAAGGGAACCAGATCCCACATAGCCAGCTACAGTTCAAATCCTGGCCCTGGCAGCTTGAAAAACATGCCAGGCACATGGGACCAGCAGTTAGCGTAATGGCTATGTCGCTGGACTCCCATGTAGTAGACCGCGGTTCGTGTCCCAGAACCGGTGGCTTAAAAATTCACGCCGGGCGCATGTGCGTGCGTGCCCAAGATCCCGAGAGAATGGAGAAGGGATTGCGGCGTGGCCATCCACCCTGCGGGGTGATTTCTCGCTTTCTGTCTCTATGTCTCTGTCTGGCGAGTGCACGTGCCCTATCGCAAAAACCTCTAAAAAAAAAAAAAAAGAAAGAAAGAAAGAAAAAGAAAAGCATGTATGCCAGACACAAATGCCCCAAATCCCAACAGGATGGAGAAATGGAGAAGGGATTATGGCATGATCACATTTTCCCATTGAGGAGTGCTTTCTCCCTTTCTCTCTCTCTGTGTGTCTCTTTTTCTCTCTCTGGTGAGCCCATATGCCCTCTAGCTTTCAAATAAATAAAGAAAAGATTTCATCAGATGCTTTTCTTAAATCAGTACACAATTCTCTGTCACCTCTCATGGGTCTGACATGAGATCATCTGATTTCCCAAACTGCACTACTGTAGAAATACCTAAAGAAAGAGAAGATAAGGTAAAATAGCAGATTTTTTTTATTGATTTGTTTATGGTACTGTGATAATTCCTCCCAGGAACAAGTACGGCATGGGAGACTGCCTTCTTTATTTTTCCACTTCAAAATCCACGGACAGTAAAAATGCCACTGTATGGTCTTTCAAGAACAGAGTCAAGGAGGGCCAGCAGATGGCGCAATGGCTATGTTGCTGGACTCCCATGTAGTCAACCACAGTTCGAGCCCTGGCCCCAGTGACTTAAATTCACACTGGGTGCATGTGCGTGCGTGCCCAAGATCCCAAGAGGAGACTGGAGGAGAAGGGATTGTGGCGTGGCCATCTCCCCTGGGGGGTGATTTCTCACTTTCTGTCTCTGTCTGTCTCTGTCTTTCTGGGGAGTGCACACGCCCTATAGCAAAAACCTGTCAATTTTTTTTTTTTAATTTGCTCAGTTCAGTTACTAGTTCCCTGGTTATTTCCTAGGATTGGCAAGTAAAAAAGGTTGGCAAGTATAGGTTTTATGTTGCCCAGAGGAAGGTCATTCTCATGCAGCCCCCGCCCCCCAGCCTCTGCAGTGTTGAGTTGATGGTGACAGTGGAGCATTAAGCAGGAAGGCCAAGCAATATATAGAACAGCCTATTAGAAAGCTTTCTACTTGGGACCAGCAGATGATGTAATGGTTACATCACTGGACTCCCACGTAGTCAACTGTTGTTCGAGTCCTGGACCCAGTGGCTTAAATTTCATACCAGGCACATATGCACGCATACCCAAGATCCCGAGAGGAGAATGAAGGAGAAGGGATTGTGGCATGGCCATCCCCCCTGGGGAGGGTAATTTATCACTTTCTGTCTCTCTGTGTCTCCAGTAAAAGCACACACCCTATCGCAAAAATCTGTCTTAAAATAAAAAGGAAAGTCTTCGACTTGGTACACTGATTAACCAAGTATGATGAAGATAAACAGTGTAAACACAACTTGAACAAAGATCCCTTTCTTCCCAAGGAAAGGTCCATGGGGACCAGCAGATGGCATAATGGTTACATCACTGGACTCCCACGTGGCCGACTGCAGTTTGATTCCCAGATCCAGCAGCTTTAAATTCATGCCAGGTATGTGTGCGTGTGCCCAAAATCTCAAGCGGAGAGTGGAAGAGAAGGGATTCCAGCATGGCCATCACCCTGGAAGGTGATTTCTTGCTTTCTGTTTCTCTGTTTCTCCAGCAAGCACACATTCCCTACAGCAAAAATCTGTCTCAATAAAAAAGAAACAACAAAACAAAAGGTCCATGGAAGGTTCTGTGATTTTTCTTAAGCTCATCTCAATCACTAGCTCCTGCATGTCCCTAAAACCACAGAAGACAGGTACCGTATTTTAACCTGCACCTGCATCACTTATTGGATGCTAACCAATTTGTTTTTATAAGGAGATTCTTTGGCTTTGTTCCTAAAGGTTGAATTTCTTTTAGAATAGTTTTGTGCCCAGAGTTGCTTTACATTTTTCTTTTCACTTTTCTTCTTTTTTTTTAAAGAGTTTTTTGCTATAGGGCACGTGCACTCGCCAGACAGAGACAGACAGAGAGACAGAAAGCGAGAAATCACCCCCCAGAGGGGATGGCCATGCCGCAATCCCTTCTCCTCCATTCTCCTCTCGGGATCTTGGGCACGCATGCACACACACCCGGCGTGAGTTTTTAAGCCACCGGTTCTGGGACACAAACTGCGGTCGACTACATGGGAGTCCAGCGACATAGCCATTACACTAACTGCTGGTCCTGTCACTTTTCTTTTTTCTTTATTATTATTATTTTTCACAATTTTGCAATAGGGCACATGTAGTCACTGGACACACACACACACACACACACACACACACACACACAGCATCTTACAGGGGGTATGGCCATCCTGCAATCCCTTCTCTTCTGTTTCTCATTTGGGAATTTTTGGCATGCATGCATGCATACCCAGTGTGTTTCTCAAGCTGCCACATCCAGAACTGAGACCCCCACAGTCAGCCATGTGGAATCCAGTCACCTTAATCACCAGGCCATGAGCTGGCCTGGAGGTGCTTTTCTAATGAAAGCAAGTCATAGAATTTCACAGGCTAAAGTTCTTCAGGTAGCATGACTATCTCCAAAGAGTTAAAAATTAGTTGCTGCTAGTTTTTTGGTTTTTGTTTTTTGAGAGAGATTTTTGCTATAGGGCACATGTGCTTGCTGGAAAGACAGAGACAGAAAGTAAGAAATCACCCACCAGGGGGGATGGTCACACAGCAATCCTTTTCTTCCGTTCTCCTCTCAGGATTTTGGGAACATACACACATATATGCCCAGCATGAGTTTTAAGCCACCGGGCCCTGGACTAGAACCATGGTTGACTTCATGGGAGTCCAGTGATGTAACCATTATGCCATCTACTGATCCCATGTTGCTGCTAGTTTTTTATCTCCCTAGTCACTCAGTCATAGGTTAAAAATCATTTCTATTTACTTTAATATGTATGCAAAAGAAAAAAACGGAAAGAACCCCTACCATGCTGTTACTGTAGCCCTCTTAAGTACTGAATTCTCAATGGGCTTCTTGTGACAAAAGAAAAACAATTTAGGGCCAGTTGGTAGCAGGGTGGCTAGGCAGCTGGATCCCACATGGCTGACTGCATAGTATGAGTCCTGGAATTAGAAGTTTGAAAAACACACGGGCATGCATGCCCAAAATCCCAAGAGGAGGAGGAAATGGAGGAGAAAGGATTGCCACATGACTATCCCTTATGGGAGGGTGCTTTCTCGCTTTCCTTCTTTCTCTGCTTCTCTCCAACAAATGTACTCACCCTCTGACAAATTTTTTTTTAAATCATCTATGTATTTATTTAAATGTCATATACAATATTGAACTCTTATAATGGCAGCTTAAGTGGAATGACCCCTGGATTCTGTCTTCTCCCTGAAATTAGTTTCTTCCCACATATCTGCTTTCATGAACGTACCTATAGCCAAAAACCCTATTTGCTCTCAAGCCACTCCGGAGCCCATAGTCTCT
This sequence comes from Tupaia tana, assembly GCA_026018925.1. NCBI lineage: Eukaryota > Metazoa > Chordata > Mammalia > Scandentia > Tupaiidae > Tupaia > Tupaia tana. The sequence continues at coordinate 81,143,045 of JAKSZU010000009.1, read as the reverse complement.
ATAGCTGGTTGTGGGTGGCAAGAGGCCATTGGCCCTGGGTAATCAAGGCAACCAGCAGCCTCCAATTAATGTATCCTTAGCATTACATTTTTGTAAAACTTTTAAATAATTATTTATTTTTTTAATTTATCATTATTATTATATAATTTGCTATAGGGCATGTGTGCTTACCAGAGAGATATGGGGAGTGGGGGGGAGTAAGAAAACAAACTGCCAGGTCTGAAACTCGAACCAGAGTTGGCCATGTGGTAGTCCAGCACCTTTCCCACTATACTACCTGTTGGCCCCAGCATTATAGTCATTTCTAACCCCTAGATCCTGATTTTTTACCTAGTCCTGCGGAAACATCTGAACACGGATTCTGGGTTTTATTCAGAGTCACCCTAAGTCAGTTTACTTCTCACTATATGTCTTTAGGTATTTTTATCTATCTAAAGTGCAATTTAAGTTTAATGTTTCCTTAATAATTCGGGACCAGCAGTTAGCATAATGGCTATGTCACTGGACTCCCACGTAGTCGACCGCAACTCGCATCCCAGACCGGGTGGCTTAAAACTCACGCCAGGCGGTGTGCGTGCGTGCCCAAGATCCCGAGAGGAGAATGGAGGAGAAGGGATTGCAGCGTGGCCATCCCGCGGGGGGTGATTTCTCACTTTCTGTCTCTCTGTCTCTCTGCCTGTCTGGCGAGCGCACGCGCCCTATAGCAAAAACCTCTCAAAAAATAATAATTTTCTGTCTGGATGATCTGTCCTTTACTGAAAGTGAGTGTTGATCCTTTTATGGTTCATAAGCATGATGATTAGCTTTTTACACCACTGTGAGATGTGGCTCACTCAAATCTTGTTGCAGCATCAGCACAGTACCCATCTGACATGAAGAAAAGAAGAAGAAGAAAAAAGGAAGGGGGGGTATTGAAGTCCCCCACTGTTATGTATCACGGTCTCTATCTTCTTTGAGATTGAATATTTGCTACATATATTTAGGTCCTCTGGAGGAGAGTGTATATTAGGGGACTTCAAAAATGTCATAGAAAAGTGCAATTAAAGTACAAGTTTATTTTGGTGCAAAAAATTAAAACCCATGCATAGTTTTTTCATAATATACTTTTTTCATGAATTTTTGAAGATCCCTTCCCCCCGCCACACACACACACATACTGATTAGCGTTCAAGCAGAGAAGCAGAACTGCTATATTATGGAGTAAGGATTTTTTTTTTAAAAAAGATTTGCTAGAGGGCACATGTGCTTTCCAGAGAGACAGAGAGGGAAAGTAAGAAAGAACCCCCCCCCCCCCCATACGGGATGGTCACATTGCAATCCTTTCTTCATTTCTCCTTTCAGGATTTGGGACATTCACCTGGTGTGTTTTGCAAGCTTCAAGGTCCAGTACTCAAATTGCACCATTGGGCAGGGGGGATCCAGCTGCCCTAATCACCACACCATGGACTGGTCCCCAAAGTTAGGTTTTAGACATAATTCTAGTATATCTATTAAGTATTCAAGAGGAGATGTCAAGGTAACTAACCACCATGCCACCAGCTGGCCCAAATAAGGTATTTCTTATAGGGCTCAGACCTTACCCAGTGCGGGGGCTGGTAGAGCTGATGTAGGTGTTGCCTCTGAATCTAGTATTGAATATGCAGTGGCTATAGGTCAGCCAGCATAGCTGGGAGGGAAAAAAAAGGTAGATGTTAACGAGAGCAGGCACAAACTCAAACTTGTGAGAATGAGTTGAAACCCACACAAACAACAGAAACCCAGGAGGAAAAACAGCCTTTCTTGGGTTTTGGTTCCAATTCATATCCTGAGTGTGTCTGAAGGAGATCGTGCTCTTCATCACAAAACTGCACTCACACTTGTTCCTGGCTTAGAGAAGCTGAAAGTCTGGTGGTAGCTAATGAGCCACAGGCCCAGATGCTGACCCACACGAACAGGGTGAACCAGAGATCAGCAAGAAGGTGAGCAAGCTACTGAGAAAGAAAATAGTTAAAAAGCCCTCTAGGAGCTGGCCCTGTTGCCTAGTAGTTAAGGGAACCAGATCCCACATAGTTGACCACAATTTGAATCCCTGCCCTGTGGTTTGAAAAACACACTGGGCATATGTATATATACATGCCTAAAATCCCAATAAGAGAAATGGAAAGAAGGGATTGAGGCATGGCCACACTCCAATGACTAGGTGCTTTCTCCCTCTCCCTCTGTCTCTCAGCACATAAGACTTTTGGCAATTAAAAAAAAAAAAAAAAGCCGAGGTTGGCAGTTTGCGTGGTGGTTCAGGGTGCTGGATTCCCACATGGCCGACGACAGTTTGCATCTCGGACCTGGCGGCTTCCTTTCTCACTTTCCCTCTCTCTCTCACTCTGTCTCTCTCTGAGCAAATTGAAAATTAATTAATTAATTAATTAATTAATTTTAAAAGCCACTGGGCTGGTTCCGTGGCCTGATGGTTAAAGGCAGCCAGATCCCACATGGCCAATGCTGCAGTTTAAATCCTAATGGGCCAGCTTGTGAAACACACCGAGTGAGTATGCATGCTCAAAGTCCTGAAAGAAAGAGAGATGGAGGAGAAGGGATTTCAGTGTGACCATGCCCCATGGCAGGTGCTTTCTCTTCTCTCTCTCTGGTGAGGGCACTCACCCTCTAGCACACATGCACACAAAAGCCATCTAAGGAATGAGGAGATCGGCTAAAAGTGGCTTCAGAGAGATAAGAGTATGAAACCTCTGTTATGTCCCCACATACCTGACTGAAGTCATTGTTCAAGGACACATTTTAACAAAGAAGTGCCTGACTAGCTACCACTTAAACAAAATTACCCTGTTACCACAAACTGCATATTGTTCATTGTAATCCCATCTCCTGCCTGTAGCTATGTTACATGTATGATGAATGAATGAAACACCCAAAAGCCAATCAGAAGTTTGTGCTATTATTGTAAACCAATGTTGATTTTCCCAAATGCTCTATTTCAGAGCACTGGCTGCAGCTTGCTAAAAACCTTTGCCCTTGGATAGCTATGCTCGTATTTTGACTTCAATAAACTGTTACTTGACAAGCTAGGGTCAGACCACTCTATTTCAGGTTAACACTTTAACAGTGCCTAATCCTCACCCAATCCATATGGGGAAGAGAATTCTGTGAAATATAATTTCAATGTACCAAAGTTGGCATTGTACAAAGTAATCACGTCATCAGTTAACCAAGAAACTTTGTTTTCTTTAGCTATAACCTGCAGATTACACGGATTATTGTGAGAATAACAAGAGAGGTCATATAGTGTCACAGCATATGGGAAATAAAATCTCACTCCTGAAACTTATTTTTTTCTTTTGCAGTTTTGAAATGAATTTACCATTTTGGCCAAGACATTTTCCCTGAATTTGAATTTTATATATACAGTTCCCTACTTGACATCTCCTCTTGGATATCTAATAGATATACCAGAATTATGTCTAAATCTGAAGTTTTGGAGCCAGCCCACATGTGATGGGTAGGGTGGCTGGACCCCACATAGCCAACTGTATGGTTTTGGTTTCAGACCTAGGGGCTTAAAAAATGCACAGCATATGCATATGTGTGTGCATGGGTGCCCAAAATCCCAAAAGGAGGGAGAAATGGAGAGGGGATTGTGATATAACCATCCCCCATGAAGGGATGTTTTCTCGCTTTTCCTCTTTCTCTTTCTGTATCTTTCCTGCAAGTGCACATGTCTGCTGGCTACTTTTTTCTAAAAAATGAACTTTTGACCTCTCTCGTACCCCTCCTCACCCAAACTAAAACATTCCACCTACAACCTTCTCCATTTTAGTAATGGTAACTCCCACCTTCTTAAGACTTATGCCAAGAATCTTGGTGTCATTCTTGACTCTGTTCTTTCTCTCATACCTCATAATCAACCTATCAGGAACCAGGAACTCCTGTTGTCTCTGCATGCAAAATATAACCACCTTCACTGCTACCACCCTGGTTTGGGCCACCACCACTGTCACTGCCCTGCATTATTGCCCCAGCCTCCTAACTACAGCTGCCAGATGAAATATAGAGCACCCAGTCAAATTTGAAGTTCAGATAAACAACATAATTTTTTGTGTTAAGTGTGAGGGGTCTTTAAAAAGTTCATAGAAAATGTGAATTATGAAAAAAAAATTTAAAAACTACACATGGATTTTGTTAGGGTGGCTGGTGCTACAGGCCATGAAAGAATTCACAGACTCAGAGACTAAGAGAAAAGGTTTATTCTAAGAAAGGAAAGAAGCCGGCAAGATGGCGGCAGCTGGAGCAGGCCATCTGAGGCGAGCGGCTTCTGCCCTACTGTTCAGGAGCCCGCGCCTGCCTCCTCCACAGCTGTTAGCTCCCGCCTGACTCTATCACAAGAAGGTTGTTGATCATTATGAAAATCCTAGGAACGTCGGGTCCCTTGACAAGACGTCTAAGGATGTTGGAACTGGATTGGTGGGGGCTCCCACATGTGGCGATATCATGAAATTACAGATTCAAGTGGAAAAAAAAAAAAAAAAAAGGAAAGGGGCAGAGAGTTGCATCAGCCCTGAAGGGTAAGGGCTTTTTATGGGTCTTAAAGAAAGGGAGAATTATGGTTGGGAAGTCAAGGCAGTAAGGATGTCTGCTGGTCCTCCACAACACCTGAGTTTGGTTGTTCTCTGGGTATCATTATTTCTGGTGCCAGCCATTAAGGGATGTTAACCATCTTTATGTCTGAAAGTAAGAACTGGGGGGGGAGGGGGGGGGAACGAAAAACAAAACAAGGTCAGCCATCTGCAATAAAGTCAAGGAAGGTCCAGCCAACACAGGAGGGTGGGGAGAGGTGGAGAAAATATATGCTTGAAAAAAGATAAAAAATTCTGAGGTACCTGGGAGGTATTGAATGTACCCTTGCAGATTTAAAAAAAAAATCCACTAAAATAAACATATTTAACTCCATATTTTTAATAAACTTTTTAAGTTCTCGACCTCTCCCCATGCACCTCACCTCCCACTATGTTCCATACTGTATCTACTTCCTGTAATGCTCTTATGTCTCTCTCTCTCTGGCAATCTCTCTCTTCAAGGGATACATTATTATTTTCATTCTGCACTTCAACAGACTGAGGTTTGATCAGGTTAAGTAACTTGCTTTTGGTCATTGTGATAAACAGAAAAATACCCTCCCCTGCAGGATGCCCACGTCTTAAAACTCTGGAACCTGTGAATGGTACATGGCAAAGGTACTTTGCAGATGTGATTAAGGATCTTGGCACAGCAAAATGATTCTGGATTATCTAAGTGGGCCTGATGTAATCACACAGATCATTACAACAGGGAGGCAAGAGGGTCAGAGGTAATAGTAGAAAATGTGACAATGGCAACAAGAGGTTGGAGTGCTATGAGGAAGGAGTCATGAGCCAAGGAACACAGGAAGCCTTTAGAAGTTCAAAAAACCAAAGAACTAGATTCTCCCTGGGGCCCCAGGAAGGAATGTAGCCTTGCTGACACCCTGATTTTAATCCTGAGACACATTTTAGACTTGTTTATCACCAGAACTGTAAGAGAGCAAATTTGTTTTAATATACTAAGTTTGTTGTAATTTGTAACCATAGCAATAAGAAGTTAATGCAGTCACTCACTCAGCTGGTAAGTGGTAGAACTGGTGTTTTATCAATAGGTAAACTGGTAAACTCCAAATCCAGTGTTCTTTCCATCACTATGAGAATGCGGTGGTTTTGTGATGTGATGGTTTTGTTTCATTTTGTTTTACAGGGCTAGCCTCCAGAAGATACAGTGTTTTTTTTGCTTTGGGGGGGGGGGTTAGTTAGAATTATTTCATTTTATTTATCATTACTATTATTTTTAATTTGTTACAAGACACATGATCACCAGAGAGAGAGAAGGTGAGAAAGCAAGCCACGAAGGTATGGGGCCTGAACCACATTCAGCCATGTGGGAGTCCAGCGCTCTAACCACCACGCCACCTGCTGGCCCCAGATGTGGTGGTTTTAAAGAGATTTATAGATAACAGAAGTACAAGGTAAAAAAGCTGCAAAAAGCAATAATAGTTTAGGAGAGATGCCCAAAGGTAACCTCTTCTACATGGCCTGATATTTTACATTTCAATAGTTATAAAGACAGCTGTATTGAAAAACACTCTTTCCAAATTATTGAAAATACCTCTGGTTGGGACCAGCAGTTAGCGTAATGGCTATGTTGCTGGACTCCCACGTAGTCGACCACGGTTCGAGTCCCGGACCCGGCAGCTTAAACTCACACCGGGTGCGTGTGTGTGCGTGCCCGAGATCCCGAGAGGAGAATGGAGAAGGGATTGCGGCGTGGCCAACCCCCCTGGGGGGTGATTTCTCCCTTTCTCTCTCTCTCTCTCTCTCTCTCTCTCTCTCTCTCTCTCTCTGTCTGTTTGGCGAGCGCACACGCCCTATAGCAAAAACCTCTCCAAAAAAAAAAAAAAAGAAAGAAAGAAAGAAAGAAAGAAAATACCTCTGGCAAGATCCAAAGGTCACTGGCACTTTGGGATGAATTGAGTTCATCTCAATTTTTCTCCTGTTTGGTGATAGTAACTCAGACATAGAAATCTGAATTATGGCCCAGCTGCAGTGGTGCACAGGTATTACTACTACTTAGGAGACTGAAATTCACACGGTAGGCACAGGTTCAGTCCCCAACCCAACATGAATATGCCAGATGTGGTTGTACACACTAGTAATCCTAGCTTATTGGGAGGCTAAGACAGGAGCATCATAAAACACAGTGGGACCTTGTCAAAACTACCTATCTTGGTCTAGCTCAGTGGCCTAGTGGTTAAGGGAGTAAGATCCTACATGACTATGCAATTTGAATTCTGGTCCAGTGGGTTGAAAAATAGACCAGGTACATGTGCACCCATGCCCCAAATACTGACAAGAAGGAGAAATGGAGAAGGGATTGTAGTGTGGCCACACCCCACTGGGGGGGTGCACTCTTTCTCTCCCCATCTTTCTCTGGCAAACACACACACACTCCGCACAATGTTTATCTCCCTTCTGCCCATCTCTCATTAAAAAGGAGAAAAAATTAATTGGAGTTTTGATTTAGTGGGGTGAAACAAGTAATTCTGAAGTAATGGCAGCACTTTCGTTTCTAGAAAGGCCATGGGGAGCAAAGAGGGTGCTAGCAATGAAAAGCCTGGAGCCACTTGAGGCAACACATATAGTACAGTAAAAACTATTTAGTCTATTTCAGAAACTTTTCCAGAGAGAAGCTTTCAGATTTCTTAAACTGTATGAATTTTTAAGACTAACAACTTCTCTTAAACGTAATCCTCAAGAGCCTCGCCTTTCCTTACAATTTATTGCCACAACTAGTGGTCACACCTATGATGGAGCTGTTAAGCAAATAGGGCTAGCTGACCCTAGTCAAATTCATGAAGGAGGTAGTTATATTTCTCTATTTGAATTCTAGCAGGGTATGTCTTAAAATGCCTTAATCTAGCAAGCATTCCCCAATGGGAAGATTGTATTTTGTTTTCATTTTAAAATCTCACTCAGGAGGTTGCTACCATGGCACAACCTTTTCAGAGGTCAGGAAGTCAATGGAAAGGGAAGCTGGTCAGCTGAGTGGACACCTAAGGGATTTTACTTTTGTTTCCATTTTCAATCCTAGCTCATCTCCAGGAGTAATCCCAAGGATTTGGGGGAAAGGGGGAAATTAGTTTTTCTTTACAAATGTTTTAGTTTTTGCTATAGGGCGGGCATGTTTGCTTGTGGGAGGGCAGGGAGGTAGGGCAGAAGGGAGACAGAGAAGGAAATTACTGCGCCTAGGGAAGATAGCCATACAATAACCCCTTCTTCTCCATTCTCCTCTACAGATTTTGGGAACACATGCCTGGTGTATTTTTCATGCCCGGTGTATTTTTCAAGCCACCATGTCTAGGACTCGAATCACTCAGTTGGCTATGTGGGATCCAGTTGCTTTAACTTTTATGTCACCTGCTAGCCCACAAGTAAGTTTTAAACCTTTTCCCCATCTTAAAGGAATGTCTGGTATGGGAATGTATCTTGGGTGGAATCTTTAAACACACCATATAGGGCTCCCCAAAGGCAAAGAAAGCTCTTTGTTCAGCTCATGTGGGCTAGACACTCTATCAAGAATGTATTGGGGCCAGCAGGTGGCATGGTTAAGGCCCTGGACTTCCATGTGGCTGACTGCAATTTGAATCATGGCCCCAGTGGCTTAAAACTTACACTGCATGTGTGTACAAAATCCTGAGAGGAGAAAGGAGAAGGGATTGTGGTATGGCCATCCCCCCAAGGGTGCTTTCTCATTTTCTGTCTCCCTATCTCTGTCTCTCCAGCAAGCACATGTGCCTCACAGCAAAAATCTCTCTCTCAAAAACAAAAGGAATGAATCAGAGAGGATGGGTGGTGGTGCAGCAGTAACACAACTGGACCCATATGGAAAAGGTTCTGAGTTTGTGTCTCTGGACTTCTCTAAGCATGCTGGGCCCATGATCCAGGCCGGTCGAGACTGGAGGTAGATGGTGGCTTGAAGGCCTTGTTGGGGGTTCCTGTCTCACTCTCTCTCTTGCTCTCTCTCTCTCACTCACACAGAAGAAATAAATAAACTTTAAAAGATAAAAGGAGGACAATTGTGATCCTTTCTTTATTTCTCATCCTAAGTGATATGGCAGGTGGAATGGAGTCTGAAGAAAAATAGTTTCCTGCCCTCCCACTCTTACTGAATGCATGGTATTATCTCTAATCCTGCTCTATAATAGATTAACAGTTGGGAAAAACAAAAAACCTAAAACAATACAAACAACAAGGTGGATTAGAACTGGTGGTAGGGGGGTTAGATAATTTAAAAAAAGACACTGACAAAAATATTTTTTTACAACACTATAATTATAAAGTTGAAGGCACATCCTTGGCAGAAATATGATCAATTGCATGCTCACAGAAAAACAAACTACTGAATATCTTGACTACAGTAGATGAATATTGCACAACATTATCCACTGCTGTTTTGGGTACCAAACAACCAATGTTTAACAATGTTTAGCGAAATAATTCTTTAACTAAAAACATAAGGTTGAGACATCTGGTTTTGGCTACAAAAGGCATTAATTATCAATGCCATTACAAAAGCTCTTTTAATTGAAAATAAGAATTCAGGCTTTGTATTTTATCTGGTTACTCACACACCACATTGAGGGACTGCAGAAAATTAATGTAAAAATAGATAATAATTTGGCATGAATCTATATTTTTACCATGTGATAAAATATTTTATTAAAAATACAGAAAACAACAAAAAAAAAACTCAAAGGGAATGATAACAGGAAAGTCTTATTCTTTTTCAAGATAACAGGTAAACAGACGCCTCACCCAAAGAAAATAACAAAATAGAGAAAAAGTAAATATTAAGAAAAATCATTTTAAAGCATGATCTATCAGTAATGAAAGATATTTCCTAACATATATTTTTTGATTTTAGGCTGTGTACAGAAAAGATATGCACATTTAAAATTTGGGAGAACATCTTCTCTACAGTGCTATTTTAAGCATTCTGTATATCTTGAATAAGGAATAATTTTTTAAAAAATTAAAGCACAATATAAAAGTATTTGTTCACAGGGCATCTAATTTAACATTCTAAAATGTTGGTACTAACTAAACTAGGAAAAATAACGTTTCTACTTTCACAACTGATACCCATCCCTCTTTAGACTGTATCACTAAATACTCTAGTTATATTTAAATCTTTGAAATTCAAAAGGCATCTTTGGATATTTAAGTGAAAGGTGCCCCATAGTTGAGTCTGAACTGGCAGTGGATACCAAAGTGCCCTTGTTATCTTCAGACTGAGGGCATGGTTGCTGAATGAATACAGAGAGTGGTAAAGGAAGTATAAGTAAAGAATTTCAAATATTCAAATATCAAATTCAAATATCACATCCATCTTTCTCTGTATAGGAATACAAGAGTTTATGTGTGTGTGTGTGTGTGTGTGTGTGTGTGTGTGTCTGTGTCTGTGTGTTTATATAAATGTATGCATGTGTGTATGTGAATAAACACACACACATAAAATTTATCCTCACAAGCAACCAGTTACATAAAGCTAGTTACTACCTGAAGGCAATGTTTTGGATCCCTTCCATAAATCACCTTTCTCTCTCTCCTGTAAAGCCAGTTTCTCTCTAAAGCTAATGGGAGTTCAAGATTATAAGAGAAACTTGTGGTAGAGAAATTCAAATGTGACTACAGATATTTAAAGCAGGACTCTTTCTAAATAGCATGTTTTCTGTTCTTTAATAGTTGAATTATAATCCTTCATTATTCTCAGACAATAAGCTGCTACTCCTACTGTCCTATAACATGCATGTGGGGCCAAGAGGATGATTCAAACACACGCATAAAAATGGAAGTAGTAACTAGCTATCTTCAATTCCATGAGGAGAGGGGGAGAGATGGATGCTTCTTTTTTCAATTTGGCTCTAGAGTGAGGAAAACTTATTATACATTTGTCATATCAGCTGTTTTGTCTAGGAAAAAAAACAAGTTGTGTTATGATGGGCCACTAGAATTAAAATAAGAAACAAATATTAAAAGTCAAATCAGAAGCATGAAAGATGGCATAGGCATTGGTCTAAAAAAGAGCCTAGACATACAAACTCATTCATACTTTATTAAAACAGGTTTGCCTTTCTAGATTAATAGCACCTTCATCAAATGTTTCAGTTCTCTAAGACAGCTAAGATAGAAATGAGATCTTTCCCAAACCTGAAAAAAAACAGCATGGAATAATGTAAACATGTTTGTATGTATATAAAAGGATAAAAGTGAAAGGGGGTAGGAAAGGAAGAAACCCATCTTCTACTTCCACCTGATTCTAGACTTTGCTCTATAAAAATGATTCTTAGTATTTATTACTGACTTCAAGGGGAGGAAAAAAAAAACCTAATATTTATTGAATATAAATCTTATGTCCCACACATTGTGCTAGCAGCTTTGTGTAGGGCACCAGGAATAGAATGTTAGAAATTTACTTGTGAGTTCTCTTCATTTATATCTTCTGCATAGTAAGTTCATTTTGCAACTACCAAGGAAATGTAAATAGTCATATAGTACAAAGTCTGATCAGCATATTATTGATAGCTCCTAGAGGAATTTTTAAATCCACATGACAATGGGAACAAGCCCCTAAATCTGCCAATCACTTCAACTAAACAGGTGTAAATGGTTTAAAGTAGAGAAAAGTATATATTTGGCTAAAAAATATCACGACCCAGAGAAATTCTAATTTCTGTATTATAATTTACTGTATTTTTTGATAAAAGCAGGTTTGTGTAGTAGCATTATTTTAAAGTCATTTTGAGAGGTTATCTGAAATATTAAAAGATAACTAAACATCTATTAAGTTATATATACCAGCAAAATTATTTTACTCCATCATTCTATTCAAAAAAAGATAAATTTAGTGAATCCAGGAAATTTTATATGACCCGTATATGTTAAAGATTAACTGCTAATCTTTAAAAATCTTTTGAGAAGAGGCTCAAAATATTGTGGACTGAGACAGACTAAGAACAACTGAGAGCTGAACTCAGCAGGAGGAAATTAAAAGCTAGCACAGAGCTAGGGAGGTTGAAGGAAGAATTTAATATATGTTTTTACAACAGTGGAGAGATGGGAGGCAGGGAGCCCTACAGACCCTTAAGGTCTTTCAAGCTACAAAAAAAAAAAAAAGGAACAAAATATTACGAAAGTTGTCAGTTATTTTTGTGAACGAAAAACAGCTATATGTGAATCACTCAAATGAAAAGAAGATATGACATACTGGAATATCTAAGAAAGCAACCACAAGGATAAGTACAAAAGAGAATAAGGAGGAGAGAAAGCCTGCAATAAATAAGGCACATCTATTTTTAAACAGTTTCAATTGTTTCCCTTCCAGAACTAGATGCTTTATACAGTGCTTTGAAAGTCATTGCTCCTTGATGGGGTAGGAATACAGGCTCAAAAAAATCCTCAGGGTCATGCTCTCAAATCTTCAAATTTTTAATTACCTTCTTCTTGTTTTTTTTTTTTTTTTTTGTCAAATAAAAATATTATCTACCACTTTAGCAGCAATTCAGCGATATCTAATTGTGGGCTTATTATAAACTTCATTGCTTTACCTTATCTATTGCTAATGAAAAAAAAAACAAACAGAAATTCACTTTAAATAAAGCCAGGTTCAGAACTGAAGCCCTGAAAAAAGATCTTTTTTGCCAAATGCAACTGAAATAGTAATACCTAATATAAGAAGAGCATGAGACCAACATAAAATCCTCCCACAATATTTTGATAAGTGTAGGTGGTGTCATGGTACTGTGTCAGTGCATAAAGAGTTTAACCAGCAGGCCTTTTACAGTGCAGTGTCATCATCTTCCCTGAAGTCTCCTACTAGGAGTGAGTGCTTGTCAGGTTCACTAGTGACAACGCTGTTCAAGGAACGTTTGTCAGACAACAGTGAATTTATGGAGGCTCTGCTGTAATTAACAATGCGGTCCAGCAAACCCAGTTTAGGAGAATTTCTTGAGGTGTCATCTATTCCAACGTGGACACTAATTTCTGAAGGACTCCTCTGGATAATCTGGCTCCGGGCACGCAGTTCATAATTCTCATAAGTTGGTTTCCTGTAACTGGACACATGCAAAAGTATGCAAAAGTAAACTGGTTTAAAATAAACAAATGTGACCTAGAAGCTTGTTACATACAAAAATGAAAGGACATTTGCCTGGTTTGAAATGCAGAAAGGTGCTCACTGAGAGGTAAGTAGTTCAACATGTAGTGTGCAGACTCATATGCTCAGAAACTCAACTTCTCAAAGCGAGTGTACTAGGTATTAATCCACTCAGTGCTTGCAGTTACTATGCAAAACTACATGAAATGATGAGTACTTAGGTAAATATTATTAATTATTAGCTAATAATGAGTCTTATTAAGAATGGTTTGGGCTTATCATAGATCAGTAAAAGAATAAAACTTACTAATATTGACTGTAGATGTTAGAAGGAATAAAGAATACAAGCATGAGCAAGCTATCACTTACAGTTTAAGGAAGAGAGAAGAAAGTACTACAGAAACCGATGAAGCAGCCATCGCTGCTGATCCCATCCAGGGCTGCAAAACCAGACCAATGGGCATAAAAACTCCTAGGAAACAAGTGGATTCGTTAAGAGTAGACAATACAAACCAGACTACCAATGTGTTCCTAACACACGTATACAAAGCATTTCTTTCTTTGATATTTCTTCAGCATTTTAACCTCTTGGTAGCAGAGATTTATGCCTAATAGAGTGTTGCTGTGAATACTCTTGTACATGTCTCCATGTGCCTACATTTGAGAATTTCTCTAGGGTATGCACCTTAGGGAAAAACTGCTGATAAATAGCTTTGTAACTGTTCTCATGTCATTTCTTGTCTTTCGACTCTCAAACCAGAGAGAAGGTGGTGATAACTATTTCTCTTTTGTCATTACTAAGATCTACCAAGTCCCTATTGTTAAGAGATTCTCAGATATTTATTAAACAATGCTAAATTGCTTTTTCTTGATGATATTCCTTCACTCAACCTCTTGCTCATCTGGTCTCTCACCTAAAAAAAATAGCTGTTAAAAAATAGCTGTTAGGACCAGCAGATAGTGTAATGGTTACGTCTCTGGACTCCCACTTAGAAAACCATGGCTCAAATCCCAGGTCCAGCAGCTTAAAATTTATGCCAGGCATGTGTGCATGCATGCCCAAAATCCTGAGAGGGGAACAGAAAAGAAGGGATTGCGGTGTAGCCATACCCCATGGCGGGGGGGGGAAGGTGATTTCTCACCTGTCTCTCTGTTTTTCTGTCTCTCTGGCAAGCACATGTGCCCTACAGCAAAAATCTCTCTCTTAAAAAAAAATAGCTTTTGGGAACCAGCAGTTAGCGTAATGGCTATGTCGCTGGACTCCCACGTAGTCGACCGCGGTTCGCGTCCCGGACCCGATGGCTTAAAACTCACGCCGGGCGCGTGTGCGTGCGTGCCCAAGATCCCGAGAGGAGAATGGAGGAGAAGGGATTGCAGCGTGATGATCCCCCCTGGGGGTGATTTCTCGCTTTCTGTCTCTCTGTCTCTCTCTGTCTGGTTGGCGAGCGCACGCGCCCTATAGCGAAAACCTCTCCAAAAAATAGCTTTTGACTCCATATGCTATAATCACAACTATGTCACTAAATAAAAGCAAATGCAGAATAAAAAAACTGAAGGAAACATATGTTAACAGTGATAGTGACTGGGTAGTGAGATTAAAGGTAAATTTGTTCTGTTCAGCCAAAAAAAAATGAATAAATAAATAAACGTGTGTGTGTGTGAGTATATGGAGAAAGAGAGAAACAATGTGGCAAAATATCAATTGGTGAGTTTAGGTGAAGTAGTATATAGAGTCTAATTGTATCACTTTTTTTTTCAATGTTTATGTAGGTTTAAAATTTTTCAAAACATAAATTTGGAGAGGAAAAGGAAAGAAAAGAAACCTTTCAGAATGGCCATACATTCTTAGGCCATAATGCGCACTGTTAAAAATAAAAAATTGCTGGGACCAACAGTTAGCGTAATGGCTATGTCGCTGGACTCCCATGTAGTCGACCGCGGTTCGAGTCCCGGACCCGGTGGCTTAAACTCACGCTGGGCACATGTGCGTGTGTGCCCAAGATCCTGAGAGGAGAATGGAGGAGAAGGGATTGCGGCGTGGCCATCCCCCCGGGGGCTTGATTTCTTGCTTTCTATATCTCTGTCTCTCTCTGTCTGTCTGGCGAGCGCACGCGCCCTATAGCAAAAACCTCTCCAAAAAATAAAAAATAAAATAAAAAATTGTTGATTTTAACATTACTTCTCACCATACTTTTTTTTTTTTTGGAGAGGTTTTTGATATAGGGCATGTGCACTTGCCAGAAAGAGACAGAGACAGACAGAGACAGAAAGCGAGAAATCACCCCCCTAGAGGGGATGGCCATGCTGCAATCCCTTCTCTTCCATACTCCTCTTGGGATTTTGGACATGCACACACATGCACCTGGCGTGAGTTTAAGCCACCAGGTCGGGGACTCGAACCGCAGTCGACTACATGGGAGTTCAGTGATATAGCCATTACACCAAATGCTGGTCCCACTTCTCACCATACATTCAACATACAAAAACTAAACTCAAAGCTAGTAGTAAGAAGACTAAAACTTCCACTATGATAGGTCTCTAATAACTTCAAGTAGAAAAAAGCAATACTAGTTAAAAGTCACATACCAGCAGCTATGGGAATTCCAACCAGATTATATATTAGAGCAAAGACAAAATTTATGCGAATCCTCTTGACTGTCTTCCTTGATAAGTCAATACTTGCCACTACATCCAGAAGATCATTCTGAGAACAGAAATATTTGTGATATTAGTGAGAGACTATAACTTAATTAGTAATTTTTACATTTGATACTGTATATATTGTACCTTGGGTTTTGTGAATCAATCAATCAATCAATCATAGACATCACTAAAACTTTGAGTTGGCCTTAGAAAATGTTTTTCAGAAATTTTTCTCAGGGTTCTGAAAACACTGGCACAGAAATTAAATCTCATTAAAATAACCTCAGCGGGACCAGCAGTTAGTGTAATGGCTATGTCGCTGGACTCCCATGTAGTTGACTGCGGTTCAAGTCCCGGACCCAGTGGCTTAAAACTCACGCCGGGTGCGTGTGTGTACGTGCCCAAGATCCCAAGAGGAGAATGAAGGAGAAGGGATTGCGGCGTGGCCATTCCCCCGGGGGGTGATTTCTCGCTTTCTGTCTGTCTCTCTGACGAGTGCACGCGCCCTATAGCAAAAACCTCTCCAAAAAAATTAATAAATAAATAACCTCAACAAGAAATAAACAACAGATACAAAATTCATGTAAATAGGTAATATAATAGGTTATGAAACTGCTGTGTAAATATGTACTCACAGCTGAGTTAATATGTTGCTGACAATTCGATATACATTTCCAGAGAAAAATAAACTAGTAAAACTACTGTGAAATGTGTTCAACATTACATAATGTTCAATGTTGAAAACAATGAAAATGCCTATATTCTTGATTTAATTATTATATTCTATATACATGCTTTGAAAAAAAAAAAAAGACAGAATACCTTACAGAGATGTGTAATGATTATTTGTAAATCAGGACTCAAAATTTAAAAATTAAAAAAAAAAATTACCTTGGGGCCAGCAGGGGGTATGTTGGTTATGGTTCTAGACTCCCGCATGGCCAAGTGTGGTTAGAATTCTGGACCCAGTGGCTTGAAAATCACTCCAGGTGCATGTGCCCACATGCCCAAAATCTCAAA
This sequence comes from Tupaia tana, assembly GCA_026018925.1. Taxonomy (NCBI): domain Eukaryota; kingdom Metazoa; phylum Chordata; class Mammalia; order Scandentia; family Tupaiidae; genus Tupaia; species Tupaia tana. The sequence goes on along the minus strand of JAKSZU010000009.1, from coordinate 81,126,674 downwards.
AGAATGAAGGAGAAGGGACTGTTGCATAGCCAACCCCCCTAAGGGGTGATCTCTAACTTTCCCTCTCTCCATCTCTCTCTGGTGAGCACATGCACCCTATGGCAAAAATGTGAAAAATAATAATAACCTCAGCAAGTATTTGTTGAAGAAAATTTATTATAAATTCACACCTTGGGTCAGTCAGTGGCCTGATGGTTAATGCAGCTCAATTGATTTTACATGGTCAACCACGCAGTTTGAGTCCCAGACCTAGTGTCTTAAAAAAAAAAAAAAAAAAAAAAAAAAAAGGCATGTATGCACACCCAAATCCCAAAAGAGAAATGGAGGAAAAAGAATTGTTGCATGACGGTCCCCCGTAGGAGGTGCATTCTCACTTTCGCTTTCTCCTCTTTCTCTCTCTCTTGCCATCAAGCACACATCCCTTTAGTGAAATTAAAAAAAAAAATTCATTCCTATATCTTATTCTTCACCTTAGAAGCTTATATTTCTCACATGCTTAGCTGGATTGAGAGTCAGGATAGTAGAACTTCCCTTACTCCTGCCTCAAAGTCTCATAATCTTGAAGGCTGGGAGCATGATAATTAGAGAAAAATTACTGTGTTCAAGATGAGGGGACTTCAGAAAGTTTGTGGAAAAAGTGAAATTAAAGTGCAAATTAATTTTGGTGTAAAATATTCTTTCAGTCTATGCATAGTTTCCTCCTTATATACATCGTCCATAAACTTTCTGAAACCCCCCTCTATACTTTATAACACCACTACTGACCATATAGGGCAATTTCATATGTCTCAAAGGTCATGCCATAGGACATACCCTTATCAAAACCACATCAGCTGCTTCAATGGCTACATCTGTGCCTGTACCAATAGCAATTCCAACATTAGCCATTGCCAGAGCCGGGGAGTCATTGATTCCATCTCCTACCATTGCTACCCGTTTTCCCTCTTCTTGAAGTTGCTTCACCTTAGCAACCTTGTGGGAAGGCAGAACTTCAGCAAACACCTTAGTAATGCCAACCTATGTGAGGAAAATAAACTCAAATCATTTCAAGAAATAATACCTGAAATATAACTGAGCAATAACAAACTATCATTTTTCACCCACCAGATGTCCACATTTTTAAAAAGAATTATTTAATTTAATTTTATTCATCAACATTATTTTTTTCAATTTGACCACAGAGCAATGGAGAGAGAGAGAGAAAGCAAGAAAAGCAAGTTGCCAAGTCCAGGACTTGAACCATGGTCAGCCATGTGGGAGTCCAATGCCTTAACCACTATGCCAAATGCCAGCACCCTGATATCCACATTTTAAAAGACTGATAACACCAGTGATAGCAAGGGTATAGAGAAATGAGCTCTCTCATATACTGTTGGTGGGTGTGTAAATTGGTACTGTCTTTTTGGAGGGCATTTAGCAGTATCTGTTAAATGTGTCCATCATTTGATTCAGCAATTCTACTTCTAGTTGCATTCTGGACAGGTTTGCACATGTACAAAAAGATGCATGTCCAAGGATGTTCATTATTGCCCTATTTGCAACAAGGAAATTCTCAAAACCACCTAAATATCCATTATTAGAGGAATGGTAAAATAAATCATGATACATTCAAACCATGGAATTCCATGCAGAAGTAACTTTGTATATTTAGAAATGAATAAAGCCCCGAGGAATATTTTTATGTAAAAAAGAACCATAGATGATCTCTGACTCAAAGATGACTCAAATTATGGTGTGTGTGTGTTTTTTGTTTTGTTTTGTTTTGTTTTACATTATAGTGAGTTCATCTGGACATAACTCTATCGTGTCAAGGAGCATCTAGACTCAAAAATAATTTATAAATTTTTTTTACCTTATAGTAGGTTTAACAGGGTATTAAAATGCATTTCTGACTTACAAGATTTTCAACTTCCAGTGGGTTTATTGGAATGTAACCCCAGTATAAGGACCATCCATACAAAATAATCTAGTTGATGTTGAAAATATCAGAACTATAAATTCTTATGTGAACATATATATGCATATGGAAAAGTGGTGGGTATGAATGGACAGAAAACATGGGAAAAGAGTGGCTTAAACTTTTTTTTTAGAATTATTTTATTTTATTTATTCATTCATGTATTTTCATTTGACCAGAGAGAGAGAGAGAGAGAGAAAGAGAGAGAGAAAGAGAGAAAGTGAGAAAGCAAGCTGCAAGGTCCAGTACTTGAACCATGGTCAGCCATGTAGGAGTGTCTAGCACCTTAACCACCACGCCGGAGTGGTTAAGTGCTGGTCCTCGAGTGGCTTAAACTTTTTACCTTACATTCTTATACAAGAATGTATTCATACATTACTTGTGCTACTTACCAATATAGGGGAGAAGTAGAAAAGACTGAAAATTTTAAAGGTAAAGTAAATGTGACCGTCAGAAGCAGAAAAATGAGTTTGTCAAAGTGATGCATTAGGAAAATGGCTCCATTAGTGGTGTTCAGGATGGAATAGAGAGGGGTCAAGAGTGGAGCTATTGCCATAATCTGACATCATGAAGACAGCCTAGCTTAGGCTAGCAGCACTGGTAAAGAATATGGGCAACATATCAAAGGAAGCTAGAGTATAGAGTCACTGAAACATCCCATGAGCTAAACAAATACTTTTATATATCACAGTAATGCAAAAAGCCTAAGTCCTTCCAGCAAATGTGTTTTTGTTGTTGTTGCTTTTTGTCATATGGCATGAATGTTTGACAGAGACAGACAAAAAGGAAAACAAGAAAGCACCTCCTCCCAACAAAGGGTGATGGCTACTTCATAATCCCTTCTCCACTCTCCTCTGTGGATTATGAACACATTTGCACACGTGCCCGGCATGTTTTTTTAAGCCAATGGTTCCAGGATTCAAGCCAGGCAATCAGCCACATGGGATCCAGCTGCCTTAACCTCCACACTACTTGCTGGTGCATGCTAATTCTTCTTTAAGAAATCACATATAGTGACTCAATGATAAAGAAAATAATAATATACATTTGATAGCATCTGAAGGCAAGAAATAAAATGTATATGAAAAAATAAAAGTTACCATCTACTCCCACTCAAACAACTAAGTAAGTCAATTACCTGAGAAGCAATAGATCTAGCTGTTTTACTGTTGTCTCCAGTCATCAGAACTACTTCTAAGCCCATAGATTTCAGAATATGGACAGCCAATTCTGCTTCAGGCTTCACTGTATCAGCAATGGCTATCAAGCCACACAGCTCATCTAATTTAGGAGCAGCATAAAATAAAGAGTTTAAAATATAGCAAAAGTAGAATAATATTTTGACTTAAAATTTCAGAAAAAAAGATGTGACAGGCAAAATGATACAGGGTTTGCTTTAACTCAAAATATCTCTGAGCCCACACAGGCTTTAAACTATAAATCCTGCAACAAACCTCCATATTTGGTTATGAAAATTTCACAACATGAAATAAAATTTACTAATAAGGTGGTAATAGAAAAAAATGACCTAATAGGATACTAAAAGGACCTTTTTCTTTCCTTAAACAGGTATTTGCCAATAGCCCCAAACACTTTAGACAATTTAAATGCAAATGAAACTGAAAACTAATACCCATTCTTTTTTAAGTGAAAGGGGATAAATAGTAACAAAACTGGCATTTTTTTTTCAATTTTTGCCAGAGAGTACATGCACTCACCAGAAAGAGAAAGAGAGGAGAAGAAAGCACCCTCAATGGGGATTGTCATGCTGCAATCCCTTCTCTTCCATTTCACCATCCTATCAGGATGCTGGGTACATGTGCACACTTGTCTAGCATATGTGTCAAGTCACTGGGTCCAGAACTTGAACCATGGAGTTGGTCATGTGGGATCTAGCTGCCTTAACCACCAGGCCACAGACCTAGCCCCAGAACTAGAATCTTATGATTAAAAGAAATTACTGCAAGCATTTATTTTATTCTATTTTAAAAACAAAAATAAAATAGTATATTCTCCATTTCTTCCTGGATTTGAAAAGGCCATGTAAGATACTGCCTTCACATTTAGCAAGGAAGAAACTCACCCTATGAACTGACTTAACAAAAGATAGCACCTAAAACCTCAAAGATGTTTATTATAGTGTTATTTACAATAGTGAAATATTAGTAATAGCCTAAATTTCCAACAGGTGAATGATTAACTACAGGTGTAAATTTGACAAATTATGCAGATTAAAATAAAATTAAAATGGGACCAACGGTGGTGTGATGGCTAAGGTGCAAGACTCCCACGTGGCCAATCGTGACCAAGGTAGCTTGCTTTCTCACTTTCTCTCTCTCTTTCTGGTCAAATTAAATCAAAATAAAATAAGTAGTTTTCTTTTCATTTTTTAAGAGAGAATTTTGCTATAGGGCACATGCACTCGCTGGAGAGACAGAGAGAGACAGAGAGACAGAAAGTGAGAAATTACCTCCAGAAGGGATGGCCACACCGCAATCCCTTCTCCTCCATTCTCCTGTTGAGATTCTGGGAACACACGCATACATACCCAGGTGAGGTTTTTTTGTTTTTTGTTTTTGGGTTTTTTTTTTTTTTTTTTTTTTTTGCTATAGGGCGCATGCGCTCGCCAGACAGAGAGAGACGGAGAGACAGAAAGTGAGAAATCACCCCCCAGGGGGGATGGCCATGCTGCAATCCCTTCTCCTCCGTTCTCCTCTCGGGATCTTGGGCACGCACGCACACGCGCCCTGCGTGAGTTTTAAGCCACCGGGTCCGGGACGCAAACCACGGTCGACTACATGAGAGTCCAGCGACATAGCCATTACACTAACTGCTGGTCCCCCTCAGGTGAGTTTTAAGCTGACAGGTCCAGGATTCAAACCGTGGTCGAATACATGAGGGTCCAAATGTAACCATTACACCATCTGCTAGTCCCCTAATTAAGTAAGTTAAAGTGCAATAAAATAGTATGCAGTAGAGATTTAAAACCTTTATTCAACTTTATTGAGGTAAAATGGACATACAATAAAATGTACCTATTTTAAAAATAGCATATAAGATTTCAAAATGTTTATGGAAGGGATTACCAGATAGCATAATGGTTACGTTGCTGGACTCCCACATAGTCAACTGCAGTTCTAGTCCCAGACCTGGCAGCTTAAAACTCAGGCTAGGCGCAAGAGGAGAAAGAAGGAGAAGAGATTGTGACGTGGCCCTTCCCCCCCCGGGGGGGGGGGTGATTTCTTGCTTACTGTCTCTTTCTCTCTGCCAAGTGCATGTACCCTATAACAAAAATCTAAGAAAATTATTTTTTTTAATGTTTGTGGGAAAACGGAATTAATTGGATCAGCCAGGTGGTATGGTGGTTGAGGTAGCTGGATCTCTTATGTCCAAATACATGATTCAAGTACCAGACCCTTAGAAAACACACCAGGTGCATGTGTATGCATGCCCAAAATCATGAGAAGAGAATGGAGAAAAGGGAATTGTGGTGGCCATACACCGAGGGGGTGCTTTCTCACTCTCCCCACCCCCCCCAATCCACCCCCTGTGTCTCTGGTGAGTACATGTGCCCTCTAGTGAAATTTTTTAAAAAAGGAAAATGGAGTTAAAGAACAAGTCTATTTTATCGCAAAAAAAAAAAAATTGAAATCCAGGCATAGTTTTTCATAATATGCATTTTCTATTAACTTTCTGAAGACCCCCTCATATATACTATTGTATATTACAATTCTTTTTTAAAAAAATACATATATATCAACTAAACAAGGAATGGAATATGTGAAATTAAAACTAACACTGTCTTAAAATAATGGGACTATTGATATTATTTTACTTTGTTAATATTTCACTGTTATGCTCTTTTCAGGTTAAAAAAAAACCTTGATTAGCTTTTGTTGAAAACAGACTAGGGAAGAAAATAACAAAAGGTAGGCAAAAGCAAAAGAATTTTGAACCAATAACACTCATATGTTGCTGACATTTTCACTTTATATTCAAGCTGTTTTTGAATAACCCTCATAGTTCAAGTCTCTCAAAAGTACACAAAAAACAATAATTGAGAGCGTTACATTGAGTCATAGTATATTTATGGGAAAACCTTACCATCAACTGCCACCAATACAGCAGTCCGACCTTTTCTCTCATGTTCAGTCATGAAATCATCTACATCACTATTAATGACAAGACCATTTCTAGTCATCCATTCCCGGTTACCAATGAGGACTTTGTACTGCTGAGCACCAAGACCATCTGAAAGTAAGCATGAAAATATTATTTAATAAGTTCATTTAGTTTTTATAACAAACCCATGATGCAAGTTCTTCCCATCTAATCTTGCACAGTCACTACATTTTATTTTTGGTAGAACATGGCCTATACAACAGTGATTTTCAAATTTGTGAGAAACATACTCTGCTTTTCCATAACTCTGGCCATTGAACACATTGTTGACTTCACTTAAATGCCCCTAACTTTCCTCTCCAAATAGCAAGCTCTATCATATTCTTCAAGTATCAGTTCAAATGTTACTTTCTTCATGAGACTTTTCCTTTGACTTTACATTGCAATTCAATTAAAGTCAAATTACTCATTGTGCATCAGTAGCTGAATATGGCTGGACAAAAATATACAATGATGCTGATGTCCCGCTCTAAACTTGTGACCACCAACTTTAAGTGGATCTTTAGAGTCGCCTGGCAATTCAATCACATTTCCCTAGTCCATTCATTCTCCATTTCTTCTACATGGTTAGTTCATACCTTTTCCTCCCCCATTTTCATACCAGATGATGATACAGTTTCGTACTTCAGAAAGAAAATAAAACCAATCCGAAAAGAATTTTCACAAGTTCTCATTGCCACACTTCCTCAACCACCTGTGCCTCTTATGTCCATATAATCTATCCTCTCTTCTATTATTATAAACTGACCCTGCTCCTATTTAAAGATTTTATAACAACCTCTCCACCTGTGTACTAGATCCCCTTCATTTGTCTATTCTAGAACATCTCTCCCACGATTTACTCCTCTCCTGTAAAATCAACTTTTTTTTAAATCTCTGCTATACACTGTCCTATATTTAAAAAAAAAAACAAAAACAAAAACAAACAAACAAAAAACCCTCTCTTGGTCTCACCTATCTCTCTAGCTACCACATTTCTCTGCTTCTGTACATAGTGAAACTTCTCAAAAGTGTTGTCTCTATTGGCTGTCTCCAATTCATATCTTCCCATCCTCTTGTGAATCCACTACAAAATAAAGCTTTTGTCTCTATTACTCCAATGAATTGTTCATATAGTACATCAATGACCTTTAATAAGCTTAATTGTAAAATCTCAGTCCTCAGAGAATGTGGGAGGAGGGTGTGAAATGGCAGATGGTGAGAAATAGGGAATAAAAAAATTTACACATACACACATATATAAGAAACAAAAAATGGAAAATTGTTGACGATAACAACTGATATGATTAAGCCACTATACAGTATATTCTGGATGGGAAATCGTGTTTTGTATGCTGTGATAATGTTCAGTGAATGAACATAAAATAAAAAAAAAATTCTCAGTCCTCATCTTACTTGCCCTATTAGCAGCATTTGACATAGTTATTTATTCCTTCCTTCTGGAAATAGTTTCTTCACATGGTTTCTAGGTCACAACACTCTTATGAGTTATCTCCTCATTTACCATTTGTTCTTCATCTTCTTTGCTGATTCTTTCACTTCTCCCTGACCTCTTACTCTGTAATGCTGTGGAGTTGAGTCTTCAACTATTTTTCTCTACATCCTCTTATACCTTGGTGATCTTAACTAGACTCAAGGCTTTAAATACCATCTACACCAGCACTGTCTTAAAGAACTTTCTCTGATGATGGAAATGTTCTGTATCTGCACTGTTTGATACAATAGCCACTAACGCATGTAGTCATTGAGCATTTCAGTGCTCAATGACTAAAGAGCAGATTTTTTTTTTTTGCCATAGGGTGTGTGCACTCACCAGAGAGTGAGAGAAAGAGAAAGAGAGAAAGTGAAAAATCACCCCTCAATGGTGATGGTCACACTGCAATCCTTTCTCCTCCATTTTCTTCTTGGGATTTTGGGCATGCACACTCATGCACCCAGCATGATTTTCAAGCCATCGGGTCAAGGACTCTAAATGCACAGTTGGCCATGTGCAATCTAGAGCCTTAATCTCCATGCCACCTGCTGGCTACAAAGAGCTGAATTTTAAATTAAATTAAAGTTTAATTAATTAAAATTTTAAATTTAGTCACATGTAACCAATGGCTACTGTACTGGACACCACAGACATATAAGTGGATGAATATTAAATCCAAGCTCTGACTTCATCAGTTTCTTGGCACTCCATACTTGTGTGGTCAAATGCCTACATGGTATTTCCATTTATATGACATCTCCATTGGAAATCTAATAGGTCCTCAAACTTAACATGTATAAAACTGAACTCCTGATCTTTTCCCCAATATTGTCCCTCCTGTGGTTCCCCATCATATTTAAATGGCAACTCCAGGGGCCAGGCAGTGGCACAGCAGTAATGCAACTGGACCCACATGGGAAAGGTCCTGGGTTCATGTCCTGGGACCTCCCTGAGCATGCCAGGCGCATGTGTGTGCATGACTATGATTTAGGCTGACTGAGACTGGAGGCATATTGCACTGTGAAGCCCATGTTGCAAGTGCCCATCTCTCTGTCCATCTGTCTCCCTTTCTCTTGAAAGAAATAAGCAAACTCTAAAAAAAATTGAAGCCCCTGTTGCGAGTGCCCATCTCCCTGTCCATCTGTCTCCCTCTCTCTTGAAAGAAATAAGCAAACTCTAAAAAAAATTTAAATAAATGGCCACCCCATCCTTCTCATTGCTAAGGCCATAAACCTTAGCATAATTCTTGACTCCTGTTTTTCTTATACCACATATATCCAATCCATAAGAAAATTTCATGTTTTCCTTCAAAATACATCCAGAATTTGACTGCCTCTTACTACCTCTATCGCTACCATTCAGGGTTCAAGCCATCAATATCTTTCATCTGGATTACACCAAAAACCCACTAACCTATCTCCCTGCTGCTGCACTTGCCCCATTCCCACAATGTATTTTTAGTATAGCAGCCAGAGTAGTACTTTTTAAATGCTAAGTCACATTCTGTCCTTCCTTTACTAAAACCCTCAAATAGCTTCCCATCTCATGGTAAAAACCAAAGCCCTCTTAATGTCTTTACATGTGTAGTCCTGCACTATCTCTCTGATCTCATCTCTTACCTCTTTCCCATTCATTTACTCTGCTCTTGCCATACTGTACTCCTCGCCCTTTCTCAAACAAGGCAAGCATACTCCTGATTTAGACTTTTTTTTATTTTTTTTTTTTTGCTATAGGGCGAGTGCGCTCGCCAGACAGACAAAGAGAGACAGAGAGACAGAAAGCGAGAAATCACCCCCCAGGGGGGATGGCCACGCCGCAATCCCTTCTCCATTCTCCTCTCGGGATCTTGGGCACGTACGCACACGCGCCCAGCATGAGTTTAAGCCACCGGGTCCAGGACTCGAACTGTGGTCAACTATGTGGGAGTCCAGAGACACAGCCATTACGCTAACAGCTGGTCCCCTGATTCAGGCTTTAGTGTTTACTTTTCCTCTTGTCTACAATGACCTGTCATAGCTATTCACATAGTTTTCTCTCTGTAGTCCTCAGGTCTTTGCTTAAATACTATCTTCTGAGTGAGGCCCACCCTAATCACTACATGAAACAGGAGCCACTTAGAACTCTTTCTACCTTTTCTTATTCTACTTCATCTTCTTCTATTGCACAATCTCAACTGAACATACTATATTATTTATTTGCTCGCTGTCTGTGTTTTCTCATCAAGAATGTAAGCCCCTTGGGGCCAGCAAGTGGCATGGTGGTTAAGGCGCTGGACTGCCACATGGCCAACTGCGGTCCAAGTCCTGGACCTGGCAGCTTGAGAATCATGCCAGGCATGTCTTCATCCGTGCCCAAAATTCCAGTAGGAGAATGGAGAAGGGACTGTGGTGTGGTCATCCCTCCCGGGGGTGATTTCTCACCTCCCCTCTATCTCTCTCCAGCGAACGGAAGTGCCCTATAGCAAAAACCTAAAAAATATATATTTTTTTAAAAATGCTGTCAGCCAACTAAATCAGAAGAAAAAAAGGCTAAATAAAGTAATATAAAAAATTATAGTTTCTCCCTTAAAAAAACTGAAATAATGTAAGCCCCACAAGACAGGAACTCTGTCTATCCTGCTCACTGTTGATTCTTCAGTGCATTGAATGATGCATAACATACAGCAGGCGTTCAATAAAAGCTGTCAAATGAATTTCCTATATGTCAGTGTGCTTGATACTAGAAGTTCATGGACAAATAATAAAGAAGTCACAAACTAGTAGAAACAGGCTGGTAAAATAATCATCATGTAATGTGCCTAGTATAGTAACAGATTAGTATAGTTATGATTCAAGAAGAACAAATATTTCTTCTGGTGTATGTCAGTCAGTGAAGAAATCACTGAAGAGAGATGCCAGCAGGTCTTTAAGCATAAGTTTATGAGGTGGATGCCATCTGTGGACAAGGATATTAACTTAGAGAAAACAGTAAATGAACTGATCTAATAACCATGAAATGATATATTTTACAAGGAATTGTAAATAGTTAGGTATAGATGGAACATAGAATAAATATGGGGCAGGGACCAGCAGATGGCATAATGGCTACATCGCTGGACTCCCATGTGGTCGACCGCGGTTTGAGTCCCAGAGCTGGTGGCTTGGACTCATACAGGGCATGTATGCATGTGTACCCAAGATCCCAAGAGGAGAATGGAGGAGAAGGGATTGCAGTGTGGCCATCCCCCCTGGGGAATGATTTATCACCTTCTGTCTCTTTGGCTCTCTCTGTCTTTCTGGTGAGCACATGCACCCTATAGCAAAAACCTCTCCAAAAAAAAAAAAAAGAATACATATGGGGCAGTAGAAGAAGATAAGATGAGTGATGCAGTGAGGCAGGAGACAGTCTTTTCATGGAGAACAGGTCTTGAACAAAGTCAGAGAGAGAGAACTATTAAAGCCAGGACCCCTAGCAGAGCTCCATGGATCGACTTTGGGATATAAGTGAACCTCTTGAAACAAAAAATTGCTGAGAGGTAGATCCATAGCTTCCATTACATTCCTCCAAAGGTCCATGAGTAAAAAATGGATTTTTACTGGGGCCATGTAGCAGTTATGTCACTGGCTTCTCACATGGCTTACTGCAGTTTGGGTTCTGGATCTGGTGGCTTGAAACTCAAAAGAGATGTGTGTGCATGCATGCCCAAGATTCTAGGAGAAGGGACTACAGCATGACCATCACCCTGGGGAGGGGTTGATTTCTCACTTTACCTCTCACTGTTTCTGTCTCTCTCTCTGGCAAGTGCACACGCCCTAAGGCAAAGAAGAAAAAAAAAAGAAAATACGTTTATAAACCACTATAATAAAGGGTATCGGTCAGAAATTAATGTGATAAGATTTGTTAGGTACAAATGGGTGGGGAAGTGCTGGAATACCTATGTGGCAAAGCATGTTTGGGGAGCACATGAGAGACCAACATGAAGCCTAGGAAACAGGCCTTGGCTAGAGATAAGAGATTTTGGAGTGCAGAGTAAGTGATAGGCATGAATGAGATTGTGAAGAGAGGGTATGTAAAAATAAGAAAAAGACAAAAAACGAAACCTGAGGACATAGAACATTTGAGGGCAGGAGAAAATAAGTGTGGTAGGCACTGCATACAGAAGCCATCTTGAGCTATCTGCCATCTTGAGCTATCCACCATCTTGGAAACCATTAGGCTTCACTTCCTCACTGAGCAAACCGTTTCTCAGAAATCATGTGACCAACCGTTCTCTCCGGAAGTGGTTGGGTTTCTAGGCAACAGGAGAGATCCGCCCACATCAATGACTGGTTCATGCTGTTCTATCTCATTTGCATTTCGGGCAACCAATTGGTGCCCACCAGCTGTATATAACTCGCCATTTTTCCTCAATAAACGGAAGTAGATGGAAGAAGACGACTTGATCAGCATCTCGTAGTGTGTGTGCGTGTGTTTGTCCCATCTCTCACTCCCTCCCCCAGGGAACCTGTTCGACTGTCCCGCGGGTTGGGACAAATAAGAATCAAAGGGAATTAGAAGAGGAGAATTTTAAGAAAGTAGTCATGGAATCATGGGAGGAAAGAATTTTAAAAAGGACGAAATGATCAACATCATCAAATAGTGAGTTCATGTAAGAAGACAGAAAAGTGACCAGAGCAGAGGGCACCAAAGTCCCTGGTCATCAGTGGACTTGAAATACCTTGAATGGTATGGATGAAGCAGAAGCCAGAGGGCAAAAAAGCAAGGCATGACTGTGTAGTGTGTAAGAAAGTTAAGCAAATCTAGATTACTCCTTCTGTAAGTTGTGGTACTATATAAAAGAAAGACAGATTCTAGATGAGAATACATATGGGAAAGGACAGAATCTAAATGGGTGTATAGTGATTTTAGTAGAAGAAATATTTATATGTTTATGAGAAGATGATACTATAGAGAGATGAAAAATAAAGAACTAAGGACATAACAGAGAGAAGAAAGGTTCCTGAGGAATCATGAGAGGGTGGAATCTAGAGCAAACATATAGGAACTCATTAGGAAAGACAAGAAATACTTCTTCCATAAAAGAAAAACTAGTAATTATAGGGAAAAAATGGAGACAGCACATGCTTCAGAACCTTAACTTTCGATATGTAAAATAAGCAAGGTAACTTGCAGAGGAGACAAAGTGGAGGGTCACAGAATCTTGTGAAAGATATAAAAGGTTTGGAGTAACTGTAGTGACCCTTTAGTGGTATCAATGAGCATAGCTGGAAAATGTTCTCCAGAAACTTGAGTGAGGTAACCACAAGACCTATCATAAAACTAATTTGAGAGAATGGAATCAAGATGCTAATTGTTGTTTCTTATACAACAGTTCAGGGTTATAAAGCTAGCCATCTGTTCATAACTGCTCCATAATTGGTACTACAAAGAAAATTAGCTTACTTGAGAGCTGGGCATCAATAATCATAGAAGACGAAGTTGATGACTGTTCATTACTTGCATCAATTTGAACCAGGGATGCATTTTTAATATTGTTTCCCTCTATCTTCCAGTTATTCTTATGTAGCAAGCCTTCAATATTGGTGACTTTACAGCTAATGCCACAGCCTGGCACAACCTGGAAATCTATGCAGGTACCCAAGGTGTCAGTGTCCAGCTCCTAACAAATAGAAACAGAAGGATTTCCTCTGTTGTTCTGATAATCCAAGGTTATCCATTAGCAACATAAAAAATCACTTCTAGTTAATTTTAAATGTTTAGAGACATACTATATGCCTAGTTAATTCTAAATGTTTACAATGAAACTGCCACTTATCATTGCCTACTTGCCAGTGAAATGTTGGTAAGGACGAAGGAAACAGAACATTGAACATAACATTAAAAAGTACAGGAAATCCTAAGAATCCTTTGCTTTAATCCCATTATCTAAAGTTTACTAAAAACATGGAAAGCTATCAATATTCTCTGCCCTTTCTACTAGATAATTACAAGTTAAGTTTTTAATTTCATAGTCAAATAGGGTTTTCTATTCAGTATAGAGCAATGGATAACAAAGAACAGAGTCTTTAGTTATCAGAGTGCACTCTACTACAATTCTGTGTCCTTAGTAAACCCAAAAAATTCTGGGGAGCCATTAGTGCTTCTTGGTTTTTATATCTTCATCCTCTCTGTTGCTGATTTGAGTGTAAAGAGGTCAGGTCAATAATAGTTAATAGGCAAAAAGAAAAGCACCAATAAAGACATGGCAATGCCAGTGGTAGAACTGGACACATTTTAAGTGTAAAATTAATGTGAACTGATAAAGAACTTACACAAATCAATGAGAAAAGACAAATTTAAAAAAAAAAAAAACAGGCAAAGGATACAAGCAGACAGGTTAAGGAAAAGAAAATCAAATGGTCAACAAACACATACAGAAAATGCAAAGCAAAACATCAACAAATAAATATTTTTCATTTCTTAAAACTGGAAAAAAAAATGTTGGTAAGAAAGTAGGGAAATGGGTATTCATGACTTTGGATGCTGGTTTAAATTGACCTCTAGTATGGGTGTTGGTAATATTCACCATATGGGTATTGGTAATATTTACTAAATTTAACTCCATGCATTCTTTGACCTAGCAATTGCATTGATAAGTACTTACTTAATACACAGGAAAGTTGACAAGGATGTTTAGTGTGCATGGTAAGAGCAGACAGATCAATCATAAAATATAATACAAGAGAGTCATTAAAAATAATGAGGTATGGGACCAGCAGTTAGCGTAATGGCTATGTCGCTGGACTCCCATGTAGTCGACCGCGGTTCGAGTCCCGGACCCGGTGGCTTAAACTCACGCCGGGCGCGTGTGCGTGCGTGCCCAAGATCCCGAGAGGAGAATGGAGGAGAAGGGATTGCGGCGTGGCCATCCCCCCTCGGGGGTGATTTCCTGCTTTCTATCTCTCTGTCTCTCTCTGTCTGTCTGGCGAGCGCACGTGCCCTATAGCAAAAAACCTCTCCAAAAAAAAAAAAAAAAAAAAGAATGAGGTAGTAGGCTGGCTCTGTGACACAGCACTAATGTGCTGCTCAAAAGAAGCCAGATCCCAAATGGCAATCATAGTTCAAATCTCCAGCCTGGTAATCCTAAGACATACCAGGCACATGTGTATGCCCAGGAAAAGAATTTTGGCATAGCCATACCCTGAGGAAGGTGCTCATCTCTCTCTCTCTCTCTCTCTCTCTCTCTCTCTCTCTCTGTTGTGTGCATACTCTACCGTGAATAAAGAAGAACAATTTTTTTAATGAGGCATATCTGTATTTTCTGATATGGAAAATTCATTTGATAAATTAAAAAGCAAGGTTCCAAAAATTGGTCACTGTATTAGCTTTCTGTGTAAAGTTTAAAAATTGATAAATACGGGACCAGCAGTTAGCATAATGGCTATGTTGCTGAACTCCTATGTCGCTGAACTCCCATGTAGTAGACTGTGGTTCTAGTCTTGGACCCGGTGGCTTAAACTCACACTGGGCACGTGTGTGTGCATGCCCAAGATCCCAAGAGGAGAATGGAGGAGAAGGGATTGCGGTGTGGCCATCCCCCCCCGGGGGGGGGGGGGTGATTTCTCGCTTTCTGTTTCTCCGTCTTTCTCTGTTTTTCTGGCAAGCACACACGCCCTATAGCAAAATCTTCTCCGAAAAAAAAAAAATTGATAAATACATAGGGCTGGCAGGTGGTGTAGTGGTTAAAGTGCTAGACTCCCACATGGCTGACTGTAGTACAAGTCCCAGACCTGGCGCCTTGCTTTCTCACTTTCCCTCTCTCTCTCTCTCTCTCTCTGTCTCTCTCTGGTCAAATTAAAAATAATAATAAATAATTCTTTAAAAAATAAAAATGATAAATACATGTTGGAGTGTGCATTAAAAACAGTTAACAGGCCAGCTATGGTGGTGCAGCAGTAATAAAACATTCTAGGATGCTGAAGCCATATAAAGTTACTATACATGCTGGGCAAACATATGGACCCATGATCCTGACTGGCCAAGGCTGTGGGTGGATCATAGCATGAAGACCTTGTTGAGGGTGTCCCCCCCTCTCTTTCTGTTTCTCATGAGAAATAAATAAATAAAAATAAAACTTAAAAAAAAAATAACAGTGACCAGTTGATGATGTGGTGGTTGAGGCACTAGACTCCCACATGGCTGACCACAGTTTGAGTCCTGGACCCAGAGACTTAAATATCACACCCATGTGTGTACATGCCCCAAATCCCTAGGGTAGAATGGAGGAGAAGGGATTGTAATATGGTTATCTCCCCACGAATGATTTACTTTCTCTCTGTCTATCTGTGTGTGTGTGTGTGTGTGTGTGTGTGTGTGTATGTGTATGTGTATGTCTCTCTCTGGCAAGCACATGTACCCTAGGGCAAAAAACATTTTTTAAAAAAAAACATAACAGAGGCACACATTTATAAATACACTAAAAGATATTGAATTGCACACTTTTATTTTTTTGGAGAGGGCACGTGTGCTCACCAGAAAGACAGAGAGAGACAGAGAGACAGAAAGCGAGAAATCACCCCCTGGGAGGATGGCCACACCACAGTCCCTTCTCTCCCATTCTCTTCTCGGGATCTTGGCCACACATGCACACACGCCCAGTGTGAGTTTAAGCCACTGGGTCCGGGACTTGAACTGTGGTCGACTACATGGGAGTCCAGTGACATAGCCATTATGCCACCTGCTGGTCCCTGTATACTTTTTTTTAAAAAAAGAGATTTTTGCTATGGGGTGCATGCACTCGCTGGAGGGACAGAGAGAGACAGAGAGACAGAAACCAAGAAATCATCTCCTTCCCGTGGGGGTGGCCACATTGCAATCCCTTCTCCTCCATTCTCCTCTTGGGATTTTGGGTATGCATGTATACACGCCCAGCGTGAGTTTTAAGCCACCGGGTCCAGGACTCGAACTGTGATGGACTACGTGAGAGTCCAGTGATGTAACCATTACACCATCCCTTGAATTGCACACTTTAAAAGGGTGAATTTCACAGTGTATGAAAATATCTCAATCAATTCATTAAAATTTAGAGACAAGAACTAAGGAAAGAGACAGGAAATGAAGTTTTCACTTATTATGTAGTTCTGTCTGAATTTTCCTACCATAAATATATATTACTTCTGTTTTAATTTTCATGTCAACAGGGCTTATCTGTGTGGCAGAATGAGAGTTCATTTCTACTTTCATCTAAATATTTGTCTATATGTCAAAACCAAGACTTAAAATTAAATGAGAAAATATTAAGTCTCTTTAGCCTGATACTAACTATATATATAAATCATAGTCAAATGCCAGTTTGGATTTGGTCTGGATAATTCTTACAAAAGATGACTACATTCATAAAGAAGGCGGAAAAGTTGTACCTGCTTGCAGTACTTGGTTATAGCTGCTCCTAGAGGGTGTTCACTGTTACTTTCAGCAGTTCCCACAATGGCCAGGATCTTATTACGTGATATTCTGTTACTTTCCACTAGAACCTTCACTTGATTCACTACTGGGGTTCCATGGGTAATGGTTCCAGTCTTATCAAATACCACTACCTTTACCTGTAAAAAATTTTTAAAAAAATGCACTTATATGACTTGATAATACTAAATATCATCTTTCCAAAAATGAGAAAAAGGTTTACTTTGACAGATTATATTTTTACATTTCATCACAGTACATCTTTATAGTATACATACATTCTAGGTTCTCAAAGCATAAATGCACTGCCTGTCAACCAAGTCAAAGATATCATACAAAATAACTTTCTGTCCTTTTGTATTTAACATCTGTTAAATATTCCTTTGTTTCTTAAAAAAGCCTGACCTTTGACTTAATTTGACTTCATAAACAGACTGTCTTTTGGAGAACAAAAAGGGAGAATAGGAGAAGAAATACTTTCGGTTATACCTATTAGCTCTCCTCTGCAAATGTCCAATTATTTAATCATGCTAAATGACTGTGAACATATGTTGGGAAACTAGAGCTAATTGCTAAAGTTGACTGTTAGTAGGTAATTAAGAGATATCTTTAGTGACTTCAGGGAAAACAGAAAGATTTTCAATACTAATGAATTATAAATCCCTTCAGAAATCTGGGCAATAAGCAGATGATTACAGAAGTTAAGTAGAGAAGACAAGACCTGCTGAGTTGCTATGGCTTTATGGTACCCACGTGAGAAGCTTGGCTGAAAAGGGACGGCTCAGGGAACCAATGTGGGAAACTCAACCCAGATGGGAAAAAAGGAAGAGTCTGGAGTTACAGAACATAGTCATCTCACATTCAACTGGAAGTAAGAACCTTAAAAAATTACAAGCCCAAGAACCAAGATGAAAGATGACTCTAGAAAAGAGAAAAATAGCTATAAAGGACATTTTTGAGAAAACAGAGGAAACTATAACATGGACTATAGATAAGGTAACAGTGTTACATCAATATTAATTTCTTGATTTTGATCATTTTAGTGTGGTTATGTAAGAGAATGTCTTTGTTATTAGGAAAGGAGCCCAGCAGCTGCAGTACAGCAGTATAGGGTATACAGGAATTCTCTATATTAGTCCTGCAACTTG
Source organism: Tupaia tana (assembly GCA_026018925.1). Taxonomy (NCBI): domain Eukaryota; kingdom Metazoa; phylum Chordata; class Mammalia; order Scandentia; family Tupaiidae; genus Tupaia; species Tupaia tana. The sequence goes on along the minus strand of JAKSZU010000009.1, from coordinate 81,108,493 downwards.
AAGTTTGAAATTATATCAAAATAAAAAATTTCTATAAAATTTACTAGCCTGTATTCACTGGCTAGATTAGGTTCCAAACCTGATTTTTTTTTTGAGAGGTTTTTGCTACAGGGCGTGTGCACTTGCCAGAAAGACAGTGAGAGACAGAGAGACAGAAAGCAAAAAATCAACCCCCAGGGGGGATGGCCACACTACAATCCCTTCTCCTCCACTCTCCTCAGGGTCTTGGGCATGCACGCACACGCACCCAGCATGAGTTTAAGCCACCGGGTCCGGGACTTGAACCGCGGTTAACTACATAGGAGTTCAGCAACATAGCCATTACGCTAACTGCTGGCCCCAAACCTGATTTTTTTTAAAAGATATTTTTCCTATAGGCCATGTGTACTCGCTGGAGAGACAGACAGAGAGAAAGAAAACAAGAAATCACCCTCCAGGGGGATGGCCACGCCGCAATCCTTTCTCCTCCATTCTCTTCTTGGGATTTTGGGTATGCATGTATTCACGCCCAGCGTAAGTTTTAAGCCGCCGGGTCCAGGACTAAAACCATGGTCGATTACAATGGGAGTCCAGTGACATAACCATTACACCATCTGCTGGTCCCCCAAATTTGTTCTAAGCTATATTGTATGGATCTGTATACAGTTTATATCCTCCTTAGAACATACTATTGATAGTTGAAACACAGTTTTAGTTGAAGTCGAGGTGCCTTAATTTAGAATGTTAAAGAAATCCTAATGTGAGAGAGATCAGGTATAGGATTTTATTCCTGAATCATAGATGCAAACTATCAGCTGATGCAGCAAAGTGAAAGAAACCACACTGTAATCACATACACTAGCTCCTGTTGAAGACTGCAAACATGAAGTCACACATGAATAGGTTAGAAGCCTGGTAGATTTTGGCAGATTTTCCTGGGCAATGCTTATTCTATCTTCATGCTCTAAAGACTGGTCTAGCCTGAGCTAGGATAGAACTTCAGGTTTTATATATCAGGGTCTGCTCCAAAGAGAGTAGGCCTGGAGTAGTTTTAGAGATCTTAAATGACTAAAACCAACTTGGAGTAGAACCAAAATAACACCTTTCCTACATCAACCTTCAGGATAGTACCAGAGGAAGCTCAGCTTATGGATCACATGGAAATAATTTAGGACTGTTTCTCAATAGATGTGCTATTACAAGTTTACATGAGATAATTCTTAATGGGGGGAACCATCTTACCTTATGAGCCATCTCCAAGGGCTCTCCACCTTTGATTAGTATGCCATTTTGAGCACCTACTCCTGTACCCACCATCACAGCAGTTGGAGTGGCTAGTCCCAGTGAACAGGGACATGCAATACACAGAACTGTGATAGAGGCTTGGAAAGCAAAACGTATTATCGTTTCTGTTCGTGAGATGCTTTTATTGTAGCCCTTTAGAAGAAAGGCATAAATTTTGGTTACTGAATTAGAGCTGTACAAAACAAAAGAAACAAAGCTTAGCACTATCGTACAGTCTTACATCCCACCTGGCTACCAACATTTGTTTTAGTTACTACACGTTGAGTATCCTTTATCCAAAATGCTTGGAACCAAAACTGTTTCAAATTTTTTACTTTTTTCCCCCAGATTTTGAAATATTTATTATTGTCAGAAAAGTCATGGCATATTTTTGTACAGAAAAACAGAAAAATACGCCAAGACTTTTCCGACAACCCAATACACAAATACATAATGAGATATCTTGGGGATGTGATCCAACGATAAATATAAAATTCACTTAAGTTTCATATACACCTTGCACACATAGCCTGAAAGTAATTTTACTCAATATTGTTGTATTACATTCTTTTGGCTGCAACCTATTACATGAGGTCAGATATGAAATTTTCCATTTGTGGTGTCAATGTTGGTGCTCAAAAAGTTTTGGATTTTGGAGCATTTCAGATTTCATATTTTCACACTGAAGATGTTCAATCTGTAGTAAGAAAATACTTTTTTCTTTTATGAACATAAGAAATTTTGACATAACAGTAAATAAGTGATAGCAGAAAATCAAGATTTCATTTTAGATGACTCCAGAGTTACAAATTATGAAACAAATGAAAGAATATAAAACCTCATTTTTTTCTTTTTTTGCCCCATATTGAGAACAAGTGTTATTATTAGGGACTTTAAGGAATAGCTGCTAACATGGAATATAATTTCCAAAAATTTTGATACTGAACAAATAAAATTCTGAATTCCTGTATCCTAAGACCACAAATCTGTCTTTCATAGTATTCTCTTTAAAGAAAAGAATAAAATTGCCCAGGATGCAAAAGGAGCTTAATTATTTTCAACAAAATCCTTTTGTACATAGCAATATGAGCCAAATATACCTGCTATTGTAGCTAAACTCTTAGTATCATTGAGTTTGTGTGAGAAGTTACAAATAATGGCTTTAGGGGAAATCTAAGACTCCCTAAACTCAGGAGACAAATTCTGTTTTTTTTTTTTTTGGAGAGGTTTTTGCTATAGGGCATGTGCACTCACCAGAAAGACAGAGGGAGACAGAGAGACAAAAAGTGAGAAATCACCCCCCCCAGGGGGGATGGCCATGCCGCAATCCCTTCTCCTCCATCCTCCTCTCGGGATCTTGGGCACCCACGCACACACGCCCGGTATGAGTTTAAGCCACCGGGTCCGGGACTCGAACCGTAGTCGACTACATGGGAGTCCAGCGACACAGCCATTATGCTAACTGCTGGTCTCATCAGGAAACAAATTCTTGAAAGATATATAATCTACCAGCAGATGGCATAATGGTTACGTTGCTGGACTCCCACATAGTCGACTGCAATTCAAGTGCCGGACCCAGTGGCTTAAAACTCACGCTGGGCACGTGTGTGTGTGTGTGTGTGTGTGTGTGTGTGCGCGCGCGCGCCCAAAATCCCAAGAGGAGACTGGAAGAAAAGGGACTGCAGTGTGGCTATCCCCCCGGGAGGTGATTTCTCTCTTAAGGTCTGTCTGTCTGGTGAGTGCACATATCTTATAGCAAAAATATCTCAAAAAAGGATATATATCATATATATATATATATATATATATATATATATATATATATATATATATCTTAAACCCTTCCCAACAATCATCTTGCTAAATGTGTGCTTGACTGGCATGAATCATTTAAATAAACTTTTAAGTGATCACAATATGGAATAGATACACAGTTGTTATGATTGTACTTGTTCTTTTTAAGAATCTTTTTTAAAATTATTTATTTTATTTTATTAATTATATTTTTTAATCTGACCAGAGACAGAGAGAGAGGAAAAGAGAGAAAGCAAGCCACCAGGTCCAGGACTCAAACCTCAGTCGGCCACGTGGGAGTCCAGCGCCTTAACCACTGCACCACCTGCTGGCCCCATGATTCTACTTGTTCTTTAACTGAAGGAACAGTATACAGCATGGCATTTCTTGTAAATAAAGAAATATAACAAAGTAGACTTTCTTAGTAATGGTTTTACAGTGCTATGTTCTTATGAAGTTCTCTAATATGTAAGAGATAAATCTATATAAAAACATAATTGGAAAGGAATTCCATAGATATCTAGGTTTCTGCTTTCATGTCATTTGTGTATGTTTTCACATATGTTGTTTGCTTTCACCTATATTAATTCCAATCTGAGGTATTATCATCTCCATTTAACATATGAGACAATTGAATCTAAGAGAAGTTAAGGTCATAGATCTAATTTGAGGCATAGTCTAGGTCTACTTTACCACTTTAAAATATACTTTAGAGACCATCAGAGAACTCAATGAGAAGGTACTCATATTATGTTTATAAAGCATTTAGTAAATTACAAAGTATATATTATCTTGTTTAACCTTCACCACAGCTACAAGTTATGCAGAATAGGTATTAGTAATACCTCATTTTATAGATGGAAACTGAAGGTCAGAGGGCAATTAAGTGGTCTCAGATCATACTGAGTAAAGATAGCTGAAATCTTGAGGTTCTCCTCAACAAATCTATAGTCCTTTGTCAAAGTAAAATCATGCTAGAAATAAGATTATGTGCAAAGTATAAAAATTCAGTATTCGTTTTTAGTCATAATAATTTTTTCCAAAAGGAAATCTTATATTTTCAGAAATGGATGTTATTATTACCCTCCCATTACAGCCCCTTAAAGAAACTGTTTTTTTTTTTTAAGTTATTTCCACTTAATTGTTTATATAAAAGATTCAGAAGCTGTTTTGCATAGAGTTGTTACAGTCACTTACAGGAAAGTAGGTTTCCACAATTTCAAAATTCAGAAATCCAATTATAATCCATACCACAAGGGTAGCAACAGAAACGAAAACGATAAAAGGAACAAAATAGCCACTGAGTTTGTCTGCAAACTGCTGGATAGGAGCCTAGAATTAAAATAAGAACAACAAAAAGTATATCTAAGTCTCCTTTTCTGATATTGAATAGAGAATATATTTAATAGCTAGCACAAACAGAAATATTTTAATAAATTCCATATTAACACAACTAAAATTAATGAAAGAAAAATATAAAAACTAGATTGAGATTTATACTTCTAAAGCTTTTTAAAAGAATTATTTATTTTATTTCTCATAATTAATATTTTTTAATTTACTATAGTCATCAGAAAGAAGGAAAGTGAAAAAGCAAGCCGCCAATACTGGGACTTGAACCATGGTTGGCCATGTATAAGTCGAATGCCCTAACCACTATGATACCTGCTGGCTCCCACTTACAAAGCTTTTTAAAAAATTGTTTCTCCTAGGTTAAGTTAAGTTACCTTTGACGTTTGTGCCTCCTCTACAAGTTTGACAATTTGAGAAAGGGTTGTGTCTGCTCCAACATGAGTTGCGCAAATCAGTAGTGACCCATTCTGGTTAATGGAACCAGCAATCACTGTGCTGCCTGGTTTCTTAGCCACAGGCATTGCCTCCCCTGTATGAAGAAGAGTAAGATAGATTTAGGGAGCATAAATGTTTACCATCTTGAAATATACAATCATTTGTTAATTGACCCAAAATACTGGGTTGTTGGAAAAGTCATGACATTTTCTTTTTCCTATGTTTTTCTATGTAAAAATGTGTCATGACTTTTCTGACAACCCAATATCTAGAAAGTAGATTATTATTTCATGAAATAGAATCTGGACAAATTCCTAGGTAAAAGTTGCCCTCTCTTTTTCTTAATGTCATTTCTAGGACTTTTTATGTCCTTCTAGGTCAAGGATACATACCTTAAACTGGAAAAACCTAACATGCTGACTATTATTGGCAGAAACTTTTTGAGCTTCACCCTAGTCCTAAATTATGAGTTTTCAACCTGTTCTCAAGGAGCATCCATAAATGTGGGAGAGAGTTTTTGTTTGTAATGATGACTTGGGGAGAGGGAAAAGGGGTGCTGCTACTACAATTTAGTGGTCCAGGTCAGGGACACTACATTGTTCTGCAGTGTGTAAGACAGTCCCCCAAAACTAAGAATTGTCCCATCCAAAAGGGCAATAGCACCCCTAGTGAGAAACACAGACTCCTAAATTACTTCCACATGTTCCATAAGCTGAGTGCCTCTTCTGGTACTATCCTGTGAGTTGAGAAAAGTTGTTACTTTGTTCTGCTCCAAATTGGCTTTACTTACTTAAGATCTCTAAAAGTACTCCAGGTCTATTCTCTTAACAGCAGACCTTGATGTGGAAAACCTGGATTCCTATCCTAGCTTAGATAAAGTCAGTCTTTAGGGCAAGAGTACAGAAGTGGTATTACCCAGGAAAATTTGCCAAAGTCTGTCAGGCTCTATAGGAGACTGAGACAACTTCCTTTGGTTATGCATTCCAATATTTCACAATCTTCAATGGAAAGAGCCTTCAAAAATATAACTAAAACGACAGTTAATCTGAGGGATTTGAATGAATAGTCTTAAAAATAACTCATATTTATTTCTGCTCATAATTTACTAATTCATAGTTTCTTCAAAAAGCTCTTCACCTTTCATGCCTATTTTTCATTACCACTTTGGATTCACTTTGCTTTTTATGTCATAGTTCTCTGAAAGAACATACCTGTGATGAGTGATTCATCTACCATAGAATGTCCTTCAATAACACGACCATCCACTGGAAATTTGCCTCCTGGAACCACTTTAATGATGTCTCCCCGTTGTACAAGTTCTACATCCACTTGTTCTTCACTAGACATGAGTAACATAAAAAGCACCATGATGATGTTTCTTACCCTGACCCCTCCATGCAAGTTTTTCAGTTCATGTCAAGCTTTTAGCTCCATAAATACTACCAATGGAAGCTAGCTAAAGTCAACATGTAAGCCAGTAACTGCTATGTCAGTCTTGTTTCCTATTGGAGAACAGCAAGCTCAGCAAGCACTAAGTGGCACTCTATAAATATTTGATTGAATAATCATTGCACAAATAAAAAAGCTTTAAAAATAATGTAATAGGTTTTATTTAACTATTTATTTATTGTATAAATTTGCTTCAACAATTTTAGGAGTATAAAAATGAGAAATACAGGGACCAGCAGACGGTCTAATGGTTACATTGCTGGACTCCCACATGATCGACCATGGTTCGAGTTCTGGACCTGGCAGCTTAAAAAAAAAAAACAACTCATGCTGGGTATGTGCACGTGCATGCCTCCTCCCAAAAACAGGGGGAGGGGAGACCAGCAGATGGTGTAATGGTTACGTCAATGGAATCCCACATAGTCGACCACAGTTCAAGTCCCAGACCCAGAGGCTTAAAACTCACTCTAGGCACATGTGCATGCATGCCCAAAATCCCAAGAGGAGAATGGAATAAAAGGGATTGCTGTGTGGTCATTCCCCCCCAGGGGTGATTTCTCACTTTCTGTCTCTCTATATATCTCTGTCTCTCCACTGAGCGCACGCACCCTATAGTAAAAATCTCTCTAAAAAATTAGAAATACAAAAGAATAAAATCTAATTAGGCCTTTATCTTAACTTAAAAGTAGCACAGGAGTTGGAAAACAAGTTATCCGATACCACAAGAAAACAAAGAGACAAATTCAGATTGTGGGATATTTTACAGAACAACAGATGGATGGACGTTTCTTCAAGTAAACTGTATTGACGGAGGGAGAGGGAAGGAGAGAGAAAACGATGAAGGAGCTATTCTAGATTAAACAACACAACAACAATAACCTAAGACACATGATAGTTTAAATGCATGATGCATGGAACTTGTTTGAATTCTTTTTTGGACAAAGAGCTTTAAAATATTTTGGAAACAGGAGAAATATGCATATGGATATTAGATCACATTAAGGAATTACTCTTATTTTGTTAGGTACAGCATGGTATTATAGTTATGTAAACATATGTTTTTTTTAAGAATTATTTTAATTTAATTTTATTTATTCATTTATTTTATTTTAATTTGACCAGAGAGAGTGACACAGAGAGGGAGAGAGAGAGAGAAAGTGAGAAAGCAAGCCGCCAGTTCCGGAACTTGAACCGTGGTCAGCCATGTGGGAGTGTCCAGCACCTTAACCACCACGCCACCTGCTGGTCCCAAGCATATGTGTTTTTTTAAAGAGATACTAAAAATATTAAATATTTAGCAGTAAAACGATGACTGGGACTTACTTTAAAATACTACTGTACCATAAACATGTACAATTACAATTGTGTGATTTATAAAGAAATTTTAAAAAATACTATTGCAACAACAGAAGAAAGATAAATAGGACAGATGAAATAAAGTGTGGCAAAACATGGATAATAGTTAAATCTTAGAGCTAGAATGTGGGTTTATGAAACTCTTCATTCCAGTGTACATTTGAAATTTTTCATGAGAAGTTAAAAAAAAAAAGAGAATGGAGGGAACCAGCAGTTAGCATAATGGCTATGTCGCTGGACTCCCACGTAGTCGACCGCGGTTCGCGTCCTGGACCTGGTGGCTTAGAACTCACGCCGGGTGCGTGTGCGTGTGTGCCCAAGATCCCGAGAGGAGAATGGAGGAGAAGGGATTGTGGCGTGACCATCACCCCTGGGGGGTGATTTCTCGCTTTCTGTCTCTATGTCTCTCTCTGTCTGTCTGGCGAGCACAGGCGCCCTATAGCAAAAACCTCTCAAAAAAAAAAAAAAAAGAGAATGGAGAAGAATGAAGATTAACTACCTTATGAGGATATTATCAGAGTCAAGAGTTACAATTGTTGCTTCTGTAGCTTGTAGTGAAATCAGCTTTGCAAGAGCCTCTGATGTTTTGCCCTATAAATTAAAACAAACACACTGAAAATGCTAAGAAAGAAAAAGTTCAAGTTTTAACTAAAATAAATACATAATCTTTAACATTTACCCAAAAGATAGCTGTAGAGATATTAATATGGAGTTATAAGTAAGTTCCAGTGTTTTATTGTATATCACGGAGTCTATAGTTAATAATAAAATATATTTCAAAATAGCTAAAAGAGAAGATTTTATATATTCTCACCACAAAGAAATGATAAATATCTAAAGTGATGGATATGCTAAATTAGTCTGATTTGACCATTCCACAATGTGTACACGTATCAAAACATCCACCTAGTGCTCCACAAATAAATACAATTATTTCTGTTAATTAAAATAAAACTTAGGGGCTGGAAGTTGGCACAGCAATAAAACACAATGCTTAGGCCAGTAGGTGGTGTGGAGGATTAAGGTGGCTGGATTCTACATAGCCAGCTTCATGGTTTGAGTGTCAGACCTGGCAGCTTGAAAATCATGCCAGGTGTGTGTACGGGTGTATCCAAAATCCCAAGAGGAGAATGAAGAGATTGCAACATGGCCATCCCCCTTGGGGTGTGATTTCTCATTTTCTTTATCTCTCCCTCTCTCAGGCAAGTGCACCTGCCCTATAACAAAAAAAAAAAAAAAAAACAAAAAACAAAAACACCACAATGCTCTCAAGCCTGATCCACATCAGAAGGCTCTCGGTTCACATCTGGAAACTGTATATACTGGGCATGCACATGCCCATGATCTGGGGCTGGCTGAGGTTGGGGGTAGCTCATGGCATGAAGATCCTGTTGGGCCAGCCAGTGGCAAGTTGGTTAAGGCTGCTGGATCCTACATGGCTGATTGTGCAGTTCAAGTCTTGGACCTGGTGACTTGAAAAACACACGGGGTGAGTGTGTGTGCATGCCCAAAATCCCAACAGGAAAATGGAAGAGAAGGGATGGCAGTATGGCCATCAGTCCTTGGAGGGGATGATTTCTCACTTTCCTTCTCTCCCTCTCTACCTCTCATTGCCTCTGTCTTACTCAAAAAAGAAAGAATAAAATTAATAAATTTTAAAAACTTGAAAAAAGTTTTTATCAAGAACATGAAGTACATAAAATATAAAAAACTATTACTAGATAAAATTTATGAAGAAATAATGTAAATTAAAAAGAAAAACACTGAGAACACAGTAGATACATGCGCAAAGGATATAAATAGGCAAATTATTCAAGAGAAAATATAAATACCTGATATATTAAAAAATATTTACCTTTGCTATTTTGAGATTTAAATTTTATTTTTTAATGATATACTCCATAGAATACTATTCAGCCATAAAAAAAACAAGTCCCTGGCATTTGATAGAAAGTGGATGAATATGGAAGATTTATTGCTGAGTGAAGCAAGTCAGGCTATGAAAGAGAGACACTGTATGTCTCCACTTAAAATATACCGACTGTCTGCACTCTATGGTAGAGACTGAAAGACTGGACAACATAAAAGCATTGAAACAGTTATGGACACAGGAGACAGTGTGGAAGGAAGGTAAGAGAGGGGAAAAGTGGAAAGAAGGAAATAAGGGAGAAAAACAGAGAGGTAAGACATTTGTGGGACATAGAAATGGTTTATTACCTGTTGATGATAATGTGTATATAATATTCTCAACTGGACCGGTCTGAGATGTATTTCACGTTGGGTAAATTCTCTTTACAAGCTAAATGATGTATAGCGATTGAATGTATAAGACAATAATAACAAATCAAAAGAAAAAATAATTTTGTTTTTTTGTCAGTTTTATGACATTAAATTGAAAATTAGTAAATTAACTGAAATAAAAATGACCAAAAATAAAAAACAGAAAAGCAATTTATCTAAGCAGATGTTTCGTGAGGGTTTTTTTGTGGGCTTTTTTTGCCTGTTATGTTTTTAAAAAAAACATTCGATCACTATATATCATTACAGCTACTAATGGAAGAAATGCAGACTAAAGCCACGCTATTTTACCATTTAATTCCTATTAATTTAGTAAGAACTTAGATAAGATGCAATGCTGATAAAGATGTAGTAAAGTAACCTCACTGACATACCCCTACGGATAAAAAATTGTTACAACTTATAGCATGAGCTCTAAAAGATATACATCCTGGGACCAGCAGTTAGTGTAATGGCTATGTCGCTGGACTCCCACATAGTCTACTGCGGTTCGAGTCCTGGACCCAGTGGCTTAAAACTCACGCCAGGCGCATGTGCGCATGTGCCCAAGATCCAGAGAGGAGAATGGAGGAGAAGGGATTGCGGCGTGGCCATCCCCCCAGGGGGTGATTTCTTGCTTTCTATCTCTCTGTCTCTCTCTGTCTGTCTGGTGAGCGCACACGCCCTATAGCAAAAACCTCTCCATAAAAAAAGAAAAAAAATAAAATATACATCCTTCAATCCATTAATCACATCCTTTGTAACTTTTCCTAGGACACTAGTTCAATGGAAATGGCTATTAGAAATGAATATGTTAAATGTAAGATTATCTAAAAATTAAAAATTGGAAGCAATCTATTAATAATTGCAAACAAACCCAGTATGGTTTAGTAAATGACGGCACATTGACTCAACAAACTATTATTATTCATAAATATCAAAAAATTATCTACACTGTAAAAATAAAGAAAAGGAAAAAATAAAATAAAAAATAAAGGAAAAACTTTACAGTGCTAAGGTTACAAAGTTGTATGTACACTATGTTTGCAACTCTGTTAAACATAAAGGGATGTAGAACAAGATTAGAAAGTGATTTACAATATAGAATGGGACTATGGGTGAATATTTTCTAATCATGGGGAACTAGCAGGTGGTGTGGTGGTTAAGGTGCTGGACACTCCCACATGGCTGATCACGGTTCAAGTCCTGGACCTGGTGGCTTGCTTTCTCACTTTCTCTCTCTCTCTCTCTCTCTGTCTCTGTCTCCCTCTGGTCAAATTAAAAAATAAATGAATGAATAAGTAAAATAAAATAATTCTTAAAAAAATATATTTTCTAATCATTATTTTAAACTGTGTATCATGTCAGTTTTTCCATAAACAATGTGATATAAATAAATAAGTACTTTTCAAATGTCTCTTTCTCCTTTAAAATAAACATGGACACACTGTACTATTTAGAATATTAATTCCATTAATTTGGTAAATCTTCTAAGGGAATATTTAACTTAAAATATTGCTAAAACAAGCCCACCTAGGGTGAGGGGAGGCTGGAGGCCACATGGAAGGCCAAACCTGAATGCACCAGACACAGTTGCACATGCCTGTAATCCTAGCTAATTGGGAGATTAGGGCAGGATCACAACAGAGAGCCTGTCAAAAATACCTATCCCCATTTCTCTCTCCTTTTCCTACTCTCTCTCTCCTCCTCTTTCATAAAGGAAAACGAAGGCCAAAACAAAAAAAATTTCTTGCAGTAAGTGATTAACTACATAAATAAACATATATTTCCAATAACTGGTTTAGAAAATATCATGGTCATTTATTCACCCAAGAATTTAACAAATGTTACCATTTCTTACTTTACCTTAGCTATATGTTCCAACCATCGGCCTAATGCAATAAACACGAAGAGCATAGGAGGTGTGTCAAAGAAAGTAACAGGGTTCACTCTGGCTCTCTCATACATTGCAACTAGAAGAATAACCAAAGAGTAGGCAAATGCAATGGTGGTTGCCAACACGATCAGTACATCCATATTTGCCGTCTTATGCTTCAGTGCTTTGTAAGCCTGAATGTAGAAGTACCAGCCTCCGATAAACTGCAATTATAGAAATAATAATCAGTGAATTTTTTAAAATGCTGAAATTTACATATATACCTCAAAAATTTCAGATAAAATATCAATGTTCACTTCTTTTGGACTTTAGCTAATCCATATACACTAAGGGGAGATTTTTAAGCTGAAAGAATAGGTTTTGTATTTTAGCAGATGTATGTGCATTCAAATTGCTGTGCAAGCCTTCGTGGGATGTTTTCTATAATCCAGTGGATACTTCATGATATAAAGAAAGTCAAATTGTTCTTGGATTTTCTTTTTGAGGCTAGGAAAAGTAAGAACCAGGAAAAGAATTACATTTTTGGTCAAGGATTTTTTTTATTTTTTAATAAAACTCACCCGCCTTTCCAAAACTCAATGTAAATAATATCAAAAGCTATCATACCTGTTGCTGTTTTTGTTGGTAAACATAACTGGATAGTTTGTTCATTAATATAGAAAAACACACTAAGATGTTTTAAAAACTACTGCCTTCAATCAAGATCAGATAAAGGAAGAGATATATTAGATGGAAGTGTGCCATCCCACAGTAAAGGTTTATTTTTAAAAAAGAGTTGAAAGACCAGCAAACGGCATAATGGTTATGTCACTGGTCTCCCACGTACTCGATCACAGTTTGAGTCCCAGACCTGGTGGCTTAAAACTCATGCCAGGTGCATGTGACTGCACCCAAAATCCTGACAGGAGAAGGGAGGAGAAAGGATTGTGGCGTGGGCATTCCCCCTGCACGGTGGCGGGGAGGGGAGGGTGATTTCTTGCTTTCTGTCTCTCGTGAGCGCATGCACCCTATAGCAAAAATGTCTCTTAAAAAAAAAGAGTTGAGTAGAAAATATATAGAAAGTAACTGAAGTGACAATGAGAAATAACAAATGTAACATTATATACAGTAGCAGATATGAATACCAAATCCAAAAAACTCGAACTCCTGTTCTCTACTTTGTCATTAATAATGGTCTTAGGGTTAAATGAAACTAATTACTCAATTTAAGATTACTCTTACAACGGATCCAGCATAAAATGATCAAACTTCTAGCTAATATCTGTTTGTAGTTGAAAATAGCCTTGCTTGCCACATTTTGGATATTTCTCATTATTAACAAATACATTTGCGAACATTTCACTTGCCTGTACAGGTACACACAATAAAAAAGACAGCAAATTCATAATGGACAATCCTGGCAGGATCTGGCGCTCCAGGAACATAGAAGAATGAATGTCGATCATTTCTTCCATACTCATGCTCTGATTATGGTGAAGAGTTTCAAGGTGGTGGTCCATAACCATCATATATATCATTAGCCCCATTACAGGAATACAGAAAAACAAGCTCACAAGAAAGGACCGTCTCCATCTTATATAGAAAAAAGAAAAATCATTTTAATAAGATAGCTAATGGAGGTCAGCGGGTTACATGGAAGTTAAGGAGGTTTAATCCCACATATGAGGTTTGAGTCCCAGATCTGGTGGCTTGAAAAACACAATGGGCATGTGTGGGTATATACCCATACTCCTGAGAGGAGAACGGAGGAGAAGGGATTATGGCATGGTCACCCCCCAGGAGATGATTTCTCCCTTTCTCTCTTTCTCTCTTTCGCCAGCAAGCATACACACCCTTATAGCAAAACTGAAAAAATAATTAAAATTAGAATAAAAGATAGTTAATGGGTTAAAGATCCTATGTACTATACAAAAATACAAGTTGTAACCACTCCAGCCCAGTATAAGGATGATGTCATAAAAACTGACATGCCAACAGGATGTTAAATTTGCTTTTTTTTTAATTATTTTATTTAACTTAATTTATTCATTCATTTATTTATTTCAATTTGACCAGAGAGTGACAGAGAGAGAGAGAGAGAGAGAGAGAGAGCAAGCTGCCAGGTCCGGGACTTGAACCGTAGTCAGCCACGTGGGAGTCCAACACCCTTAACCACCAAGCGACCTGCCAGCCCCAGGATGTTAAATTTGTAATGAAGAGTTAAAATCTATTTTTTCACTGATATTCCAAAGTACTTACTGTCTTATTTCTCGTTTATGGTCTAGGTGACTTGCTGACCGATCCTTCTTGACCAAAGAAGCTGTAAAACCTAAGCCCTAAAAAAATGAGAAAAAATATTTTACATAATGCATAAATATTGTACAATTCTAAGCAGTGGTACTGTCATGAAGAACAATTCTGTTCAACTACAAAGTGCAAATCACTCTGGGGATACAAAGATGAAGAAGTGCTTCCTGCTTGGTTACCTTTGCTTCTAATCTTCCACCAAATAAATGAATGTTTCCTTAATTCTACTAAATGTCTATCTTATCGTTCGCCAATCATTTAACTCAGGTGCAGCTGTCTTCAGTAGACGTTCTCTTTAATAAGCCACAAAAGCTAGTATCATACTAAATATATTATTTGAGGCTTTAAATATGCAGCCTTTATTTTCATTCTATCAGAAAAAATAACACAAACAAAAAGCATTTTCCCCATAAAATAAAGTATAAAATGGAAACTACATCGGGGACCAGCAGTTAGCATAATGGCTATGTCGCTGGACTCCCACGTAGTCGACCACAGTTCGTGTCCCGAACCCAGTGGCTTAAAACTCAGGCTGGGTGCGTGTGCATGCATGCCCAAGATCTTGAAAGGAGAATGGAGAAGAAGGGACTGCGGCGTGACCATCCCCCCTGGGGGGTGATTTCTCTCTTTCTGTCTCTATGTCTCTGTCTGTCTGGCGAGTGCACGCGCCCTATAGCAAAAACCTCTCCCCCCCCCAAAAAAAAATGGAAACTACACCAAGACTCATCTGAGCATATACACTACATTTCTTTTATTTTTTTTTAAGAGAGATTTTTGCTTTATGGCATGTGTAGTCACCAGAGACACAGAAAGACAAAGAGAGACAGAGAAAGACAAAGTGAGAAACTGCCCCCCCCCCCCCCAAGAAGGATGGCCAGGTTGCAATCCCTTCTCCATTTTCCTCTCTCGGAATTTTGGACATTAATGCCACACACCTGGCGTGAGTTTCAAGCCGCCAGATCTGGGACTAAAACCGCAGTGAATCATGTGGGGATCTAGTTCCTTAACCACTACACATCCTGCTGGCCCCCATACACAATATTTCAACTGCTAGAGAAAATATCATGATCTTACATTTGTAGGCAGTATAGCACAATGAGAAGAGCAAACATGAACTCTTAAATTTGAGTGGTTGGGCTCAAATCCCAGACAACAGTATCTAATTACATGACTTTGGACAAGCAATTTAACTTCTCAACCTGAGTTTCTTCATCTACAAAATGAACATGACAACCCCATTTTGGGATTTAAGAATTGAAGTTTTACAATCTTGGTAACTGACATGTCATAGGTACTGTAGGAAGTCACATGTAATGCTTGGACCCTAACTTTTCTTTCTTTTACAAAATATAATAATTCAATTTTAACCATTGCACCTTCTATTCACCCACCTAAGATGCTTTCCCACAGATTGAAGTCATTCCTAGAAATGAGCCGGTCCCCATCCCATCCCTTGATTTTACTGCAGGAAGACCCAAGTGAGCTATCCAACTTATCCCCATCTTTGCCACCTTGGGATTCACAGTAGCCGCCGCTGTGGGCTCCACAGGCCTGGGTTATTCCCTTCAACTTAAACAGGTCACAGAAGGATTGATCTCTAATGTCCAGCAGCTTGCATCCACTATCTCCCTCATCCAGTATCAGCTAGATTCCCTCGCAGAGGTGATTCTACAAAATCGCAGGGGTTTGGACCTCTTACTTGCAGAGCAGGGAGGTCTTTGTCTTGCCCTGCAGGAACGGTGCTGCTTTTACGCCAACAAGTCTGGCATTGTCCGCGATAAAATCCATGACCTCCAAGAAGCCCTAAGGAACCGCAGACGACAACTGGCTGACAACCCCCTTCTAACTGTCTGGAATGGACTCTTGCCCTTTTTGCTCCCTATAACTGGACCAATTCTCGGGCTACTAATTGTCTACTCCCTGGGACCGGTCATTTTCCAAAGACTGAAAACGCTTATCAGCCAACAAGTTACCTCCCTCCTTTCTCGGCCTATTCAAGTCCATTTTGCTAGACTGGAGATACACAATATCGATCAACATCACAATCTGACCTGAGGCGCTGAGCTAGTTAGCCAATGACGGGTAAGAGAGTCTAGCCGACCTTTTGCCACTTCCTCCACCTAAGACAAGACACCCATCATTGCTATAGATTGTTCCTATGACGAATAACCAAAGGCATTCGGCTAATAAGACTCCAACCTAAGACAGGCACAGCTCCCCCTAGTTCCCAGTCTATAAAAAACAGAAAGGGGGATATGTAGGAAGCCACATGCACCAAAATGGCTGACATGACCTTCATACAAGGACCTTCAAGTATCCTTGTTCCGGGAGTAGACAATTCACCCTGAAACTTCCTCATTCAGCCAGGTCCTCGGTCAGGTCCGCGACAATTCCCGCCCCCTTTTCCTACCCTGTATATAAGAATGTTCTCCAGCCCTCAATAAACGAGCGACTGCATACCATCTTGAGCTGTGACACTGTGTCGCTCCCGTGCTGTGACGCTGCACTGGTTCCAGACCTCCGCTCTCTCACTCAGGCACCCTGCCCGATCGTCCCGCGGGCCGGGACAAGGTACTAAACAATGTTAGCTTCATAAAGATGTTAATGGTACTGTTATCTAAACTAATAAGATCTTACCTGAACTACTAGTATGCTTTAGATCACTAGCACTCCAATTTTAGAGCATATTGAAACTTTAATCATTCATTTTTACATCTTCCAACAAACATTTACTTTACATATCAAAAAAATTTTTGTTCATACATCATAGTTCTTGACAGTTAATAAGTAACTTCCTTTTTTTTTTTTGAGAGGTTTCTTCGCTATAGGGTGCATGCGCTCACCAGACAGAGAGAGACATAGAGACAGAAAGCGAGAAATCACCCCCCAGAGGGAATGGTCACGCCGCAATCCCTTCTCCTCCATTCTCCTCTCGGGATCTTGGGCACACACGCACACGTGCCCGGCGTGAGTTTTAAGCCACCAGGTCCGGGACGTGAACCGCAGTCGACTACATGAGAGTCCAGCGACACAGTCATTACGCTAATTGCTGGTTCCCAATAAGTAACTTTCAAAATTTAAAAAAACTGAATTTTAAAGATAATGTTTGAAACATTTGTTATAATTTTGTTTGTGACTATAACAACAGAGACAATATAGTTTTAAATACTTTTGAGAAAATATTTACATGTCAACTACTCAAACTGTTGAAAAGCAAACACCCAGCACACAATTCATACTTAAACCTTCTCAATTCAGCCCTGCCTACCAAGTATTCTGTGATACACCATCTGCTCACAAAGGTCGGTCTCTTTTTTTCCCTTCAAAGTCTTCCTCAAGATAATCCTCTGGTGTGGTTGCTCTTTTGCAATCTCTACTGATTACAATGCTGGGCCAGAAAAGTCCAGGTTATTTTATGGTACAAATTCTTTCATATACCTTCTCTAATCCTCTCTGCCAAGCAGAACTGTTCATGGTGCCAAGCCATCTTTCCAAGAGCTTCTGTTGTCTTACTTGAGATCTACCTTAGTTCAATAGTTTTCTGGTTTAATCTTCAGATATGACATTCCAGTCAAAGCCCTGTCCAATAATGAGTATTTCCAATTTCTGACTCAAGGCAACAGGTATTATTGAACTTACGCAAATAACTGTTCTGCCACAAAATAGAGAATACTCCCAAATATTTTCTAATTCCAGAGGAGTCAGGAAGGGAGAAAAGTTTGTTTCCATTTAAAGAAACAAAGAAGAAGAAAAAACATTTTAACAAATTGCTGAACCTATCAACAGCTCAAAAGAAAGCAAACTCCTTAAATCGGGCAAACAAAACATAGTAAAAAAAAAAAATCAGTAATGTTTTACTCAAAGGTCATAAAATTCTCTCTCTAATCTCTCTTCTGTTGAATTTGCAGTGTTACTGTGCTCCGATCTTTCCATTTAAATCCTGGAAGTTAACATTCAACGTTATTACTGATACTTCTTGTCCCTAGCATTAAGTTAGTCATTTTTCTTGGTTGCTTTTTGTTCTCTTATTTCTATATGTGTGTCTTTAGTTTTCCTGGAAAAGCACTCCTTTCAGAATTCCTTAAAGAGCTGGTCTGGTGTTGGTAAATTCTTTCAGGTTTTATTTATCTGAGAATGTTTTTATCTTTTCTTCCCATATGAAGGATAATCTTGCCGGGTATACTATTCTTGGTTGAAACTGTTTTTCACTTAACATTTTGAATATATTTTCCCATTCTTTCCTTGCTCGCATTGTTTCTGATGAGAAGTCTGATGTTAGCCTGATTGGATAACCTTTATAAGTAACCTGACATTTCTGTCTTGCCAATTTTAGTATCTTGTCTTTGTCTGTGGATTTGGCCAATCTGGCTATGATGTACTTTGGAGAAGATCTTTCTGGGTTGATTCTATTAGGGATCCTTTGCATTTCTTGGGTCTGGATATTTGAATGCCTCTCTAGATTTGGAAAGTTTTCTTACAAGTTTTCATGAAACAGATTATCAACATTGTTATTAGTTTCTTCACCTTCTGGGATACCGATTATCCAGATGTTTGGGAGCTTAATTTTATCTAGTATTTCTCATATAGTATTCTCATTTTTTTTTTTTTTTTGGTTATTTTCTCAGTGTTTTTGGTTGTTTTTTTCTAGGTCAGAGGTTTTGCCTTCATCATCTTAGACTGAGATTTGATCTTCTCCATGGACTAATCTGCTTTTAATAGTTTTGAGGGACATTTTGATTTCTTGTATTGCAGCCTTCATTTCTAACAGTTCCATTTGGTTTTAATGGTATGTATTTCCTCTTTCAGATTGTACACGAACTTGCTCACCTCCTGGAACTTGTCTCTTTTTTCCTGCATCTTCTGGAGTGCACTCTCTCAGCTCTTGCATCTCAATTAGTTTTGTCACTATGAATAATCTGAATTCTCTATCGGACATTTCCATGAGTTCTACTGTACTATCTCTGGATGATGAAGGATTATTCTTTTCCCTTAGGGGAGAGATATTTCCTTGGTTTCTCCTATTTCTTGTGCCTCTGCAGTAGTTTCTGGTCATTCTGTGACAAAATCTTTCCTCTACTGTGATTTGCAACATGCTTGTCTGAGTGTTTCAGAGTTCTAGAAGATGGGGTTTAGTGTATAGCTTCAGTCGCCTTGGTCCCTAAGGAGACACCTTAGATTTACAATGTCTTCTTGTCTGAGTGTTTAGGGGGAGTCTAGAAGATTGAGCATATTGAAACTTTTAAAGTACTCTCAGTATATTACTACTTAAGAATTATTGAAAAATAATAAGAGGAATTTTCACAAAGAAAGGTCTTAAATTTTTAACTTAAACAGATCTCACAAATAAAAAGGCACCTATCTAGCAAGATGCTTTACTTTCCTGGTAATGACATAAATCTTACTCACAAATTGTACTTTGCTTCTGTTTTTCAAATATTTTAAGTGATTTGGTGTTCTAACTTAATTCTTCTCTTAATAGTGCTCTTAATCTTGACAAAGATCAAGAAAGAAAAGAAGACATATTTACATTAAATTTTAAAACAGATCTCATCTGGAGTATTCAAAGCTTAGAGATTTGTTTCACCATTTCTATTTGATGTAAAACAGAAGTGAATCAAAAGAATGCTGACTGAACAGATAAGATCACTTAAATTTAGTCTTTGTACTTACTTCAATTGTATGAATAATATCTCTGGGACCAATAATTTCTGGATCATATTTAATATGTGCTTTGTTGGTTGCGAGGGCCACAGAGCAGTAGAAGATCCCTCTGTGTTTTGTGAGAGTGGACTCTATTTTATGTACACAAGAGGCACATGTCATTCCTCTCACCTGTTAAAGAAAAAGCCTTTATTTGAAAACATACTTTTTCCTCCATTAAACATGAATTATTACTTTTAACCAAGAACTCTTATAACATTGGGTTACTACGCAAGATCTTAAATACACCATGAAAATGCTTTAGATATGATCATTACAATACTATTTTTAAAAAGTTATTTTAATTTTATTTATTATATTATTCTTTTGTAGTTTGCTATAGGGATCATGCACTCACCAGAGACAGACAGAAAGACAGAGAAAGAGAATGAAAGTGAGAAAACAAGCCACCAGGTCTGGGACTTGAATCACAGTCAAGTCATGTGGGAGCCCAGCGCCTTAAGCCACCAAGGCACCTGCTGGCCTCTACAATATTATTTTTATAGTACATCAAACACAGATATTATCCTATTTGCAACAGGTCAGATAGATAAGAATCCAATTAAAAGTCTCCCAGACCAGCCATTGGCATGGTGGTTAACACGGATGGATCCCACAAGGCAACTGTACAATTTGAGCCCTGGACATGGAGGCTTTAAAAACACTCTGGGTGTATGTGCATGCATGCCCAAAATCTCAACAGAAGGTTTTAAAAATGGAAGAGAAGGGATTGTAGCATGACCTTCCCCTGGGAACAGCTTTTTCACATTCTCTCTCTCTCTCTCTCTCTCTCTCTCTCTGTCTCTGTCTCTCTTCAGCAAGCATACATGTCCTCTGGCAATTTTTTTAAAAAGAATTAATTTTATCGATTATTTTTTTTAAATTTGATACAGGACACACATGCTCACCAGAGAGACAGAAAGAGAGAGGGAAAGTGAGAGAGCAAACTGTAAGGTAGAAGACCTGAACTGCAGTCAGCCATGTGGGAGTCCAGCACCTTAACTACATCAAGCTACCTGCTGACCCCGCAGAAATTTTTAAGTCTTCCTTTTCCTGCTATTACTACTTAGTAATAGAGAATTTCACATCTATCATTCTTTCTTTTTTTAGGGTTTACTTATTTCTCTTTGTGAGTGAGAGAGACAGAGAGGCAGAGAGGCAGGCACCAGTAACAGTGTCTTCATACCACAATCTACCCTGCCTCATCCAGCCCCAGATGATGGGCACGAGCATACCCCCTATGTTCAGGGAAGGCTCCAGATATGAACCTAAAACCCTCCTGTATGGGTCACCCTCACAGAGCATTGTATTACCAATGTGCCATATTCTGGTCCCTATTACTGCTTCCTGTATCCAGTATCTTACTTCACTCTACATTTTTTTCATCCTGCTGAAATATATGTCCTTTCATGTTACTTTTTTTTTTTTTTGAGAGGTTTTTGCTATAGGGCGCATACACCTGCCAGAAAGAGAGATGCAGAGAGACAGAAAGCGAGAAATCACACCCCAGGGGGGATGGCTATGCTGCAATCCCTTCTCCATTCTCCTCTCGGGATCTTGGGCATGCATGCACACATGCCCAGCGTGAGTTTAAGCCACCGGGTCTGGGATTCAAACTGTGGTCAACTACATGGGAGTCCAGTGACATAGCCATTTTGGTAACTGCTGGTCCCATATTACTTTTTAAAAAATAATTATTTTATTTAACTTTATTTATTTTAATTTGCCCAGAGAGGGACAGAGTGAGAGTGTGTGCACACGCACGTGAGAGAGCGAGAGAGAGAGAGAGGAAGTGAAAAAGCAAACCTCCAAGCCTGGGACTTGAACCACAGTTGGCCATGTGTGAGTTCAGCACCCTTAACCACCACACCACCTGCCAGCCCCCATATTACTTTCAGTGAAAGTTAACAAATGGCAAAAGTGTTCCAACTTTGTAATGTCTGAAAATGTATTTTTCCCTGTATCTTGAATGTCCTCTTAATTTAGTAGGGAATTAAATTCTATAAAATGGATGGGCAGGACTTCAGAAATGACCATGTGAGAAGCTCAACAAATCTTTTCCTCATAAAGTAATGATAAAACTTATAATTATTATATGTCAATAATAAATAAATAAATATTTTTAAAGTAATGATAAAAACTAACAAAACAGTCAACAAAAAACCATTGGAATACTCCGGAATTTGACCAGAAGATATACAACAGATTAAGGAGTTACTGAAGAACATCTACTAAAAGGAAATCAGTGAAAATGGTGTAGTAAGGACCTCTGAAAATTTTCTCCTCCATAAAAGCAATGAGAAAACTGGTAAAAATTGTCAAAACTATTTTTTTTTTCATAAAGCTGAAAATTATTGACCAATTCGCTTAATAACCTAGTTGTAGGAATGGTTGTTAAGTGAGGAGTGCCTATAATTAAAAAAGCTAGATGAAGGCTACATACAAATTTTCTATATTGGGGCTGGCAGGTGGCATGGTGGTTAAGGCACTGGACTCGCATATGGCTGACCATGCTTCAAGTTCCACACCTGATGACTTGCTTTCTCACTTCCTTCTCTCTTTCTGTCTCTCTCCGGTCAAAATTTAAAAAGTAAATAATAATAATAAATAAAATTAAATAAATCTTTCCAAAAAATAAATTTATCTGTATCATCTTTGCAACTTATTTGTGAATCTAAAATTATTTCAGTGATTTAATTGATGGTCTGATATATGATAAAACAAATTCTCCTGATATTTCCATATGTTGGAAAGTTTTATAATATTGAAAAAATGCTTCAAATATTTCTTCTAATAATTTTGTACTTTCATTATTTACATTAGAATTTTTCCTTAAACTGGAATTTATTTAGTACAAGCCAGGATGATGGACATGCATGCACACCTGACATCTACAGGGAGACCTCGGGAAGCAACAAAGGACCTTCGCACATGGCCACAGCATTGCAAACATTGAGTTACTGCTGCACCAATGTGGGCTGGCCCTTCTTTGGTTCTTACTAGAGATATGACAACTATCTTTTTTTTTTTTTTTTTTGGAGAGGTTTTTGCTATAGGGCGCGTGCGCTCGCCAGACAGACAGAGAGAGACAGAGAGATAGAAAGCAGGAAATCACCCCCCAGGGGGGATGGCCACGCCGCAATCCCTTCTCCTCCATTCTCCTCTCGGGATCTTGGGCACGCACGCACACGCGCCCGGCGTGAGTTTAAGCCGCCGGGTCCGGGACTCGAACCGCGGTCGACTACGTGGGAGTCCAGCGACATAGCCATTATGCTAACTGCTGGTCCCACAACTATCTTTTTTGAGAGAGAGATTTTTGCTATAGGGTGGGTGCGCTCTCCAGAGAGACAGAGAGACAGAAAGCAAGAAGTCACCCCCACCCAGGGAGGATGGCTGTGCCACAATCCCTTCACCTCCATTATCTTCTCAGGATTTTGGACACGCACGCACACACGCCCGGCAAGAGTTTTAAGCCACCAGGTGTGGGACTCGAACCATGGTCAACTATGTGGGAATCCAGTGACATAATCATTATGCCATCTGCTGGTCTCAACAATTATCTTTATCATTGTGTACTTGAAAGACCATCATTAAGTCATGTTTAACCTTCCATTTTAAACTTAATTTTCATTATATGTTTTATTTCCCCAACCTTTATCTTCAGAACTCTTTTCTAAATCCTAAGTTTCTCCTGAAAATTTTATTAATTATACAAAAATTCTTACTTACAACAAGTTCCAAAACACCATCTCCTTCATCAGCATTTTCCATCACAGTGGCTCCAAATCCAAGCTCCCGGATAAACTCTGCTATCATTGGGGGCTGTATGATAGCAGGATTATACCTTACTTCTGCCTTGCCAGCCATCAGGGCCACAAGTACAGAATATATTCCTAGGAAAATTGAAAAGATTTGAGTATTTTTTTAATTTCAAAATCAAAGGACTGAAGTGAATCTGGAGAAATATATTCATTAACTTTGAGAGAGAGTGATTTTTGTTATAGGGCACGTGCACTCACCAGAGAGATAGAGAGAAACAGAGAGATAGAAAGCAAAAAGTCATCCCCCAGAGGGGATGGCTACACCGCAATCCCTCCTCCTATATTCTCCTCTCGGGATTTTGGGCATGCATGCACTCGTGCCCGGTGTGAATTTTAAGCCACCAGGTCTGGGAATCAAACCATGGTAGACTATGTGGGAGTCATGTGATATAACCATTATTCCATCTACTGGTCCCTAGTTAACTTTTATATAGGTCTTGAAACCAAACCAAACCAAATTAAACTATTTGAAAAAGTGGCCTTATTTTCTCAAACTTTTTATTATGGAAATTTTCAATTATGTATTTATGAGAAGGAAAAGTCTAATAAGTATGATTACCCAGCTTCCATAATTATCAATAATACTTGGCTAATATTATCTCATTTATATTTCTACCCACCCTATTCCCTCACTTCTACCTGGATTATGTTTAAGCAAATCCCAGATGCATATCAATTAATGTGTAAATATTTAATTATACATCTCTAAACAAGAAACACTTTAAAAAAACATAATGCCATTATCTGATTCTTTAATATAGTCAAATATCCAGGCACTACTCATATTTCTACAACTGTCTTATAACTGTTTATTAGTTTAACAGTTTTTTGTTTGGATTAGGATCTAAATAAGACCTATGAATTGCAATAGGTTGAGATCATGTCTTGAAATTAATAAATAATAAATAATTAATAATTTTTAGATGCTAATAAGACAGAGTCTTAGAGACAAGAACTCATACACTTAGAAAATCATCACAGAGATCAGCTGGTGGATTGATGGTTAAGATTCTGGACTCCCACATGGCCGACTGCAGTTTGAGTCCTGGACCTGGCAACTTAAAATTCTCACTAGGTATATGTGCGTGCATGCCCAAAATCCCAGGATCAGAATGGAGAAGAAAGGATTGCAGCTGGGCCATTCCCTCAGGGGTGATTTCTCATTTTCCTTCTCACTGTCTCTCTCTGTCTCTGTGATGAACGCACATGCCCAATGGCAAAAAAAAACTAAAAAAAGAAAAAAGAAAATCATAACAGTTGTAGCAAAGAATCCTAGTGTGTACCAAGGTTCACATCATACTATAATCAAATAATGGTCATTTCTTAAAATTCTCAAGTTTTACTATGGCACACGCTAAACTA
Source organism: Tupaia tana (assembly GCA_026018925.1). Lineage (NCBI taxonomy): Eukaryota > Metazoa > Chordata > Mammalia > Scandentia > Tupaiidae > Tupaia > Tupaia tana. The sequence goes on along the minus strand of JAKSZU010000009.1, from coordinate 81,083,500 downwards.
AAAAGCTTATAGTCCTAAAACAAAAGTGCCACACAATTTCTTAACAAAGGAGTTTATTCTATGGCAGACATGCTGTCCTCTGGTGTAAATCTTGTATTAACAATTATTCCACTTCTCTAGGCCAGCTATTGCTGACATTGCTAGGGAGAAAATTAATTTCACATAGCAGAAATAGCCCTTTCTAGGAATCTGTGGCACTTGGTGGCTACCTGATAGGAAGTGAATGGGGATCAATAGTCCAGAGATCAGTTCTGGGTTTGATCAAAAAGAAAAAAAATTTCCAACTATTAATTTAACAAGTTCTTAATAAGAAAACGAAGTACCAAATATAATCTAAGTTTTCTATAAAAAGTGCTTACATTTGGGCTTTGTGGGTACTAAATAATTCAGATGATCAGTCCACAGGAAAGTGTCAGTAATAAGAGAAGGGTAGAGAGAAAGTAAGAAAAAACTTTTTTTTGCTTCAGTTGAATATAATCTATAGCCAAGCAGAAATAGAAGGGAAAATATGGGTTTTTTTTTTTTTATTTTAAAAATACAAGTTTAATATTTATTTTAGATAAATTTTAAGTATTCTTCACACTTTGTGGGACGTGGATATGGTTTATTATTTGTTGATGAGGATGTGTGTACGTTCTCAAAAAAATAAAAGTACATTGTATGTAAATACTGTAAAAAATAAATTAAAATAGAAATTTTTTACAGGGAACCAGCAGTTAGCGTAATGGCTATGTCGCTGGACTCCCACGTAGTCGACCACGGTTCGCGTCCTGGACCCGGTGGCTTAAAACTCACGACGGGCGCGTGTGCGTGTGTGCCCAAGATCCCAAGAGGAGAATGGAGGAGAAGGGATTGCGGCGTGACCATCCCCCCTGGGGGGTGATTTCTCACTTTCTGTCTCTATATCTCTCTCGAGCGCACGTGCCCAATAGCGAAAAACCTCTCAAAAAAATTTTTTTTTACAAAGAAATAAAAAAAAGAATTCTTCACACTACTTTTAGAACTCTTCCTATTTAACTTTAGAAATATAATACAGACTAAACTGAGGGAATAAGAGTGCTACTTTTAATAAAGTAGAGACCCCAGCTAGGCTAATAGTATTCCTAATTGTACTTGGCAAGGGTAAAGGGGATAGTATAGAGTAACTGGAAGAATCAGCTTAATGGATTAAAAAAAAAAAGACCTGTAATTGGGATAAGCATTGCTTGTCTCATGTAAAGGCTATTTCTGAATTGCCAAAAATAGTTCTCAAATTAAATAAGAACCTTGAAGGCTTCTTTGTGCTTTCATTTGCTTTAAAAACCTCTTTTCTTTTTTAATTAATCAAATTAACAGTAACACAATCTTTAGACTCAACTACATTCTATTAGAAATAATGGAGGTGGAAATGAAGGATGTAGAAACCACGAAATAAGGACAATATATTGGGTCGTCAGGAAAGTCAAGACACCTTTTTTTCATACAAAAATATATCATGACTTTCCCAACGACCTAATAATATAAAGATAGCTCTGTCTACCATACATTTTGATATAATATTCTGACTTTAATATATCAGGTGATGTGATTATTACAGAGACTTTGAGTTATTTTGCCAATAGTGAGATAAGCTTACACTAATCCTAACTTCCTTATTCAGCCCTTGTGACAAGCAGCATGTATCATTAAGATGCCAAGAGCTAGGGCAGTCTAAGTAATAAACCTATGACTTTGGTCTCATTAAACATAATCACACCTCTGTATGGTTAACAAATCCACTACGCTATACTGGTAAGTCTATAAAAATGACTGCAAATTGATCAGCTAAAACATCTGAGTGTGGCTGAATAATAATAATAAACTATGCTGTAGATTTTTTAAGATTTTGTACCTAAAATTAAAACTTGTACACAAAATTAAGTAACTTTTGAACATTTTTATCACAAGTAAAGATGAGAGATCAAAGAGTTAGAAGAGAGCAATATAATTCTAAACAAACAGGTTTTGGTCTGGTACTTGGTTCAGGTATGGTAATACTGAAACTATTATGAGTTCTAGTTGTCAGTTTGAAGCATAGCTTCAACAGAAAATGTATGTTTCTTAAAATCTACTGCAGCCAAGGTCCATAAAGAATGGTAGCCTTGTGTATTTCCTTCGACTATTTTCCTACAAATTACACTGACATGAAAATGTGATCGTGAAGTAAATGAAATACAATAGAACTTTATCTAAAGGGAATATAATGCAAACAAAACTGGCTGTCAGGAAATCAGGGCAGTCCTGCAACATCACTTGGCAAGAATTATAAACACAGTTACAAAAAAACATAAGAGAACAAAAAGGACAAGGTCCTCAAACTGTACGTAAAATCACAAGTTTTAAAGGTATCTCACCTTCTTCTCGTCTTAAATTCCGTTCAATGTTTGCTACACAGGAAGCACAAGTCATGCCAGTCACCTGTATGTAACACTTAGATGAAGTCTTTGCCTCCTCTTTGTCATGAACTGGAGTCATCATTTTAGGATAAAATTCATTAGTTGAGGTCAAAAGTGGCATTTCCAGTGAAGGCTGAGCTATGACTACCAGTGGATCATTCTTATCTGTTGGAAAAGGAAAGATTCTTTATTTTTAGTATTGATCATTCTCCAGCTGTATCTCAGTTCATACCTCCAGGAACTGGGAATTCATCCTTTTAAAACCAGTAAGGTACTTATCTTTACACTTTACCCTTTACCAGCAATAACTTCTAATTTCAATAATGCCCATTCCAGTCTGCAAGAAAATCTCAGCCAATTGAATAAACAAAACTTTAGTTATATCAAGTTCTTTCAGCTATTATCTCCACTGCCAATCCCAGATAGAGAGTAGTTTATTAGTACTGAGTTACAGGGGAAAGTCATGGCACATTTTTGCAAAGATAATACATATATGAGAATATACATAAGAAAGCTTGCAAGGCCACATACCAAACTATTAATAGTGGCTACTGCTAGCGAGAAGGGTGAAGGCAGAAATGGAATGACATGCAGATAAACATATTTCCTTTATGAATGCCTCTGTATTGTTGAAATTTTAGCAAAAATATACAGTATTTTTAAAAATTTTTAAAAATTATTTTATTTAATTTTGTACATCATTATTTTTTTAATTTGACTGGAGAGAGACAGAGACAGAGAAGGAAAGTGAGAAAGCAAGCCACCAGGTCTGGGACTCAAACCGTGGTTACTCATGTGGGAGGTCCAGAGCCTTAACCACCACGCCACTTGCTGGCCCTGTGTATTTTTAAATTGTTAAATGTCCTTATGGACAGTGGTTAAACAGGCAAGGAGTAAGCAATGGTAACCTACATTGCGCACAAAGGAACATTAAGAGAATCTCTATGTTGGATATCTACGAACTGTGGAAACTCCTATCATCCTAGAAGTTCCCCTGTACGCTCAGGAAATCTGATGCTCAGTTTTAGTTTATACACTGCAGTATTAATCACCTCCCAAGAAGGAAGAAATTATTCTGGAGAGGTTTTTTTCTTTTTTCTTTCTTTTTGTTTTGCTATAGGGCACGTGCGCTCACCAGAAAGAGACAGAGAGACAGAGAGCAAGAAATCACCTCCCCCAGGGGATAATCACGCCTCAATCCCTTCTCCTCCATTCTCCTCTCGGGATCTTGGGCACGTGCCCGGCGTGAGTTTAAGCCACCGGGTCCAGGACTCAAACCACGGTCGGCTACATGGGAGTTCAGCGACATAGCCATTACGCTAACTCCTGGTCCCCAGGAAGAAATTATTCTAACATATCCCTGCAGCTGCCAAAAAGTCAAAGATTTTCTCCTTTCCTGCAGAAATGAGAAAAAGAGGTGATATGAGAATTACTACTAACCTATCTAACGTATTTTTCCTCTCCCTTTCGCAAAACACCAGTTTAGCGTCTACCAGGCTGGCCCACAAAGGAAGTTCTTCATAGATGAGGTGGATTTCAGGGTGCATAAGATGAGCATCTTTGGAAAAACTTTAACAAAAGCCTAACCATTTTCCGAATGAATAATGATGTAGACTTTTCAAATCAGTGTGATGATGCCTCTTAAATTTTTTTAACAGAGATCTTTCCTATAGGGCACATGTGCTGGCCAGAGAGACAGAGAGAGACAAAGAGACAGAAACTAGAAATCACTCCCCAAGGGGCATGGCCACGCATGCACGCACACGTGCCCAGTGTGAGTTTGAAGCTGCTGGGTCTGGAGTCGAACCGGTTGATCATGTGGGAGTCCAGCAAAGTAACCATTACACCACCTACTGGTCCCAGATGCCTCTTAAATTTTAATGCACATACAATCATCTGGAGGATCTTGTTTAAATGCAGGGTCTGATTCAGCACATCTAGGGCGGGGCCAGAAAATCTCCATTTCCACCAAGTTCCCAGGTGATGGTAATGCTGCCAGTCTGGGTATAGCAAAGGACACTTTGAATAGTAAAATGTTCCTAAATTAGTCAGTCTCTGGTTTTAAGTGAATCATTTTAGAAAGCTATTTATTCATTAGAACTGTGAAACATTCAACTGGACTAGTCTGAGAAGTATTTCATATTGGATAAATTCTCCTTACAAGTCAAATGATGCATAGTGATCGAATGTTTAAAAATAATAATAAAATAGTAATAATCTGAAAAAAAAACAATGAAAAGCTATTTGCTGATGATGTGTACAGTAATGTCTTTTTTTAAAGAATTTTTATTTAATTTTATTCATTTATTTATTTATTTTAATTTGACCAGAGAGGGACAGAGCGAGAGAGAGAAAGATAGGGAGAGTGAGAAAGCAAGTCACCAAGTCCGGGACTCAAACTGCAGTCAGCCATGTGGGAGTCCAGTGCCCTTAACCACCACCACACCTACCAGCCCCAGTAATGTCTTTGTCTTGACTGATAGGCATGGTAATTGTGCTGGGAAAAAAATGTTATACACTGTAAAGACATATGTGATTGAATGTAATATTAAAAATAAATAAATATAAAAGAAAGAAAGAAAAAGAATTGTGGAGCATTTTTAGAACACAGAGAGTGAAATTTACCAAGTAATGCCACTGTTAACTTAGAGAACTGAAAAAAGCTCACTTGCCCAAAAAAAAAAGCTTTGAGACTGGCCTGGTGGCCTCATGGCTATTGGAGCCACATCTACAAGGTTTGAGTCCGGGCACAAAAAATAAACCAGGCACCTGAACTTGTGTAACCAAAATTCCAAAAGGAGAGACAAATGGAGAAGGGATTATGGCACTGCCACACCCCATTGGGAGGTGCTTTGGGAGGTGCTTTCTCCCTCTCCCTCTGTGCCCTCTTGAAAAAAAAAAAAAAAAAAAGCTTTGGCTTTGAATAAAATTATTCTAATCTAGCTAGAGGCTTCCTTCATTCTCTCATAAGTATGAACTTGGGCAATGAGAAAAAGTTTATACTGCCAATCACTTTTAAGTCTTGTTCCAGAGCAACTTAGTTATTTCAGGTACAAGAAGTAACCTGGAATATCATCTATAATTTCCATAATCTGGAAGTACAATATTAAATTAAAACATGGGGCCAGCAGGTGGTATGGTTAAGGAGCTGACGACATGGCTGACCACAGTTCGAGTCATGGACCTGGGAGTTTACTTTCTCACTTTCCCTTTTTCTCTTACTCTCATCAAATTAAAAAATAACAACGAATAAAATTAAATATTCTTTTAAAAAAGTCACCAGTGACTTTCTTTTTAAAAATTACTTAATTAGTTAATATAAATTGTAGAGTAGTTCCTTTTAGCTACCTGAGCACGACCCCTGAACAAAGATCCAAAATATTGTGAGTGGCAAGCAAAAGAACAAAACCTTCTAGCTTCTGCAGAGACAGTGAAAACCATTAATCTAATTACGTTTCATATATATGCTGAATCAACACTTTTTTACTGCAAGAGTGTGCATGTTTTTGCGAGAGAGAGAGAAAGAGAGAGAGAGAGAAGGCATCCCCAAATGGGGCATGGTCAAACTATAATACTTTAACCTCTATTTTTCCAACCCATCAGGATTTGAAGCACACACATGCACAGGTGTGTTTCTCACGCCACCCTTATCTAAGATTCCAGCTGCAGGAGATCAAGTGAGATGTAGCTTCCTACGCACAGGCTTAACCTCTGGACTATGAGGGGGCCTCTGGAAACATTTCTTATGATCAAATTAATTCAAAGGAAAGTGGATTTTCCTGGACTTAAGGTAACAATTAGAAACGATGTCAAAATTTTCAAGAAAGGATTTCCAATCTGATACTCAAAACTGGTAGGTTCAATGTCTGGTGTAATGTGAAAAACAAATATAGAGTCTGAAAATGACTTAAAAACGTCATGTCTGCAATTTGCTCTCAAATAGTTTAGAAAAAAAAACTGCATGTGTGTGTATGAATTTATATCCATCTATCTATTAATAATAATAAAATAGAGGGGCCAGCAGTTGGCATGGTGGTTAGGGCACTAGACTACCACATGGATGACGGTGGTTCGAGTCCTGGACCTGGCAGCTTGCTTTCTCACTTTCTCTTTCTCTCTCTCTGTCTCTCTCTGGTCAAATTAAAAATAAATAACAATAACAAAAAATACAGTTAAAATAAATACATGATAATTTTTTAAAAGAATGATAAAACAGGTATGGTAAAATATTAACAACTGAGGAATTTGAGTGAAACTGATAAACAGGAATTCTTTGTACTATTCTTTCAGCTTTTCTGGAAGTTTGAAATTAGTTAAAAATAAAAAGTCATGAAAAAAGGGGGACCAGCAGTTGATGTAATGGCTATGTCATTGGACTCCCATGTAGACAATTATGGTTCAAGTCCTGGAGCCAGTGGCTTAAACTCACGCCAGGCGCGTTTGCGTCCGTGCCCAAGATCCCCAGAGAAGAATGGAAGAGAAGGGACTGTGGTGTGGCCATGCCCCCTGGGGGGTGATTTCTCTCTGTCTCTCTGTGTCTTTCTGGCGAGCACATGAGCCCTATAGCCAAAAAAAAAAAAAAGTCATGAGAAATGGGAGGAATTTAATCAAATACTCTGTTTGCTTTAATTGGTTAGTGAAGATTTCATATTTGTCTTCTTACTTTAAGAGAATGATGATATTGATGGTCATGATAAAAGGCATCTCCCGTTTTTTTTCACTTCATCCTTTAACATTTATGGCCCACTGAGGACTACAATGACATGGAGGTGAAATGTGCTAATCCCCCTGTCTGAGCATAGTCACAGTGGTGGACTATGAGCCCTGGATCAGCCCTGACACTGACATGCAGAAAACGGGTACCACAATTCATATTAAACCCCAATTGATTTCTAACAGAACCATAGGATATTGTCTTTTATCCCAATAATATGAGTCACTGTAGTAATAGCTCTGGCAGTTCTTTTATGAGGACATTCACTGTACCAAGGTTTTTTACCTATCCATCATGGCCATTAATGTGTTTGTTAGGAGCCCTAACAGAGAGAGGGCAACTAAGAAGCTCTTGATAATTACTTGTTGAATACTTTATTCTCTTTAATAGAAACTCTGAAAAACAATCAAACATTATGAAGTAGTGAGTGGGAAAAAATAACATAATTTCAAACACGATCATTTTGAAAAACATTTTAAATTATAATTGGTGACAGATAAAACTAAATTGTGCTGAAATTAATTTTAGTTATTTTTATGTCCACCTGATATAGATTCACCTTCAATATTTCCAATTAAAAGTTTTCTTCTGGTTTCACACTTACTTCCTTTTGCAATTATGGATTTCTCATACTTTGCTCAGGATTTTGGTGCCAAAAGCTCTTTTAACAGTTTAGTATTCTGTGTAAGATTTTCGTTTTCTTTTTTTTTTTTTTAAGAGAAAGAGATTTTTGCTATAGGGCATGTGTGCTCATCAGAGAGACAGAGAGAGAGAAACAGAAAGTGAGAAATCATCCCCCAGAGGGGATGGCCACACTGCAATCCATTCTCCTCTCAGGATCTTGGGCATGTATGCACATGCTCCCAGCATGAGTTTTAAGTGGCTGGGTCCAGGACTCGAACTGCAGTCTACTATGTGGGAGTCCAGCAACATAACCATTATGTCATCTGCTGGTCCCCCCTATAAATTTTCTAATACAGAACTATGTACTATTTTAAAGCACAAGAATCTTGGTCTTTATTTTTGTTTTTTTTTGTTTGTTTGTTTTTTGTGGGGTTTTTTTTAAGAATTATTTAATTTTATTTATTATTATTATTATTACTTTTTTTTTTTAATTTGCTATAGGGATTGTGTGCTCACCAGACAGAGAGACAGACGGGGGTGTAGGGAGTGAGAAAGCAAGCCACCAGGTCTGGGACGCAAACCATGGTTGGCCATGTGGGAGTTCAGCGCCTTAGTCACCATGCCACCTGCTGGCCCCAGATGCTTGATCTTTTGAGATATTCTACATTAGGTGAGAATTCTAGGTGGGAACATAAAATGGTGCAGCTACTTAGGAAAACAGTATTTCAGTTCCTCAAAATCAAAAAAATTACCATATGACCCAGAAATCTGACTCCTAGATATATAGCCAGAAAAAATAAAAACATACGTTCATGCAAAATTTTGTACATAAATGTCATTATTCATAGGTAGAGTGAAAACAACCCAAATTTCCATTAGCTGATGAAGAAATGAACTATGATATATCCATATAATGGAATATTATTCACTAATAAAATAGGAATGAAGTGGGGCCAGCAGGTGACATGGTGATTAAGATGCTAGACTCCCACTTGGCTGACCATGGTTCAAGTCTTGGTCCTGGCAGCTTGCTTTCTCACTCCCTCCCCGCCCGTGTCTCTCTGGTCAAATTAAAAAATACTAATAAATAAGGGGCTGGCAGATGGCATGGTGGTTAAAGCAGCTAGACTCCCACTTGGCTGACCATGGTTTGAGTCCCAGACCTGGCAGCTTGCATTCTCACTTCCCCTCTCTCTGTCTCTTTCTGGTCAATACACACACACACACACACACACACACACACACATACATAAATAAAATAATGACAATGAATAAAAGTAAATAAAATAATTCTTTAAAAAAACATAAATAAAGTTAAATTAAATAATTATTTTTTAAAAAAATAGGAATGAAATTTTGGTATATAGAACAACATGGATAAACCCAGAAAACATTATGCTTAAGAAAATATTCCAGACAGAAAATATTGTAATAAAAAAAATATAACTCCAGGGCCAGCAGATGGCATGGTAGTTAAGGCACTGGACTCCCACATGGTCAACCATGGTTTGAGCCCTGGATCCAGAGGCTTGAAAATCACACCAGAGGGGCCATGCACATTGACTACAATTGTGTGCCATCAGTGATTACACACCCTGAAGTTGCATGGTTCAACAAATCAGAAGAGCAGTTGAAAGAAGAGGGGATTGAGTACAAGGAGGGGAAATTCCCATTTGCTGCTAACAGCAGAGCTAAGGCATATGCTGACGCAGATGGCATGGTGAAGATTCTTGAGCAGGAATTGACATAGTACTAGGATCACATATTCTGGGACCAGGTGATGAAGAAATAGTAAATGAAGCTGCTGTTGCGTTGGAATATGAAGCATCCTGTGAATATATAGCTAGAGTCTGTCATGTATATCCAACCTTATCAGAAGCTTTTAGAGAAGCAAACCTGGCTGCATCATTTGGCAAATCAATCAACTTTTAGAGGATGGTATTTTTCTGAAATTTCCTGGAAGCTTTTACAGAGGTTAAATTTCTGAACAGGATATGCTCACAGCCCCAATGATTTCTAAGACTGAAATATGAAAATTCCAGAAGGTATTTAGTAAGTCTGGACAGAATGTAATAATTTCATACCTATATTTTAAATTCAGTATTTTTATTTCAGTACATTAATATGCAGGATAAAAAACTACCACCCTAAGGTCAGCATCTTGGACATTTTTCATCAACCCATGCTTTCATGCTATTTATGAAAGGTCCAACTTCACTGAATTTATGTTAAGTAGCTTTCATCTCTGATATAGCAAAGTTGAATTTACTTTTACATGGATGGAGCTGGAGGATGATATGTGAACAACTGAAATAAGGTGATCAAGTTATTTCATTTTTCAGATTGGAAACAAGCCAGTCATTAGAGCAAGATTCAAACATGTATAAACCAAACTGATGTAAATAAAAACTGATGGTCTCTTTGTTTTATTTAATCCCAAATTCTTGCAGTTTAGAGACAGTATTTATATATTTAATAAGAGGGTTTTTTAAATTAATTGATTGATTTTTTGAGAGGTTTTTGCTACAGGGTGCGTGCGCTCGCCAGAGACAGAGAGATAGAAAGCAAGAAATCACCCCCCAGGGGGGATGGCCACGCCGCAATCCCTTCTCCTCCATTCTCCTCTCGGGATTTTGGGCACACACGCACACACGCCCGGCGTGAGTTTTATGCCACTGGGTACAAGACTCAAACCGCGGTCAACTACATGGGAGTTCAGCGACATAGCCATTATGCTAACAGCTGGTTCCTAAATTAATTAATTAATTTTTAATTTGACTACAGAGAGACAGAGAGAGAGAAAGTGAGAAAGCAAGTTACCAGGTCGAGGACTTGAACCACAGTCAGCCATGTAGGAGTCCAACACCCCCACAAACACCACGCCACCTTCTGGCCCCAATAAGAGGTTTGTTGGGGGTATTTTTAAGAATTATTTTGTTATTTGGGGCTGGTAAGTGGCGTGGTGGTTAAGGGTGCTGGACTGCCACATGGCTCACCACGGTTCAAGTCCTGACCTGGTGGCTTGCTTTCTCGCTTTCTCTCTCTCTGTTTCTCACTCCATCCCTCTCTGGTCAAATTAAAATAACTAAATAAAATTAAAACAGTGTTAAATAAAATGATTCTTTAAAAAAAAGAATTTTTTTATTCAACTTTATTTTTATTTTTTTTAATTTGACCAGAGAAGGACAGAGTGAGAGAGAGAAGAGAGGGAGTGAAAGTGATAAATCAAGTCATTAGGTCTGGGACTCAAACTGCAGTCAGCCATGTGGGAGTCCAGTGTACTCAATCACCACACTACCTGCCAGCCCCTAAACTATTTTAACTTTATTTACTTATTCAATTTCAATTTGACCAGAGAGGGAAAGGGCGAGAAAGAGAGACACACACAGAAAGTAGGCAACCAGGTCCAGGACTTGAACAGCAGTCAGCCATGTGACGTGCCCTTAACCACTCCACCACCTACAGGCCCCTCCAATAAGAGGTTTTTAAGTTCCATTGAGGACTACAAGTCTGAAGAATACAGAGTTACCAAATTAAGAGCATCTATCTATAAACAATGGAAACTCAAATGTATTACAGTGGGGAATGAGATACTAAAATAAACATGGCTTAATTATTCATTGAAAAAAAAAAAGAAAATGGGACCAGCAGTTGGCGTAATGGCTATGTTGCTGGACTCCCATGTAGTCGACTGTGGTTCGCATCCTGAATCCGTTAGCTTAAACTCACGCCAAGCACGTGTGCATGCGTGCCCAAGATTCTGAGAGAAGAATGGAAGAAGAAGGGATTGCGGCGTGGCCATGCCCCCTGGGGGGTGATTTCTTACTTTCTGTCTCTCTCTGTCTTTCTGGTGAGCGCATGTGCCCTATAGCAAAAAAAAAAAAAAAGAAACAAAGAAAAAATCACACCAGGTGCGTCTCCTCTGGAGGGTGATTTCTCACTTTCCTTCTCTGTCCCTCTCTGGCAAACACACATACCCTATGGCAGAAAAACTAAATAATAATAATAATAATATTAATTAATTAAAAAATAATTCCATTAATACAAGAAATCTTCAAAAAGTTCATGGAAATGCATAATATGAAAAAGCTATAGGTGGATTTCAAGATTTTTTGCACCAAAAAATATCATGCATTAATTCCATTTTCCACCACCTTTTTGAAGTCTCCTCATATATAGTACCTCAAAAAGTCATATAGAGACAGAAAGTATAGCAGAGGTTATCAGGATCTGGGGAGAAAGAGAAAAGGAAATGACTGCTAGTAAGTATGGGGTTTCTAAGGAGGATGATGAAGATATTCTAAAATTATACAGCAGTGATGGCTGCAAAACTCTGACTATACTACCAACCACTGATTTGTGTACTTTAAATAATTACTTACTTAATTTAATTTATTATTATTATTTTAAATTTGCTATAGGGCTCTTGCACTCACCAGAGATGGAGAGGGACAGTAAGAAAGCAAGTAACCAGATTCAACACTTGAACTTCTGTCAGCCATGTGGGAGTCCAGTGACTTAATCACCATGTCACTCATTGGCTCCAATTTGTGTACTTTAAACAGGTGAATTGTGGGAGCAGCAGATGGCGTAATGGTTATATCACTGGACTCTCACGTGGTTGACTGTAGTTCGAGTCCTGGACCTGGCAGCTTGAAACATACTGGGCATGCATGCATGCATACTCAAAACCCCAATAGGAGAATGGAGGAGAAGGGACTGTGGTATGGTCATCCCCCTAAACGGTGGTTTGTAGCTTTGTGTGTCTCCATCTCTCTGGAGAATGCATGCGCCCTATAGCAAAAATCTTTCAGGAAAAAAAGGTGAATTTTATGGTATGTAAACTATATGTCAACTTTAAAATGTGATAATTATATCATTTCATTTGCCATCAACATGAAAATTAAGAATGTTTGGTATACCTCTGGGTCGTCTCTCCGTTACCTTTTGCTACCAAAATAATTTGGGCATATGTTTAATAAAATTTTTGATTCAGCTTTAGTGAGCTTAAAAAGGGAATGCAGGTTGAATATCCGTAACTTGAAAACCTGATATAGTAAATGCTCCAAAATCTAAACCTTTTTAAACATCAACACAATGCCACAAGCAGAAAATTCTACATCTGACCTTATGATGGGTCACAGTCAAGTGATACGATACAGAGACCAGCAGATGGCTAAATGGTTACATCGCTGGACTCACATGTAGTCAACTGCGGTTCAAGTCCCAGACTCGGTGGCTTGAAACTTATGCCAGGCATGTGTGCATGAGCGCCCAAGTTCCCAAGAGGAGAATGGAGGAGAAAGGATTGTGGCATGGCCATCCCCTCTGGAGGTGGGAGGTGATTTCTCTCTTTCTGTCTCTCTCTGTCTCTTTGGCGAGCACGAATGCCCTATAGCAAACATCTCTCTTTAAAAAATGCTGCAATAAAAAATAATTATATAAAATTACCTTTAGTTTATGTGTATAAGATGTATATGTTGAAAATAAATTAATTTCATTTTTAGACTTGGGTCCTAGTCTCCCAAGAAATCTCATTACATACACGCAAATATTCCAAAATCCAAAAAATCCAACGTCTAAAACACTTTTGGCCCCAGGCATTTCAGATAAGGGATACTTGACCTGTATTACTATCTGACATCATTTTTTCTAATTGAAGATTAGAAAAGATTAATGACATTGCCTGGAAATTAGTTATATAACTTTTTCATTATTATTTAAAGCAAATTTTTCAAATAATTATTATTTTATTTATTATTATTATTATTATTATTATTACTATATTTGCTATAGAGCGCATGTGCTCATAAGAGAGAGGAGAGAGGGAAAGTGAAAAGCAAGCCACCTGTTACAGGACTTCAACCATGTTTGGCCACGTGGGAGTTCAGTAGCTCAACCACCATGCCACCTGCTGGCCCCAAAAGCAAGAAATTTTATTAGGGCATTTTTCTGTTTAATTCAAGGCCAGGTTCAAATCTGATTCAAAACAAATTGACATAAACAAATTCCATTGGACATATATTTTTGGTTTTAGTTTCGGTAAAAACCATCAGGAAATGATGAATGAATACTCTGGGACAGCTCCGGAGGCAGTTTAACTTGAATGTCAAATTTAAAGCTACAGTTAAAATCCTATTATTTATTTCTACCTTTTTTCTTTTTAATATAACATTTGCTTCCAGGCCAATGTTCAGCAGTATAGTGGTTAAGGCAGCTGGATCCTACATGGCTGACTATGTGGGGAATTCAGGATACAGCAGCTTGAACAACACACCAGACACATGTGCATATGTGTCCAAGATCCCAAAAAGAGGGAGAAATGGAGAAGGGACTATAGTGTGACTATCCCTCATGGGGGATGCTTTGTTACTTTCCTTCTCTCCCCCCGCCACCATAAATGTATGTACCCTTTGGCAAAATAAAGTAACATTTATTCCCTGCATAATATTAATACATAAATATGTATATATATGCTTCTTCATTGTAAAAAAATCTTATAATGCATAGAAAAACAATAGAAAAAAAATCGCCTTTATCCTACCATCTAAAGATAACCACTGTTAAAATTTTGTTCATCGGGACCAGCAGTTAGCGTGATGGCTATGTCACTGGACTTAAATGTAGTCAACCATAGTTCGAGTCCCAGACCCAGTGACTTAAACTCACACCGGGCGCGTGTGCGTGCATGCCCAAGATCCTGAGAGGAGAAGGGATTGCGGTGTGGCCATCCCCCCAGGGGGTGATTTCTCGCTTTCTCTGTCTCTCTCTCTCTCTCTCTGTCTTTCTGGTGAGCACACGCGCCCTGTAGCAAAACCTCTCCAAAAAAAAATAATTTTTTTTGTTCATGTCCTACCAGGAATCTTATTTATTTATATACATAAATAACATACATATGATATAAATTCAAGTACATTTGTTTAGAAAATTGTGATGGTATAGATAGATAGATAGATAGATACCTTTTCAAACAGCTTTTATGTTCATTTAACAAAATATCTCAAATATTCTCCTGTGGCATAAAGTATCTTTAATATAATTTTTATGGCTTCATAGTATGTCATCATATGACTATACCATGATTTACTAGTTTTTACTATTACAAAATATAAAATATTATAAACAATTATGCAAACATCCTCATGTATTTTTATACTCATCGCTGACTACCTCCATAGAACTTATTTGCAAAAACTGGGATTACAGTGCCTATGAATCATTTCTAATTGATAAAGGCCAAAAGAAGCAACAAAATGGAAATAAAAGAACATTAGAGGAATTAAAGAAAAGTACATACCTGACAAGGTAGCATCAAATCCCATGTCTTCTATTGCTTCTCTCAAGGTTTCTGGAGAGGTTAGTAGCGGATCATATTCAATCGTACCATTGCTATTTGCAAAGGAGACACATACAGATTTTACACCTGCCTTTTTTGATATGACACCTTCAATAGACTGCACACAAGAATTACAAGTTATGCCACCAATGTTTATCACAGTTTCTTGAGTAAGAGGCTGGCTAACTATATTCAACGGAATCTTTTGAAGAGATGAGCTAGAGGGAGAGTTTGCAGTACTCTCAACTTCCCTTGCAATACTAACTCTATATTGTCCTGGTGATATGGCCTCTATTGCATTTCTCAAGGTTTCTGGAGTGACAGAATTGGCATTGTACTTCACGATGGCAGACCTGTTCTCTAAAGAAACTACTATGCTGCTCACATGCTGGAGTGTAGATAAAGCACTTTCTATATTTGACACACATGATTTACAATGCATGCCATCTATGATGAAAGTGGTTGTTAAGTTGCTGGTACATGATGGACTCTTTTGCTGTGACACTTCTGAGGATTTGACTGGAGTGTTCTTTAGACGCTCTATATCAATAGCTCCCAATTTGAGGTACTTGGGCTGTTTTCTGATGAACGCTGGAAAACCCAGAGCTTCGATCTGCTTTTTTATTTCCTCTACTGTGATAAGATGAGGTTGATAAATGATAGTAGCTTCTTGGTTGTCCAGGGAGACTAGTTAATAAAAAAAATAATTATTAATATTTAATTCAGTTATTCCTAGGCCATTTCAGAAAACATTTTATTTTCTGAATCAACCACAAATAATTGCTTCTCCTATTCTTATCATCAGATTTTCTCTTTTAGAGAGAGATTTTTGCTATAGGGCATGTGTACTCACTAGAGAGAGAGAGAGAAAGTGAGAAACCACCCCACAAGATGGATGGCCATACTGCAATCCCTTCTCTTTCGTTCTCCTCTCAGGATCTTTGACATGCATGCACATGTGTCTGGTGATGAGTTTTAAGTCACCGGATCTGGGACTTGAACCACAGTCAACTATATGGGAGTTCAGTGATAAAACCATTATGTTATCTGCTGGTCCCTCATCCTATTTCCTTAAAATAACAATTTTTTGAGTTTTTGTGTTTTTTTTTTTGCTATAGGGCACGTGCACTCACCAGAGAGAGAGAGATTTAGACAGAAAGTGAGAAATCACCCCCCAGGAGGGATGGCCATGCTGAAATCCCTTCTCCTCCATTTTCCTCTCAGAATCTTGGGAATGTAAGCAAACACACCTAGCATGAGTTTTAAGTCACTGGGTCCAGGACACAAATCAAGGTTGACTACATGGGAGTCCAGCGATACAACCACTATGCCATCTACTGGTCCCAATTTAATTCTTTTCAGAAAACGTTACTCACATAGACTAGAAACACATAAAGATGACCACTGGGGCCAGCAGGTGGTGTGGTAGTTGAGACACTAGAGTCTCATATGGCCAACCACAGTTCAAGTCCCAGACTTAGAGGCTTTCTTTCTCGCTTTCCCCTTCTCTCTGTCGTCAAATTAAAGAATAACAACAAATGGAATTATACAAATAAGTAATTCTTTAAAAAAAAAAAAAAGATGACTACTGTAGCTATGGTCTCCAAGTTTCTGCATGCCCGAGTAGAAATATATTAGAGGAAAAGAGTACCCAGGTATGTTGGGTTAAGAACCCTGAACACCAGGACCAGCAGTTAGCATAATGGCTATGTCACTGGACTCCCATGTGGTCGACCGCAGTTCGCGTCCCGGACCCGGTGGCTTAAACCTCACGCCAGGCGCGTGTGCATGCGTGCCCAAGATCCCAAGAGGAGAATGGAGGAGAAGGGATTGAGGCGTGGCCATCCCCCCAGGGGGGTGAATTCTCGCTTTCTGTCTCTCTGTCTCTCTCTGTGTGTCTGGCAATCGCACGAGCCCTATAGCAAAAAAGCCTCTCCAAAAAAAAAAAAAAAACCCTGAACACCATGAATTGCCACCCCAGCTGCCTCTTCTACTAAACTTCAGTTCAACACTCATGTAACCTTTAATTATGTTTATTAACTTTACTGACATTAATCCTGGGAATATACTGCACCTCTTCAATGAAACAGTAAGCACTCTAGTCCCATGGATTTAAAACCCATGTATAAGAAGAAAGTAAAAAGTTAAAAGATCAAAATGGAAAACTAAGCCTTACAAAATAACTAACACCAAACATATTACCTTTAATTCGCTGAATACCTTGCAGTTTCCCAATTTTTCCTTCAATGGTACTCGTGCATGAATGACAGGTCATCCCTTCCACTTTCATCTTCAGCATAACTTCACCTGTTTGTGCCATACTGCTATCTTCACAAGATCCTGACTTTTTCTCCAGTGTCCCAATATCTAAACTGAGATCTGGAACCAATTCTATTATCTGATTGGCATTTACTATAGACGGAATTATTGTCACTACTGCAGTTCTTTGCTGAGGAGAAATTTTAATGTCAGTCACACCCTTCGTCTTGAGCAATGTACTTTGGATATGATCCCATTGTGGAGTCAGTGAAGCAGTAATAGTCAGAAACACAGTGTCAGTTAAAACAGGGAGAGGGTTGGGATTATGGAGAATGGCATCAAAGCCCATGTCATCGATAGCTTCCTGTAGTTTTTTTGGAGTCTGTAGTTTAGGATCATAAATAATAGTTGCATTTTTTTCTTCCAGTGAAACCTTTTGGAAAGAAAATTCCAGAAGTCAGTTTAATTAAATGACATATAACACAGGACTTAAAAATATCAATAATAACATCATGTTCAAGAAAAATTAAACAAATAGCCTGATGGGGTCTCTCTATTAGTTTTAATCTTTATTATTCTCATCAGAAACAAACATAAAATGCCTTGTTGAACCTACAAGAACGCTAAAGCTACATATAGGTACACGTGACTGTAATACTGATCAGGCATTTGAAACATATACATGGACAAATACACCCTAGAATTTCAAAACAGAGTACAAACTACTTTCCTACTCTCTCCTTTCACAAATTACTCCAAACCTTCACACTTTACTAATTCAAAAGGTTATATAGTAAACAGCTACAGAAAATAAAAGGTAATATAAAGGTTAATCTTTAAAAGTGTTTAATTAGATAATTTTGCTGACAAGAAAAGGTACAAATATGCCAGTTTATGAAAAAAGGTAGCATTCATAGGATTTTGTATAATATACTCTTATATTTCCTTATGTGACTACAGCGTAATATGAAATTTATTAAAAATAACATTTTTGTGTCTTATATTAGATTATAAAACAATGATTGTATTATTAAAGCCTAGCTATTGCATATAATTTAACTACTGCCATGACTTCATCTCTTTAGCTGACATCTTACAATGACTTGAGATGAAGACACGCACCCAAACACCAAGTTGGGGTGGGAATCAGATGATCTAAATTCTGGTGTCAATTCTCCAACTTACAAGCCAATCAAATTTATTAGTTTTATCATCTGAAGAATGGGAAAATATGCCCTATTATCTCCCAGAGTTGTTATATAAAGATTGTATGGGTAAATAGAAAAGTTCTTTATAGTGCAGCAGTAATGAGTTATAAAAAAGTAAACACTGAATGACTAATATTTATCAAGTACTTTGTTAATATGTGCCAGGAAATGGGATTCTCAGAATATAAAGCTGAACATGGCATAGTCACAGGGAGCAATATTAAGACAGGGAATACTATAAAATATACTACCTGCTGAACTAAGAGTTAGAAAAGGCTTCTTAGGGAAGATAATACCTGAGTATTAAAGGACAAACGTGAATCAGCAAGGACATGTGAGGCAGGAAATTTCAGACAAATAGAAGCATAAGTGTAGAGAAAAATGAAAAGATAATCATGCAACTGCCTATTGTGGAGTCTTACATGCCAATAATGGTTTTCAGTTTATCCTAAAGGCAATTGGGAGCCCTGGAAAAGTTAAGCAGGGGATTATATAATTAAATTTGCATTTTAGGGAAAAATTATTTTTCAGCCCAGTAGGGAAGATACTACTGGACAGAGGTGGAATAATACATGAGGAGAAGAGGTCAGCTAGGAGACCATTGCAATTCCAACAGTGGTGAAAAGAAAAGGTAACATAAAGTTTAATCTTTATAACAATAGTGCAATAGAGGGTCCGAATTAAGGCAAGACCACTTTGGAGTAAAGAGAAAAGAGGCAGTTTCATGATACACTTAGGAAGGCAGGGCCTACTAATGAGAAAAAAAATGAGATATAGAGGGTATGGGAGCTGACTAGGACGACTTATGGGCTTCTAATTTGGGCCAGTGGATAGATGGTGGTGCCACTAACTGATATCAGAAAGAAAGGAGGAAAACAGGAGGAAATTAAGAGGCTGGAGTGGAGGGAAAAGAGAGATGATGAATTTAATTCTGGACCTATTGATTTTGAGAGGGAAGCAGCATATTACTGTTAAAAAGCAGTTTAAACATACAGAGTTTCATTATTATTTCCTATTAAAAACCTTTGCTCCATAAAATCAGAAATCCAAAATATAATTAAAAGTAATTCAGAGCAGGAAATCTCATTTTAAACTCTACAAAAGATATGCTACTAATTCTTTCATTTATTTTAATAAACTTCATATTTTTCTTTCTCCAGCTTGGTAATAGATGACTATGTATTTGGCCAAAACTTGATATGTGTCAACTGCATGCAAAGTTTCTAAGACTGATCATTCTAGCTGGTTAGCTTTTTCTTTGTTATGGAAGAAATCACTAGCATAAATGACTCAAAACAGAAGAAGTACGAGAATAGTTTGTTTTTCCTTTTAGATTACACTTTCCCACTTTTCCATGAAAAAAACTACTGAATAGCCAAACCACATATAGTTGAGACATATACTTTTTTTGGAGAGGTTTTTGCTATAGGGCGCATGCGCTCGCCAGAAAGACAGAGACAGACAGAGAGAGAGAAAGCGAGAAATCACCCCCCAGGGAGGATGGCCACACTGCAATCCCTTCTCCTCCATTTTCCTCTTGGGATCTTGGGCACGCAAGTACACGTGCCCGGCGTGAGTTTAAGCCACCGGGTCTGGGACTCAAACCGTGGTCTACTATGTGGGAGTCAAGCAACAAAGCCATTATGCTAACTGCTGGTCCCAAGAGACATATACTTTTGAAAGAGATATGGCAGGGACCAGCAGATGTCATAATGGTTATGTCACTGGATTCCCACAGAGTCGACCACAGTTCGAGTCCCAGACCCAGTGGCTTAAAACTCACGCCAGGTATGTGTGAATGTGTGCCCAGAATCCCAAGAGGAGGATGGAGGAGAAGGGACTACAGTGTGGCCATCCCCTCAGGGGGTGATTTCTCACTTTGTCTCTGTCTCTGTGGCAAGTGCACACACCCTATAGCAAAAAATCTCTCTT
The DNA here is from genome assembly GCA_026018925.1 of Tupaia tana. Taxonomy (NCBI): domain Eukaryota; kingdom Metazoa; phylum Chordata; class Mammalia; order Scandentia; family Tupaiidae; genus Tupaia; species Tupaia tana. The sequence continues at coordinate 81,063,013 of JAKSZU010000009.1, read as the reverse complement.
AAAAAAGAGAGATAGATAGATGACATAACTATCGGCACTATCAAAAGGAGGCTTCGATGTCTTTGTGTTTTTTAAAGACATCTTCTTTAAACTTTAATCTTACTGCTCTGAGGTTGATGATTTTCTGCCTAACAAAATGGCCTTAAGTAATTTAAACATTCCAACTAAAGGGAAAGATATATCATTGATTTCCACGGGCTAGTGGTAGGTAGCAGGGTAGCATGAGTTAGTTTTTCTGGGTAATAGGACTGTGCTATGTCCCAGTTGTGATAAACAATTATATGCCTGTGTTAACATTCACAATTTTTTTAAAAAAGAATTATTTACTTAACTCCATTTGTTATTATTTTTAATTTGTCCATAGAGAGACAGAGTGGGAAAATGAGAAAGTGAGAGAGAAAATGAGGAAGTGAGAAAGCAAGCCACCAAGTCCAGGATTCACACTGCAGTTGGCCATGTGGGAATCTAGTACCTTTAACCACCACACCACCTGCAGGCCCCCATATTGTTTTTTTAATTTCAAGGAACTGCATATCTAAAAAAGGATGACTTTACTGGATAATTCTTTTATAACAACGAAAAAAATAAAATTAAAAACTCAGTTCTCAGTTGCATTAGCCACATTTCAAATGTTCAGTGGTCTATGTAGTTAGTAGCTGCCAGGGCAGATATAGAACATTTTCGTCATCACAGAACATTCTTGGACTGTACTGCTCCAGGCATCACTATACGCTTTCTGATAAAGTACCAACCTACTATACGTTTTCTGATAAAGTACCAACCTAAAAGATTATTTTCCCTTTAGGTTTAAATATGTTCTATGTGGTATCTTCTAAACAAGACCTGATTTTGAGCTATTTTTTTTGTTCCCCCAGAGGGCACATGTGCTCTTAAGAGAGAGAGTAAAAGAGGAGAGAATACAAAGCTAATGTAGCATGACCATGCCATGATCCTCTTTTCTCCATTTTCCCTCCCCGTCAGGATTTTGGGCACACACACACACAAGCATCCAGTGTGATTTTCAAGCTGCTAGGGCTGGGATTTGAACCACAGTCAGGCATGTGGGATCTGGCTCCTGATGCATTGTGTTTAACCACTGTGCCATGTGGCTGCCCTGAGCTTATTTTTCCCCAAAAAAAGTGTCACTTACCAACATACCCAGTGAAAAATTGTTCTCACTTTAAAGGAAAAATTTACTGTCACTGGATGGTTTGTTGTCTTTTCTGCCACCTTAGCCTTTCTTATATTTACAATAAGGATTACTTTTCAGCCTTTTGGCTAAGATTAAGCATAGACAGAAGGAAACTACGTATAAAATACTATACAAAAAAGAAGCCATATTATCCTATGCTATTTTCATGCTGCAGATGGGAAAACACTTCCTTATTTAGTAACTTCTATTTGCGTGTTTTAGAGCTGGCCAGCCACATTCAGCACAAACAAAAATACTCCCCTTCAGGGTAAACAGCACTCAATTTTTTCTCTGAAAGTTAGATATCAAGAGACTTTTCAAACCTCAGTTCTCAAAACAAAATTAAACAACACCTTATTTTCATTTAAGAGGAAATTCACATAGTAATTATCACAAGAAAGGTCAAGGCACCAAATTCTTGGGCAGGAAGCTAAAATGGCACTTACTGATTCAACAAATATTTACTGAGTGCCTATTATGTGTCCAGCACTGGGCTAGCTATTAGGGACACAATGTGAACAAGGCCAAGGACAGACACCACATAGCTGGAAAACACTGGTAAGAGTCTGATTCTGCATCTGTGCTGCTTTCCTTTCACTATCCCCCCCAAAAGCACCTCCCTCACTTCCTCCACAAAGTTCCAAAGTTTCAACAGCTTGTGTTTTTCTCAGAATTTTCTGTTAGGAACTAATGTTGTTATTTTTATTTTCAAAGGAACTATTTTTCCATTATTTTAACTGTTCCTCTGAAAGTAAGCATAAGAGCCTACATATTAAAACATGGAATTAAGGAATTAGGGTGGAGGACTGTTCACTGTACTTAGATGAAAGCAGCAGAGGCAGAAAAGGAAGGAAAATAAACCAAACCTGCTTTGTGGCCTCAATAGCATTAACAGTATAGAGAATGCTGACTGTCCACAGTATTGTCTTTCACAATGTTAAATATGATATTCGGGCACAGCATATGATCTCTGTATAATCTGTATAAATATACAAAGGCTGCATATTTTATTCCCAGGCAATATGAAAGCTAGAACCTTGTACAAATCACACTGACTCAAAGGGCTTCAGCTGCCTTAAACACTGGACAAAATAACAATTTTTAGCTATAACTTTCTATAAAAGCTAAAAACTATGCTACTACCAATTCTTTGGTTATCATTAGTACACTCTTCTTTTTTATATTCTTTCTTATTGGAAAATGAAAGAAGCTTTAGTTTGAATGTGTTTCCCCAAAATTTAAACGTTAAAATCCTACCTCATTGGTGATAGTATTAAAGGTGGGATCCTCTGAGAAGTGATTAGGTCCTGAGGGCAGAGCCTTCATGTTTGGGATTAGTGCCCTTATAAAAAAAGGAGACTACAGCAAGAAAACACCATCTATGAGCCAGGAAATTAGTCTTCACGAGACACCAAATTTATCAGTGCCTTGATTTTAGACTTCCCAGTCTCTAGAAGTCTTACAAATAAATGTCTATTGTATATAAATCACTAAGCTCATTTTGTTTTGCTTAGGTTTTTGCCATAGGGTGGGTACCCTTGCTGGAGAGAGACAGAAGCAAAAAGTGAAAAATCACTCCCCACAGAGGATGGCCACACAACAGTCCCTTCTTCATTCTCCCCTCAGGATTTTTGTCCCATGAGCCCACACACACACCTAGTGTGATTTTCAAGCCACTGGGTCCAAGACTCAAACCGTGGTCGACCATGTGGCTCGACCTTAATTACCACATCACCTGCTGGCCCACCACCAAGTTTAGAGTATTTTGTTACAGCAGTGTGAACAGACTAAGATAAAGGAGCTACAGTTTAAATTGTCCATGAAACCCAGCAAGAGAATGAAAGTGCTAGGATTCAAATTCAAGTTTATGGGGACCAGCAGTTAGCGTAATGGATATGTCGCTAGACTCCCATGTAGTCGACCATGGTTCAAGTCCCAGACCCGGCGGCTTAAGCTCACACCAGGCGCGTGTGTGTGCGTGCCCAAGATCCTGAGAGGAAAATGGAGGAGAAGGGATTGCGGCGTGTCCATCCCCCCTGGGGGGTGATTTCTTGCCTTCTATCTCTCTGTCTCTCTCTGTCTTTCTGGCGAGCGCACACGCCCTATAGCAAAAACCTCTCCAAAAAAAGAAAAAAAAAAATCAAGTGTATGTAACTACAAGGGCCACACTCCTTCCATCTATAAATGATTAGGTTAGATGATCTCTAATTGGCTTAAAAAACTAAAATTCTGTGTCTACGATTTAAGTAATCTATAGCTTGTAAATAAAAACATCTCAAAAGGGGACTAGCAGATGGTCTAACAGTTACATCACTGAACTCCCATGTAGTCAACCACGGTTCAAATCCTGTACCCGGCAGTTTAAAACACACTGGGCACATGTGCATGCATGCCCAAAATTCTGAGAGAATGGAGGAGAAGGAAATGTGGTAAGGCCAACCCCCCAGGGGGTGATTTCTTGCTCTCTGTCTCTCCGGTAAGCGCACACACCCTAAAGCAAAAACCTCTCTTCAAACAAACAATCAAAAACTTCAGAAGCATAAAGTATTTATAGCATTTGACTAAATTTAAATTCAATGCTTGTTTTCCTCTCTGTACTTCATTCACTCTCTTTGCTAGTTTAAATTAAAATTTTTTTGAATCAAAAAAACTATAATATATAATAGGACTCCCACTTACAATATTATAGTCTCAATATAAATTAGACTCTTATTAAAAATAATATGTGTGTATTAACAGAGTAACATTTCTCCTCCATTCTCCTCTTGGGATTTTGGTCACGCACACACATTCCAAGTGTGAGTCCCAAGCCTTCAGGTCTGGGACTCAAACAGTGGTCAGCCACGTGGGAGTCCAGCAACATAACCATTACATCCATCTGCTGGTCCCAAGAATTTTTATTTCTTAATATATTTTTATTTTGCTTCAAAAATTATACAATACATGACTCTTTATTATAAAACATTTAAATACAAAAGTAAACAGAGTAAACAGTGAAAGTCTTTCTTTGCACCATTCCTCCTCTGCTAAGTTTTTACCCTAGGTTTGGCTTTTCTTTGATCCTTGGACTAGTTCAACTAAATCAGAAATGTAGGCCTTGTTGAACAACTGATTCTACATCTTCATGGATGGATGATTATTACCCACTAATTTATAATAATCAAAATACCCATTTTACTCTAACTTACTGTTGGTGAAAGAAAAGAATGTTCAGTGCACTGTCATTTGCCACAGCAAGAGTTAGGAAAGCTCCAAAATAAAAGTCCCAAATAGAAATTATATTAGATGGGTCTCTAGCCTCTAGTAGTTCTTGCCATAGGGTGAGAGCCACCACACCCAGTGGGCCTCTATACACTGATATGAAATAACATCTGAGATATATTTGCTAATGAAAATAGAAAGGTACAGAATGATACATATTGGGTTGACAGAAAAGCCATGCCACATTTTTGCACAGAAAAACATACAAAAATGTCATGACTTTTTCCAACAACCCAATATAATGTGCTTCCATTTTTTTAGAGGTTTTTGCCTTAGAGCGCATGTACTTGCTAGAGAAAGAAAGACAGAGATTGTATGAAGGGAAGTGAGAAATCACCTCCCAGAGGCAATAGCCACACCACAATCCCTTCGCCTCTATTCTCCTTCTGGGATCTTGGGTTCACACATGCGCCCAGCATGATTTTTAAGCGACTGGATCCAGGACTTGAACTGCAGTCAGCCAGGTGGGAGTCCAGCCATGTAACTGCTATGCCATCTGCTGGCCCCTGTGCTTCCATTTTTATGAAAAGAGAATAAATACACACATTAAGTGTATACACGCAAATATATATAGTTTCATATTTATAGATTTTTCTGGAAAGATAAACATGTAAAAAAGGATAACTGCTTTTTTTTTTAAAAGGCTTTTACTCTGTGGATGTGTTACTTTTTCAATAACTAAAAAAAAAGAGTTAATCTTAACGAATCATGAATATATTGGAGCTGGCAGGTGGCATAGTGGTTAAGGGTGCTGAACTTCCATATGGCCGACTATGGTTCAAGTCCCAGACCTGGTGGCTTGCTTTCTCACTTTCTCTTTTTCTTTCTTTCTCCTCTGTCTCTCTCTCACTCTGTCCCTCTCTGGTCAAATTAAATAAATAAATAAAGTTAAATAAAATAATTCTTTATTAAAAAAATATATTTACTGATTCACAGGAGAAATTTAGTAACTGCTAGCATCTAGATGGTCATGTTTTTAAAAGAATAGTATATTAAGAGACTGGACTACAGCCTTATCCGAGTAAAGGGGAAAAGCACTTAAGGTAGCACTGTCTGTTTCAGGGACAAAGTAATTTGTTAAATAAGCCATTAACCTTTGGAGTCATTCAGTACTTGTATCTAATTAAATTTGTTTTACATTTCCCCTTTCAAAAAGGCCAAACAATTCCAGAGAAAGACTTTCAATCTGCCCATTTTATTTTTCCACTGAACAGATCACTGAGTGATTAAATTAAACTTCTGGTTAATCCCTTTAAAGTCTGCAGTTTTAACATTGGCAGGACAAACATGAGTAGTACACTAATTTACAGTACAATCTAAGACATATTCCCAAAATGTATTTAAATGCTAGAGCTACAAAGTAAAATAACTGGATTCTATTTATTCCAAAATTAGAGACTTCTTGACTATCCACTCTCCTTGAGTTTTGTTAAAGCTCTAATCTAGTCCACTTGCATTTTTCTTTTCTTCCTTTTTTAAAAGAGATTTTTGTTACAGTGTGCATGCACTCACCAGAGAGACAGACAGAATAGTGAGAAATCACCCCACCACTCCCATGGCCATGCTGCAATCCCTTCTCCTTCATTCTCTTCCTGGAATTTTGGGCAAACACGTGTGTGCACGTACACACGCGCACTCCTGGTATGAATTTCAAGCTGCTGGGTCCAAAACTTGAACGGTGGTCAACCATGTGGGAGTCCAGCGCTTTAATTACTATGCCACCACTAGTCCCACTTGCATATTTCAATAAAAGTTTCACTCAATGTAATATCATAATTATGTTACTTCATTAAAAATACTACTGAAAATAGAAACTTTTCTCCCCAGATCTGGTTACCAAATCGACTACACATTAGTCTTAATTATAACTTCAGAAATTATGATCCATAAATACTAAACCTTAGCATTCTTTAAAAATGATCAATATTAGGACCAGTAGATGGCACAATGGTTACGTTGCTGGACTGTCACAGTCGACTGTGGTTAGAGTCCCAGACCCGGCAGCTTGGAACTCATGCTGGGTGAGTTGTGCGTGCATGCCCAAAATCCCAAGGGGAGAATGGAGAAAAAGGGACTGTGTGTGGCCATCTCCCTGGGGGGTGATTTCTTGCTTTCTGTCTTTGTCTCCCTGGCTAGCACACATGCCCTATAGCAAAAAGATCTCTAAAGAAAAAAAAAAAAAAAAAAAAAACTCATGCCAGGCACATGTACATGTGAGACCAAAATCCTGAAAGGAGAATGGAGGGGAAGGGATGGTGGAGTAGCCATTACCCCTGGGGGAGGGGGGGTTATTCCTCACTTTCTATCTATCTGTCTATCTGTCTCTGACTGTCCTGCGGGCACACACACCCACCCTATAGTGAAAATCTCTCTAAAAAAAGGGTCAATATTTACATATTATAATGTTGAGCTACATTCTGACTATAAATTATGTTTGGGCAAGATCAATTTTCTATCTGGTACCTAGAAAGAACTAATTCCACATATTGTGGCCTCTAAAACAAAACAATTTGAAGAGCCTTCTACAAGAAAAAGAATACAAATCTATAAACACCAAAATTGTATACAAAAGTAAATATTCTGAGTAGGTAACAAATTACAAATGGGTAACAAGTTACAAATTTTTAAAGTTAATTAATACCATCAAGTCCATAAAATACCATTTTATTAATAATACCTAATATACCTCTCCAGTACTTTCTTTTCCTACATTTTTTGACTGTATATTCTTTGATAGGTAATCCTTTCTTTTTGAGAGAGAGATTTTTGCTATAGGGTACTTGCGCTTGCCAGAGAGAGACAGAGACAGAGAGAGAGAAAATAAGACATCACCAGGGTGGTGCCCACGCCACAATCCCTTCTCCTCGATTCTCCTCTCAGGATTTTTGGCACACACATGTACTCGACATGAGTTTGAAGTCGTCGGGTCTGGAACTCGAACCACAGTGGGCCATGTGAGAGTCCAGCAACGTAATCATTATGCCATCGGCTGGTCACAATAGGTGACTCATCTGACAGTGACTTTGTAAAATCATTTCTAGATAAAAAAAAAATAATTCAGTCTTTCTTCTAGATTAAAAGGTTTGGCTTTGGTTTTAAAAATGATAGTTTAGAAAAGTTCCTTTCAATATCAGAACTGAATATTGGCAAAAAAAAAAATTTTTAGAGACATTTTTGCTAAAGGGCACGTGTGCTTGCCAGAGAGACAGAGAGACAGAAAGCGAGAAATCACTCCCCCCAGAGGGGATGGGCACTCCACCATCCCTTTTCCTCCATATTCCTCTGGGATTTTGGACACACAAGCACATATGCCCAGCATGAGTTTCAAGCCACCAGGCCCAGGACTTGAACTGCAGTTAAGCATTTGGGAGTCTAGTGATGTAACCACTACGCCATCTGCTAGGCCCAATGGGCAAATTTTCTTTGTTTTTTTTTTGGGGGGGGGGGGAGAAGTTTTTGTTATAGGGCACATGCGCTCACCCGAAAGACAGAGACAGACAGAGAGAAAGAAAGCAAGAAATCATTCCCCTGGGGGGGTGGCCACAGCACAATCCCTTTTCCTCCATTCTCCTCTCTGGATCTTAGGCACATGCGCACATGCGCCCAGCATGAGTTTAAGCCACTGGGTCCGGGGATTCAAACCACAATCAACTACATGGGAGTCCAGCAACATAGCCATTATGCCAACTGCTGATCCCCTCAATGGGAAAAATTTTAAACTGTTAAATTTGGAGAAACTATCAGGTTTCTTTCACATAAAAGTTGTAAAATTTCAGGATATTTTAAATTTGTGTAGTAATTACTCTTTGGAGAGGTTTTTTTTTTTTGTTTTTCCGCTATAGGGTGCATGTGCTCGCCAGACAGAGAGAGACAGAGAGACAGAAAGCGAGAAATCACCCCCTAGGGGGGATGGTCACGCCGCAATCCCTTCTCCTCCATTCTCCTCTCGGGATCTTGGGCACGCACGCACACGCGCCCGGTGTGAGTTTTTTTTTTTTTAATTATTTATTTTATTTTATTTATTCATTCATTTTATTTTAATTTGACCAGAGAGAGACACAGAGAGAAAGAGAGAGGGAAAGTGAGAAAGCAAGTCACCAGGTCCGGGACTCGAACCATGGTTGGCCATGTGGGAGTGTCCAGCGCCCTAACCACCACACCACCTGCTGGTCCCCCGGTGTGAGTTTTAAGCCACCGGGTCCGGGATGTGAACCGCGGTCGACTACATGGGAGTCCAGCGACATAGCCATTACGCTATCTGCTGGTACCCTGTAGTAATTACTCTTATGGACTCTTCAAATTGGTAACACTTGCACATTTATTAGTCTTACAGTGGGCCCTACATCTTTATGTTATGAGTAAGTTGACATTATGAGTGGCACAGGTATTACTGGAAGCCAATCCTATACCAGAATACTAGCAAAAAGTTCACTATATACAAAAGTGACTAAGAACCAACATAAATACATATAGCTTACTAACCCCAAACTAAACATAGCCCCAGTTCAACCTCCCCTTAAGTCAGATCCCCTAAATACTCATGGACACTTTAATACCACAGAACACCAAGGGGAGGTGTAATAGAAGGGTATCTAAAGTGGAAATGGACATAGATATTAAAAGACCATGGTTAAAATATTTCACTTTCTTTCCCCATGGGGCAGCTCTTAGCTCTCAAGCAGAGCCCACTTCCATCGACAGCCCCCAGCCCAATCAGGGAAACTTGAGGCGGAGCTGTCCATTGGCTCCTGCCCCAGCTCTAGACCCAGCTCCCAAGCTCAGAGCTCTCCCTCCTCCCGGCCAGAAAGGGCAGCTCTCAGCTCTCAAGCAGAACCCACTTCCATCCGCACACACCTGCCCAGTCATAGAAACTAAGGTGGGACTGTCCACTGACCGCTGTCCATTGGCCCCAGCCCCAGCTTCCAACCTCAGAGCCCCTGCTACTCCCTGCCAGAAAGGTGGGCCTTTTTTTTCCCTTCTTTCTTTGCTAATTCTTTTTTTTTTCTTTTTTTGGAGAGGTTTTTGCTATAGGGCGCATGCGCTCGCCAGACAGACAGAGAGAGACAGAGAGATAGAAAGCAAGAAATCACCCCCCCCCCCCCGGGGGGATGGCCACGCCGCAATCTCTTCTCCTCCATTCTCCTCTCGGGATCTTGGGCATGCACGCACACGTGCCCGGCGTGAGTTTAAGCCGCCGGGTCCGGGACTCGAACCGCGGTCAACTACGTGGGAGTCCAGCGACATAGCCATTACGCTAACTGCTGGTCCCTCTTTTGCTAATTCTTTACTTCTCCTTACCCCATAGGATAGCTCTCAGCTCTCAAGCAGAGCCCATGTCTATCTGCAGACCTCAGCCAAAATCATCCGCAATGCAAGCGCAGTGCGCAACGTTTTCTTTTTTTGTCATTCATCTTTTTTCTTCCCTCTTACATTGTCATCTTCTCCTCATCCTCCACTCCCCCAGAGAGACTAGACAGGTCTAGAATCATAGTTTTCAAACATACAAGCATCATGAGGCTCCCAGGGACACTCACTCTATACTGAGCCACCTGCAAAAAAGGAGAAACTGCTCTTCAGAAACCTGAATAGAAAACTCCTACCTGGGACCAGCAGTTGGTGTAATGGCTATGTCGCTGGACTCCCATGTAGTCAACAGCGGTTCAAGTCCCAGACTCGGTGGCTTAAACTCACACCGGGCACGTGTGTGTGAGTGCCCAAGATCCTGAGAGGAAAATGGAGGAGAAGAGAGTGAGTGCGGTGTGGCCATACTCCCTGGGGGGGTAATTTCTCGCTTTCTGTCTCTCTGTCTCTGTCTTTCTGGCGAGCGCACGCACCCTATAGCAAAAACCTCTCCAAAAAGGAAAAAAAAAAAAAAGAAAAAGAAAACACTCCTCCCACAGGAACCAAATTGCTAAACAAAGCAGAAGAGAGACTTGGGCACAGAAACAACCACAGCAAAAGGGAAACAAACTAGTTCCCAGTAGCAGAATCATTCTCCAAAAAGGTATCCAAAAGTGAAAACATCACCCAATGGCTAGAAGTCACAGAAGAGCCTCAAGTTTGAAAAAAACAGGAAATATATCTCTATCAAGAGAACACAATAAGTCTCCTGCATCACTTGAAAAAAAAAGAAGTTACCAAATGTCAGAGAAAGAATTCAGAACATTCATAGTGACAAAATTCTGTAAGTTGTTAACAGAAAAGAGACAATGAACTCCAGGAGATGACGAAGTCCTTCCAGGATTTGAAAGAAATGGATACCATAATAAAAACTCAAATGGATCTATTAGAGATAAAGACTGTAATACAGGAAATCAAAGCCTCTCTCAAAAGTATTAAAAGCTGAGGGACCAGCAGTTAGTGTAATGGCTATGTCGCTGGACTCCCATGTAGTCAACCACGGTTTGAGTCCCGGACCCAGTGGCTTAAAACTCACACCGGGCGCGTGTGCGTGCGTGCCGAAGATCCCGAGAGGAGAATGGAGGAGAAGGGATTGAGGCATGGCCATCCCCCCTGAGGGATGATTTCTCGCTTTCTGTCTCTCTGTCTCTCTCTGTCTTTCTGGCTAACGCAAGCGCCCTATAGCAAAAACCTCTCCAAAAAAAAAAAAGTATTAAAAGCCAATTAGACCATGCTAAAGACCGAATCTTGGACATAAAAAACAAAACCTCTGACCTTGGGACCAGCGGTTAGCGTAATGGCTATGTCGCTGGACTCCCACGTAGTCGACCACGGTTTGCGTCCCGGACCTGGTGGCTTAAACTCACGCCGGGCGCATGTGTGTGCGTGCCCAAGATCCTGAGAGGAGAATGGAGGAGAAGGGATTGCGGTGTGGCCATCCCCCCTGGGGGGTGATTTCTCGCTTTCTATCTCTCTGTCTCTCTCTGTCTGTCTGGCGAGCGCACGTGCCCTATAGCAAAAACCTCTCCCAAAAAGAAGGAAAAAAAAAAAAAACCTCTGACCTTAAAAAAAAGACCAAAAAGATAGAGAAAATAATAAAATCAAATTAGAATAATATACAAGAAATACTAGATTCCTTTTAAAAGTCGAAACATCTGAATAACTGGTATCTCAGAAGGTGAAGAAACTAATAAGGACATGGAAAATTTTTTCCATGAATTCTTGGAGAAAAAAAAAAAAACTTTCAAAGTCTAGAGAAGCACTCAAACATCCAGACCTAAGAAATACAAACTACCCCAAATACAATCAACCCAAGAAGATCCTCTCTAAGGCATATCTTAGCCAGACTGGCCAAAACAACAAATAAAGAAAAAGATACTAAAACTGGCAAAAGAGAAACGTCAAGTAACTTATAAAGGGCATAACGATAGACCTTTCAATGGAAACAATGCAAGCAAGGAAAGAATGGGAAGACATATTGAAAGTGTTAAGAGAGAAATAATTTCAACCAAGATTATTACATCTAGCAAGATTATCCTTCATATAGGAAAAAAAGATTAAAATCTTCTCAAAACCTGAAAGAATTTGCCAACACCAGATCGGCTCTTTAAGAAACTGAAGAAAGTCCTGTTCCAGGAAAACTAAAGAATGGACAGACAGAAATGAGAGAATAGAAGACAATCAAGACAATGGCCAACTTACAGGTAGGTACAAGTCCATAAATATTGATAATAACACTGAATGTTAATAGATTAAATTATCCAATCAAGAGACACAGAGTGGCTGAATGGCTAAAAAAACAGAAACCCTCTTATCTGTTTCTTACAAGAAACACCATCTCATGGATAAAGACTTACATACACTAAAAGGGAAGGGCTGGGAAAAGGTATTCCATGCAAATGGGAACCAAAAAAGAGGTGGACAAAATAGGCTTTAAAACAAAAACTGTACGAAGAGACAAAGAAGAGCATTATATAGAAGTAAAAGCGCTAATCCATCAAGATGATATAATACTTATAAAAATCTATCCACCTAACTCAGGAGCATCCAAATATGTGAAGGAAAGACTGTCAGATCTAAAAGGAAAGAGACTGCAACACATTAATTGTTGGGGACCTCAATCCCCCACTATCTCCTGCGGACAAACCATCTAGACAAAAAAATAAGCAAAGAGATACAGGACCTAAATGATACCATAAATCAAATGGACATAACAGACATCTATAGAACCTTCCACCCAACAATCATGAGATATACTTTTATTTCATCCACACAAGGAACCTTTTCAAAGATTGACCACATGATAGGGCACAAAGCCTTTACAGGTTCAAAGGCATAGAAACTATATCCAGCATCTTCTCCAAACATAATGGAATCAGACTTGATGTGAATTTCAGGAAAACGCCTCAAAAATACGAATACATGGAAACTAAATAACCTACTCCTGAATGACTTCACAACTACTAAATAGACCGAAATCAAAAGATTCATGGAAGCCGATGATAATGAGGACACAAGTATCCATAATCTTTGGGACACCGCAAAAGCAGTCATAAGAGGGAAGTTTATAGCAATTAGTGCCAAAGAAGAAGATGGGAAGAAGGCAAATGTACAACCTAATATCATGCCTTAGAGATTTGGAAAAGCAACAACAAAAAACATTCAAAAAACTCCAGAAGAAATAATACAGATTTGAGCAGAAATAAATGAAATAGAAAGTAAATGGTCTATACAGAAAATAAATGAAAGTAAAAGCTGTTTCTTTGAAAAGATAAACAAAATAGACACACCAGTAGCTAGACTAATTAAGAGGAAGAGAAAAAAGTACCAGGTAAATCAAATTCGCAATGAAGCAGGCAATATAACAACAGACATAATAAAAATACAAAACATCATTAGAGGATACTACGAACAACTACACACCAACAAACAAAATCTGAATGAGATGGACAATTCCTGGATGCATATAACCTACCAAGATTGAGTCAGGAGGACATAAAGTCTGAATAGGCCCATAAAAAGCTATGAAATTGAGTCAGTAATAAATTATCTCCCAACAAAGAAAAGCCCTGCTCCTGATGGCTTCACCTCTGAATTCTACAAAACTTTTAAAGAAGAGTTAACCCCCATTCTACTGAAGTTATTTTCAAAGATACAAGAGGATGGAACTCACCCAGTTTCATTCTATAAAGACTCCATTACCCTTATCCTTCAAACAGACAAGGATATGACACAGAAAGAAAACTAGACCAGTATCTCTAATGAATATAGAAGTAAAAATTCTCATCAAGATACTAGCAAATCGTATCCAGCAACATATAAAAAAGATTATTCATCACAACCAGGTGGGCTTTATTCCAGAGATGCAAGGATGGTTCAACATACACAAAACCATAAATGCAATACACTATATTAACAGAAAGAAAGATAAAAACCGTATGATCATATCAATTGATACAGAAAAAGCATTTGATAAGATACAACATCATTTCATGATCAAGACCCAATGCTAGCCACAAAACAATTCCTGGAAGTTGTAAATGAATACAGCCAATTTGTAGGATACAAAATCAACATACAAACATATATTCTATTTCTGGGACCAGCAGGTGTCATAATGGCTATGTCGCTAAACTCCCATGCAGTCGACTGCAGTTCAAGTCATGGACTCGGTGGCTTAAACTCATGCCAGGTGCATGTGCCTGCATGCCCAAGATCCCGAGAGGAGAATGTAGGAGAAGGGATTGCAGAATGGGCATACCTGCTGGGGGTGATTCTCGCTTTCTGTCTCTCTCTCTCTCTCTGTCCTTCTGGTGAGCGCATGCACCCTATAGCAAAAACCTCTCCAAAAAAAAAAATTCTATTCTATTTCTTTATATGAATGGCAAGTAGACTGAGATAGAAATGAAGAAAGTAATTCCATTTACCATAGCCACAAAATGTATAAGATACCTAGGAATAAATCTAACCAAACAAGTTAAAGACCTCGACAAGGAAAACTATGAAAAGCTAAAAAAGAAATGGAAAATTACACAAAAAAGTAGAACCTCCCATGTTCCTGGACTGGAAGAATCAATATAATCAAAATAGAAATTCTACTCACATTAACCTACATATTTAACACAATCCCAAGCAAAATACCAGAGTCATTCTTCACAGATCTAGAAAAGACATTCATAGAATTTGTCTGGAATTAGGGGCCAGCACGTGGCGTGGTGGTTAAGGGCACTGGACTCCCACATGGCTGACCACAGTTCAAGTCCCGGACCTGGCAGCTTGCTTTCTCATTTTCCCTCTCTCTTTCTCTCTCTTACTCTGTCCCTCTCTGGTCAAATTGAAATAAATAAATGAAGTTGAATAAAATAATTTAAAAAAATAATAATTTGTCTGGAATCATAAAAGACCTCACACTGCCAAAGCAATCCTGCACAAGAAGAGTAGAGTGGGTGGCATTTCGCTCTCTGACCTGAAAATATACTATAAATCTGTGATAATTAAAACAGCATGCTATTGGCACAAAAATAGGCATGTGGACCAATGGAACACAAAAGAAACCCCAGAAATAAAGTCCCAAATATACAGCCAACTGATTTTTGACAAGGGGTACCAGTCAACCCAGTGAGAAAAGGAAAACCTCTTTAGCAAATGGTGCTGGAAAAACTGGATATCCACATGCATAAAGATGAATCTGAACTCCTAACTCTCACCATTGACAAAAATCAACTCAAAGTGGATCAAAGATCTAAACCTAAGACCTCAAACTATAAAACTACTGATGGAAAAAAACTGGGAAAACTCTGGGAGGCACTGGGGCAGGCAAAGACTTCTTAAATAAGACCCCCCAAAGCATAGTCAATAATCCCAAAAATAGACAAGAGAGATTACATCAGATTAAGAAGTTTCTGCATGGCAACAGACACAGTAATTAGTGTGAACTGACAGCCCTCAAGATGAGGAAATACTTTTGTAAACTATGCTTCAGGGGACCAGCAGTTGCGTAATGGCTATGCCGCTGGACTCCCACATAGTGGACCGCGGTTCAAGTCCCGGACCCGGTGGCTTAAACTCACGCCGGGCGCGTGTGCATGCGTGCCCAGGATCCTGAGAGGAGAATGGAGGAGAAGGGATTGCAGCGTGGCCATCCCCCCTGGGGGGTGATTTGTCGCTTTCGATCTCTCTGTCTCTCTGTCTTTCCGGCGAGCACTTGCACCCTATAGCGAAAACCTCTCAAAAAAATAAATAAAAAAACAAAAAAACTATGCTTCAGATAATGGACTCATAACCAGAATACACAGGGAACTCAAAAGGCTTACCAGAAGAAAATGATCAAGATGGGAAAATGAGCTGAAAACGCAACTCTCTAAGGAAGACATACCAATAGCCAAAAGGCATATGAAAAAATGCTCAACATCCCTCATCATAAGGGAGATACAGATCAAAACCACAATGAGATACCACCTAACCCCAGTAAGAATGACTAAGATTAAAACAAAAACAACAAGAACAAAAAAAATAAAAAACAAGAAATGGTAAGTGCTGGCAGGGTTGTGGTAAAAGGGGAAACTCTCCTACACTGCTGGTGGGAATGTAAATTGTCCATCACTATGTAGAACAATATGGAGATTCCTCAAAGATCTACAAATAGAACTACCATTTGATTTAGCAATCCCACTCATTGGTATCTACCCAAAGGACAGAATAATGCTTAGTCAGGAAAGTGCTTGCATATCTATGTTTATTGCTGCATTATTCACAATTGCTAAGACATGGAACCAACCCAAATATACACAAACAGACAAATGGATTGAAGAAGTGTGGCATGGGACCAGCAGTTGGCGTCATGGCTATGTCGCTGGACTCCCATGTATTCGACCACGGTTCGAGTCCTGGACCTGGTGACTTAAACACACACGGGGTGCATGTGTGTGCGTGCCCAAGATCCCGAGAGGAAAATGTTGGAGAAGGGATTATGGTGTGGCCGGTGATTTCTCACTTTCTGTCTCTGTCTCTATCTTTCTGGTGAGTGCACGCACCCTATAGCAAAAAAACTCTCAAAAACAAAGAATAAATAAAAGAGAAAAAGTGTGGCACATATACTCTATGGAATACTACTCAGCTATAAAAAACAAGACCCTGGCTTTTGACATAAATCAATAAGGATGACTTACTGCTGAGTAAAGCAAGCCAGGCTATGAAAGAAAGACACTGTATGTCTCCACTTTATATAAACCAACTGTCCACACTCTATGGCTGAAACTGAATTACTAGGGGATACAGAAACATAGAAAATGGTTATCTAGATGCCAGATACAGTGTGGGAAGAGGGTGGGAAAAGGAGGAGAGACTGAGGAAAGACATTAAGGAGAAAAATAGAGAGGCAAGACATTTATAGGAAAAAGAAATGGATTATTATCTAATATGTATAATATCATGTACAGTATCCCCAACTGGACTAGTGAAAAATGTATTCATGTTGGAACATTCACTCTACAAGCTGTGACGTATGTGATTGAACAAATGTATAAAAGAAATTAAAATTAAATTAAGTAATAAATTAATTAATTAAAAATAAATTAAATATTTCACTTTAGCAAATTGCACGAAAATACATGACCATACCAACACATTACTAATATTCCTTCCAGGCTATTAAAAAGGAGGTCAGCGACAGCCCCGTGGCCTGGTGCTTAAGAAAGCCTAATCCCACATGACTGACCATGTGGTTCAAGAACCAGCCCCAGCAGAGGCTTGAAAAATACCCAAGGCACATATGCAAGAATACCCCAAATCCCAACAGAATGGAAAAATGAAAGAAAAAGGATTGTGGCATGACCACATCCTATTGGTATTGGTGGGGAAAAGGGTGCTTTCTCCCTCTCTCTCTCTGTCTCTTTGTTTCTCTCTGGTAAGCACACATGCCCTCTGCCAAAAAAAAAAAAAAAAAAAAGGAAGTCAATGCAAATAAGAAGCCTAAAACTTAAGCTTCATTAACTTCACAGTAAATCTGTCTAGAAAACTTAGCACTTAGTAAAATATATTTTAAAGAAGAGAAAAGAGAAGAAAGGTCACTAACATAACCCTGGATTATAGACCTTTTGACTGAAGGTGGAGAGGCAGAGCTGGAAAAGGCAGAGAAAGTGTGCTTCCTTTCATTTTTAGCAATCAAATTATAAATGTGCCCTAAAAAAATACAGCCTTGAGTATCTGTCACTGGGATTCATATAAATCACTGCTTGTAACACAAAGTACTTTCATATTATATCACTGCCACTATTCCTTTATAATGTAACTGAAATTCAATTCCATTTGTTTAACCTTAAACAGAACTTATTAAGTAGTGGTGATTTCTGGAACGATGTAGTGGCGATCAACAGTCTTACTTATGAGTATGGTATAAATAAGTTGTTTTGGGAAATAGTAACTGCAAATATCAAAGTAGAATCTAGTCCTATAATTATATGTGGATATGTTAGCAGAAACAAATATTCACCTAAAATAGTTTGCAGAGAACTGGGGGATTTGGAAAATAACAATAGTTATCAGTGGACAGCAAGTATTTAAGTCACTTGGAGAAAAATATGTAAATTATTAAGTTGTCAGAAAAATCATGATATGTTTTTCTATGCAAAAATGCTTCATGACTTTTCCAACAACGCAGTAGTTTCCAGATGGATAAAAATAGCTCTATTGCAATTAGCACAGACACTACTATATAATTAGTAAGATTAAGCCTCTATTCTCACCCCATCAGCGACTGCACCTTAGACCAAGTGGACAAGATATAATTTGTTTCATTTGAGGATAAATTAAATGCAGGTGTGATACTCATTAATCGTAGAAATTAATTTTTTAAAGAGAGGTTTTTGTTATAGGTTGCATGTGCTCACCAGAAAGGCAGACAGAGACAGAAAGCCAGAAATCACCCCCCAGGGGGGATGGCCAAGCCATAATCCCTTCTCCTCCATTCTCCTGTTGGGATCTTGGGTACACACACATACACACACACACTAGGCATGAGTTTCAAGCCACCAGGTCTGGGACTCGAACCACAGTTGACTACGTGGGAGTCCAGCAACGTGACCATTATGCCACCTGCTGGTCCCTCTCTCTCTTATTCTGATAAGCACATGCACCCTAAGGTGGGAAAAAAAAAAAAAAAAAAACTCTTACAAAAATTTACGACCAGCAGATGGCATAATGGCTACATCACTAGACTCCCACGTAGTCGAATGCAATTTGAGTCCCAGACCCGGTGCCTTAAACTCACGCCAGGTGTGTGTGCATGCGTGCCTAAGATCCCAAGAGGACAAAGGAGTAGAAGAGATTGTGGCATGGCCATCCCCACCAGGGGCTGATTTCTCACGTTTTATCTCTCTGTCTCTCTCTCTTTCTGGCGAGCGCACGTGCCCTATAGCAAAATCCTCTCAAAATAAAATTTAGCAGGACCAGCAGTTAGTATAATGGCTATGTCGCTGAACTTCCATGTAGTCGACTGTGGTTCGAGTCCCGGACCCTGCGGCTTAAACTCACGCCGGGCGCGTGTGCATGCGTGCCCAAGATCCTGAGAGGAGAATGGAGGAGAAGGGATTGCGGCGTGGCCATCCCCCCTGGGGGGTGATTTGTCACTTTCTATCTCTCTGTCTCTCTCTGTCTGGTGAGCGCACGCGCCCTATAGCAAAAACCTCTCCCAAATAAATAAATAAATAAATAAATAAATAAAATTTAGCTTACATGTCATATGAAACCAGGTGGGCAGATTGCATTTGGCTGCAGAATATCATTTTCTAACCCCTGTCATATACATGAGAGGAGTCTTAAACTAACCAGAACTGTGTTTGCAGCTGTAGTACACTTAGAATGCTATTGATGCTCAAAAAATGTTAAATGATAATATGCTCTTCTTTGGACATAACATACAAAGTGTATCAGTAATTCTCTAGACATTTTCACTTCCATTTTTAATTACAAAGATGATAATCATTCTGCTATGAAAGAGAAAGAAAATCCCCTAACCCATTATCTGAGAATATACATTTTAGTTCAGTATGAAATTAACAATAATAAAAGTATAAGTATATAAATACTTATATACCTAAAAATATGAATCTATAAATATACATGATGTCAGATGCTTTTAAATTGAAAATAATTTTTTTGGAGAGGTTTTTGCTACAGGGCACGTGCGCTCGCCAAAAAGACAGAGACAGAGAGAAAGAAAGCAAGAAATCACTCCCCAAGGGGTAAGGCCACGCTGCAATCCTTTCTCCTCCATTCTCCTCTCGGGATCTTGAGCACGCACGCACACGTGCCTGGTGTGAGTTTAAGCCGCCAGGTCTGGGACTCGAACCACAGCCGACTACGTGAGAGTCCACCAACATAACCATTACGCCAACTGCTGGTCCCAAATTTTTCTTGTTTTAAAAGAATTAATGAGCCAAAGAAAATGTATTTAGCTTCAGGGTTAGAGGTTTGATAGTCTTTATTGTCAAATGTGTCAGTGTGTCTGCTTCTATCCCAGTGTTACAGTAATTTCCTAGCAGAGTTCTAGTCATCTAGGTTTGACTTCACTAATGTCCATAGAGTAACTTACTTTAATGTGATGTACACCATCCAGTTTTCCAATCTGTTGCTCAATGGTGCAAACACAGGAATTGCACGTCATCCCCTTAACAGAGATGGTAACAGAATTCACACCCATACTTAAATCCATTTTGATTTCTTCTTTACATTTCCTGTTAGAAACAATAAACGCATTCACTTTAGCCATGGAAATCATTTTTCTTCAACTCCCCCCCTCCCCAATCAAAAATGTGTGAGTAATAAAATATGATCAGCATTCTTTTCTACTTGCTTAGGAAAAAGTTTCCTTCACCTTTGATGAGGTAAAGGAAAATTGTTTCTATGGCTATGCTTAGTAAAAGTAAAAATCTGCAATACTTGAATCATAAAAGTAAATAGCCTTTGGACCAACAGGTGGCATGGTGGTTAAGGTGCTGGATCTCACATAGTTGACTGTGTGGATCAAGTCCAGTGCCTTGAAAAACACACTCTCGGGACCAGAGAGTTAGTGTAATGGCTATGTCACTGAACTCTCATGTAGCCAACTGTGGTCCGAGTCCAGGACCCGGTGGCTTAAACCCACGCCGTGCGCAGGTGTGTGCGTGCCCAAGATCCCGAGAGTAAAATGGAGGAGAAGGAATTTCAACGTGGCCACCCCCCCTGGGGGGGTGATTTCTTGCTTTCTATCTCTCTTTCTGGCGAGTGCACGTACCCTATAGCAAAAACCTCTCCAAAAAAAAAAAAAAAGCTCGCTCGCTCTCTCTCTCTCTCTCCCTCTCTGTGTGTGTGTGGTGTGTGTGTGTGTGTGTGTGTGTATCCCCAAAATCCAGAGAGGAGAATAAAGAAGAAGGGATTGCATAGTGGCCATCCTCCCTAGGGGATGATTTCTCACTTTCCCTCTCTCTGGTGAGTGTATGTGCCCTATGGAAAAACAAACAAACAAACAAACAAAAAAAAAAACTAAAGAAAATAAAAAGTAAATAGCCTTCATAAAGTGTATTTCTGATTATTAAACATTTTAATAATGTTTAAAGTAGACATAATGAAAAACTAACCGAAGATGCTGAAAATCTACACAATAGCCAACAAGATTCCATGTGATTTGCCATACTTGACCCCCTCTAATTTATCTCTCTGACCCCTCTCCGACCACTCATCAATCCCAACAACGTGCCAGTCATACTGGCCTCCTGGCTGTTCTCATGGCAGGATGACTCTTACCTCAGGACCTCTGTATTAGTTATCATTCCCTTGGTTTAGGACTTTCTTCTTCCAGATATCATGGTTAACTTGTCTCCTTCAAATCCTTGCTCAGATCTAACCTTTGTATGAGACCTATATTGATCACCCTATTTAAAATTACTTTTCTATGCAAAAATGTGTCACAACTTTTCTAATGACCAAATATATACACATACTCTGATTCCCTGTACCTCTGCTTTATTATTTCTTTTTTCATACAACTTAATGTGGGGACACGTTTAAAAGAGAGAGTCTGAGGTGTGGGGACATGCTCTGAGCAATCACCACATGCTCTTTTGGGGTTTGGCAGAACCTTGTAACTTGTCTTTCCTTGACCTTGGCTGCAGACAGAGCAAGGGTGGAAATTGCTAGGGGTGTTCCAACAGACACATGTGATAGACTTCAAGAAACATCTTGGCAAAATCCAATCCCTGCTCTGCATCTGAAAGGTTCCTTAGCCTACTCTGGGTGTGGTGGTGTGAGAAACATCTTGGCAAAATCCAATCCCTGCTCTGCATCTGAAAGGTTCCTTAGCCTACTCTGGGTGTGGTGGTGTGAGAAGATCTTTAGCTCCTTCCCCACACCTAACAGCTAGTTCTTTGCATTAGAAAGGAAGATGAGATTTTCTCTTGATGGGATTATCACCAAGGGATATACCTGGCCTGGTATGACTAAGCCCTTATAGATTTGTTAACTGCTTCTTATTGTCTGTAACCTGACAACCAATGTATGAAGTGTCGTAAAACATACATGTGTAATGTCTACTTGTTCTATAAATAAAGACGTCCAGTTCATCTGGGCGGCACAAGTTGCTTGGGCTACCTAGGCTCAGGCTGCCTGTGTCCGTTTCTACTCTACCTTTTGTCTCATTTTTTATGCTTCTTCCATAGTAGTGCCGAGCCATGGGGGCGGACACCGACAACTTAACACCTTCTAACATACTCCATAATTCTCTTATTTATTCTATTTATTGCTTATTGTCTATCTTCCTATGTTGGTCTTTATTTTTTGAGAGACAGAAATTTTTGCAATAGGGTACATGCACTCACCAGAGGCAGAGAGTGAGAAATCACCCCTCAGTAGGGATGGCCACGCCACAATCCCTTCTCCTCCATTCTCCTCTCAGGATTTGGGGCATGTGCACACATGCACCCAGCGTGAGTTTCAAGCCACAGGGTCCAGGACTCAAACCATGGTTGACTACATGGGAGTCCAGAGACACAACCATTATGCCATCTGCTGGGCCTTCCTGTGATGGTTTTAAAATATCTTAACAAATTCTTTATTACCCCTTCCTTAGAGAGGTGGAATTTAACTCCTTTACCCTGTTATATAACCTGAACTTAGTGATTTGCTTCTTTTTTTTTTCCTTAGTTTTTGCTTCACTAGAGAGAGAGAGAGAGAGAGAGAGATCATCCCCCATGGGGTATGGCCACACTGCAATCCCTTCTCCATTCTCTCGGGATTTTAGGCATGTACATACATGGGCTCAGTGTGTTTTTCAAGCCACTGGGTCTGGAACTGGAACTGCTCAGTCAGCCATGTGGTATCCAGTTGCCTTAACCACCATGCCACCAGCTGGCCTGTGACGGAAGTGACCAGGTGCGACTTCCAAGAGTAGATAATAAAAGGCACAATTGGGTTGGGAGAGACATTGTGGCTTCTTATTTGTCCTCTCTCTTGAATCCAATCTTGGGTAAACCACCTAACACATATAAGGACACACAAGCAACTTTATGGAGAGGTTCATGGCGCAAAGAACTGAAGCTTCCTAAAAACAACTTGCAAAAACCTGCAGCTTCCCGCCAACAGCCTGGTGAGTGAACTACCTCTGAAACTACTTCAGGGACCTGACAGTGGAGCAGTAGTAAATACAATGCCCTTCAAGGCTGACCCACATAATAATGTTTTGGGTTTTTACCCAGAGAATTCCCTGAACACAGCAAGTTCACTCAGGCCCATGATCCAGGGCTAGCTGAAGCCAGAAGTGGATTAAAGTGTGAATACCCTGTTGGGAGCACCTGTCTCTCTGTCTCTGTCTCCTTACCACTCATATGAAAAAGAAATAAACTGAGAAATAAAGAGGGGCCAGCAGTGGCATAGTGGTTAAGGCCCTGGACTCCCATGCGGTTGACCCCGGTTCGAGTCCCAGACCCGGCACCTTGACACTCATGCCAGACCCATGTGTGTATATACCCAAAATCCCAAGAGGAGAATGGAGGAGGAAGGATTACAGTGTCGCCATCCCCTCGGGGGGGGGGGGGGGGGGTGATTTCTCGCTTTCTGTCTCTCGGTCTCTCTCTGTCTCTCTGCCGAGCACATGCACCTTATAGCAAAAATCTCTCAAAAAAGAAAGAAAGAAAAAGGGCCTGGGAGTCAACAAGTGGTATGGTGGTTGAGGCACTGGACTCCCACATGGCCAACCACAGTATGACTCCCAGACCTGGTGGTTTGCTTTCTCACTTTCCCTCTCTCTCTGGGAAAATTAAATAATAATAATAATAATGATAATAAAATATATTTTTTAAAAAAGAAAGACAAAGGGCCTAGATGCTGGTACACAAGTAAAATGTGCCCATGATCCAAGGCTCTCTGAAGCTGGGGTGAATTACACTATGGAGACCTGGTCCTATGCTTTATTTCTTTCTTTCTCTATCATGGAATAAAAAAACTTTTTTTAACTTTAACTTCTTTTTTTCCTGAACTCAAGATTTTATGCCTTGTTATCCTTTAATTATCTTTCTTTTTATTTTTTTTAAACTTATTTATTTACATTTATTCACTATACATAATCACAGCTGAGATTTCCCATCCAGAATACACTGTATATTTTCTCAATCAAGCACATCAACATATGTGTTATCGTCAACAATTTTCCATTTCCTATTTCCTGTATATTTTGTTATTTTTGCCATTCTTGATTCCCTAGTTTTCAAGATTTTTTTTCTTCTGAAAAATTTTTTTAATTAATTAATTTATATTCATCCCCTAATCATAGTCACAGCATACAAAAAATGCTTATCCATCCAGAATATACTGCATAGTGGCTTAATCATGCATGTTATCAATAATTTTCCATTTCTAGTTTATATATATATATATATTTACCCCTATGTTTGACCCTCTACCCTTTCCCACCCTCTTCTCACACTGTCTTTGATGTCTACAGTTGCCTTCCATTTCTTTTCCCTCCACATTTTATTGATCATATAATTTCTTAAATAATCTAACTACTTTCAATAGCAAGTTCAGCTGGTAATTCCAAGAAAAGCAGTTTTGAATTGGTAAGGAAAGTTGCTTAAAACTTAAAGCCTGGAAACAAGTTAGTATCCTGTTCAAATAGCAGGTACATGAACTTATTGACAGCTCAAGACAGGACAAAAACTCTTAAAACCAGACAACAAAGCCTAGAAGAAAAGCAGCAATACTTTAGTCAAAAGACACAGAATGCTATTTCACCATTTCAGACTCATGTACTTAATCTATCTTCTGTTGTGGTTCGATCTTACCAATTGAATTCTGGGATATAATATTCAAATCCAGACTTGTCCCTACGATTAAGTCGACCATTTTCTTAGTTTTTGAACTCTTATTTCTGTGTGACTACATTTAATTTTCCTGGCATAGCACTCACTCCCTTGAGAACTTGGAGATCTGGTCTGGTGCTGGTAAATTCTTTCAGGTTTTGTTTATCTGAAAATGTTCTTGTCTTTTCTTCCCATATGAAGAACAATTGTGCCGGGTACAGTATTCTTGGCTGAAATTGCTTTTCTCTTAACACTTTTAATATATTTTCCCATTCTTTCCTTGCTCGCATTGTTTCCAATGAGAGGTCTGCTGTTAGTCTGATGGGATATCCTTTGTAGGTAACTTGCCGTTTCTCTCTTGCCAATCTTAGTATCTTGTCTTTGTGGTTTTGGTCAATCTGGCTATAATGTGTCTTGGAGAAGATCTTCTTGGGTTGATTCTATTTGGGGTCCTTTGTATTTCTTGGGATTGGATCTTTGAGTGCCTCTGTAGGTTTGGGGTTTTCTTGCAGGATTTCATGGAATAGATTATCAATGCCCTTATGAGTCTCTTCGCTTTCTGGGATGCCAATTATCTGGATGTTTGGATGTTTGATGGTATCTAGTATTTCTCGCATATTATTCTCAAATTTTAGGGCAATTTTCTCAATTTTTGTGGTGGATTTTTCTAGGCCAGCAATTTTCTCTTCTATATCTGAGATTCTATTTTCTGTATGATCTAGTCTGCTTTTAATACTTTCAAGGGAGATTTTGACTCCCTGTATTATAGCCTTCATCTCTAACAATTCCATTTGATTCTTTTGTAAAGTGTGTAATTCCTCGTTCAGATCTTGCAAGAATTTCCTCACCTCCTGGCGCTCGTTAGCTCCTTTCTCCATGTTCTTCTATAGTTCATTGTCTCTCTTCTCTTCCATCTCTGTTAGCTTCGCCATTATGGATGTTCTAAATTCTTTATCAGACATATCCATGATTTCTGTTAAACTGTCTGTGAATGAAGAGGAGCCATTCTTTTCCCTTGGGGGAAGGTATTTTCTTGCTTCCCCATATTTCTTGTGGTCCTGCGGTGATTTCTAGTCATCTGGTGGAAAAGTGTGTTTCTTCCCAAACTTAAAGTTCAATCTGAGCATTCAGGAGTATGCAGAAAAGGAAACAGAAAGAGAGAAACAACAGCAACAAAAACAACCAAGAAACTGAGAAAAAGACAAGAAAAAAATAAAAAATAAACTAAAAAAATTATTTTTTTAAAAAAAGCAAAAATTAGAAAACCGAAGCGTGCCACGCAAAATCACTAGTTCTCAGTAGACATGAAGGGTTCTTCTGTGGCCTGTGCCCTTTGCATTTCCTGGGTTGGAAGGGGAAGAGGGGATTATTAACAAGATAAAGGGAAAGGAAGGCATGAGAGCCTAGAAACTGCTTAACTTTAAAAATTTTTTAAAAGGAAAAATTACAAAAAAAATGAGAAGACAGAGACAGAGGTAGAGAGAGACAAAGACAGATACAGAGACAAGAGGCTGCAAAGTCTTCTTCCTACCACGCAGGTTTGAGGGCTGGCGGCTGAATTATCAGAAGAAAATCTTCATTTCTCCTAGTCTCCTGAAATCACTAGTTCTCAGTAGCCATGAAGGAGTCTTCTGAACTTTAACTTCTTGTTATTTTTCTTTTCATTCAGCTTATAGAAAAATTTTTGTCTGCAAAAGATCTTTGGTTTATTGACTAAAAAGCACTGTTTATTATTTTTAATGTAAAAGACATTGCTGAGGGGAACCAGCAGTTAGCGTAATGGCTACGTCACTGGACTCCCACGTAGTCGACCACGGTTCGTGTCCCAAACCCAGTGGCTTAAAACTCACGCCGGGCGCATGTGCGTGCGTGCCCAAGATCCCGAGAGGAGAATGGAGGAGAAGGGATTGCGGTGTGACCATCCCCCCTGGGGGGGGGTGATTTCTCGCTTTCTGTCTCTATGTCTCTCTCTGTCTGTCTGGCGAGTGCACGCACCCTATAGTGAAAACCTCTCCAAAAAAAAGAAAAAAAAAAGACATTGCTGAAATGTCTGTATCATTTACTGAATTAAATAATACAACTTTTTGTATCTGTACTGGATATCTTTTGATTAAAAAAGAAAAAGGCACTTTGTATTAGGTCAGTCACCACAAGCAAATTTACATATAATAATCAACAGGAGAAAAACACAAGAAAATTTTTACGTGACCCCAGAGGTATCCTGGCCTTACTCATAAGAAAATAAAATATTTTTTAAAGCTAAAATAGTAGTTTCTAGCAATACAAAACACTTTAAGTGAAAATCCTTTAAGAAAAAAAGTACCTTTTCTCATCTTCTATTCATAGCATAAATTTTCATTCTTTTCAGTGGAACTAAAACTTCTTGAACCTTGTTTGGTGTCATCCAAAACAAACTTCTATTTCTGTATTAAAAAATTCGTTCACAAATGAGCTGTGTAATTCGGTCACCTTTTTTAACTTCAATCTTTTCTTTGTCAAAAATTAAATATTACTACACTGTTTCCTCTATAATTTTTATCTATGACACCAGCTCCTACATCTATGAAGCGTTCTGCAGCCAAGTCAGAACATAACACCCAGAAGGAAGAGCTATCTGAATGTCTGTCTTCACAAGGGCTTTCTCCATAGGGGACACTGTATAAATCACAGGTACTGTACAGATCACAGCCCGTCGCCTGCGCAGAGCCCCAGGTCAGGGCTGTGGGGTGCTCTGAGAGCCAGGCAAAGTGCACCCACATGCCACCCTCCTCTCCAGGCAAGCCCACTTGCTAGGGAAGATGGATGATGTCTCTTCAGAGCAAGGCATGACAGAGTGAGAGGACAGGGCAAGAGAATGAGTGCAAGAGAATGAGCGCACGAGAGAGCAGAGGTAACGAGAGAGCCTAAATAAACTTTTTAAAAAAGAAAAATCTTAAAAAAAAAAAAAAACTAATTGTCCCCTGGACTCAAGAACTTAGATGACTGTAGTCCCATCCAACATACTGACTACAACTTCTTGAGAGACCTTGAACCACAACCACCCAACTAAACTGTTCCCAAATTCCTGAGTCACAGAAATCATAAGATAATAAATGTTTATTGCCTTAAGCCACTAAATTTTGAGGTAATTTGTTACACTGCAATAATTAACTAACACGTTCCCACTAGAACAAAAAGGCAGGACCCTTTTTTCATTGATATTTGGTAGAACAACATGAAATCACCATTGTTGCATGTCAAAAACTGTTGACTATTGGCAAATTCATATAAATCAACCCAATATATCTCATAGAAACAGTAGTTTCCTCTGGTGAAGGGAAATGAGTGGTTAGAGAATAAGTGTTGGGACAAAGAATGTTTAGTGTATAAACGTTAGTACCTTTTATTCCATATGGCATAAAAATGATTATTATACCATCTTAGTTTTGCCAAGTTCAGAGAAAACTTGAACAGAAAATGCTGCTAAATGACCCCTTGTGACTAACAAAGTAGGATGATTAATGGACTTTTCTAACTTCTCCAACTTGTTTCTGTGAAACTTTGAATAAGTGGACCACCCTATCTATGGTATTCTGTTATATTGGGTCATCGGAAAAGTCATGATGGATTTTTCTATGTTTTTCTACGCAAAAATGTGTCATGACTTTTCCGATGACCCATAGTAGCCTGAACTAAGATATCTACACTGGGTCAGCCAGTGGCATGGTGGTTAAGATGCTGAATCCCACATGGCCAACTCAACAGTTCAAGTACAGGACCCAGCAGTTTGAGAAACACACCAAGTATGTACGCATCTGTGCCTGAAATCCCGAGACAAGACTGGAGGAAATGGACTGCAGTGTGGCCATCCCCCCGGGGGGTGATTTCTCACTTTCCCTCTCTGTCTGTCTTTCTAGTAAGTGCACTCACCCTATGGCAAAAATATGAAACATAAAAAAAGGAAAACATATATATATATATATATATATTCCTTTTTAAAAAATGAATGCTACAAAATTCCCCCTTTTAATGTATAAAGCACAGTAGTTTTTAGTACCACAAAGTGTGCAATTTTAACAACTATATACACTGATAGTTGCAGAACATTTTCATTACCCCAAAAAGTAATCCCACACCCATTAGCAGTTGTCCCCAATGTCCCTCTATTCGCAGCCCTTGGCAAACAGTGATTTACTTCCTATCTCTATGAATTTGATTACTTAAGTCATTTAATATAAAGAGATTCATTCAATAGTGGCCTTTTGTGTCTGGATTCTTTAACTTAGCATAATGTTTTCAAGGTAATATCAATGTACTTTGATCAGCACCCAGTGATTCTTAAGAAATTACTGTTAATGTTAATTTGAAAGTCCATATTATATCCCACAAAGATGTACAATTAAATGCAAATAATAAATCAAAAAATAAAACAAAGAAAAAAATAATTCTAAAACAAAAAAGGAAATAGTGTTAAAATATAACCTATCTTAGGCCTGGCCCCATAGCGCAGCAGTTGAGCACCATGCATGGGGAGCCAGATTGCACATGGCCAGCCATAGTCAGAATCCTGATTCTGATGGTATGAGGGATACACTGGACACCTGTGCATGTATGCATGCGCAGGATCCTGACAGAGAAGTAGAGGAAGGGGGATTATGATATGACCATGCCCCATCAGGGAGGATGCTTTCTCTCTCTTTCTTTCTTTTTCATGCATGTTCACACATGCCCTCTAGTTATAAAAATATTGTAAAGATAATAATAGAAAAATATTACCCATCTTTTCATAAGGACTTACATTATCTCTTCAATATAAGAGAATATATTTGGTCTACTTTTAAAAAAAGTTTTGCTATAGGGTATGTGCATTCACTGGAGAGAGATAGAGACAGAGAGAAAGAGAGAAAACACCCCCCCCCCCAGTGGTGATGGCCATGTGGCAATCACTTCTCCTCCATTTATCTCTTAGGATTTTGGGCATTCATTCACACATGCCCAGCACGTCTTTCAAGCCACCGGGTCCAGGACTTTAACAGTACAGTTGGCCATAGGGGATTCAACATCCTTAATCACCACGCCCCTGGCTGGTCCTGCTTTTCATTTTTAATGTCTTGAAGCAGCCTTTATTCAAGTTCAAAAACTTATGACCACTGGGTCAGCCTCACACCCTAGTAATTAAGTAGCCAGATCCCACATGGCCAGTTGTAATTTGAACCCCCCGCCCCAGTGGCTTGAAAAACATGCTACGCACCTCTGCATATATGCCCTCAAATCTCAATAGGATGAAAAAATAGGAGGAGAAGGGATTTGCATTGTGACCATGCCCCATGGCAGGTGCTTCTCCCCAACCTGTCTCTCTGGTTAGTACTCATTGTCCTTTGGCAAAATAAAAAAAAAAAATCATCTCTAATGAATCAAAGATTTTCACATTCAGGTAATCTATGGTTTGCAAACAATCTACATATAAAAATGAGCTGTCACGGCTCTGAGAAACCCCATCTTCCTTTCTCTAGCCAGGGTAGCTTCTGTCATTTGGACAAAATCTGAATCTTTGAATGAATTGTTGGGATGAGCAGATGGCATAATGTTTACATCACTGGATTCCCACATAGTAAACTGAAATTCAAGTCCCAGACCTGGTGGATTAAACTCACGCCAGGTGCGTGTGCACGTGTGCCCAAAATCATGATAGGAAAATGGAGGAAAAGGGACTGCAGGGTGGCGATATCCCCTTGGGATTGATCCTAGCTTTTTATCTTTCTGTCAAGCACATGCACCCTATAACAAAAATAACTCTCTCTCTCAAAAAAAAAAAAAAAAGGAATGAATTGTTAAGTGAAATAAGGTAGTAGTAGAATTATTTTAGAGTAGCTTAAACTACCTTACTGCAGTTCAAAAAATTTTTTCTCTACACTGTCTAAATTTTCTACCGCAGAGTTGCATAATTTAGAGATTATGTATGTTATGTAATTTCTCAAAATTTTTATTATAGGAGCCAGTAGGTGGTGTGGTGGTGGAGGTGCTGGATTCCCACATGGCCAACTGTAGTTCGAGTCTTGGACCTGGGGGCTTTCTCTCTCTCTGTCTCTCTCTAGCAAGCACATGTGCCCTAAACCAAGCTAAAATAACAATAATAATAACAACAACAACAAATAAAATTAAATAATTTTTTTAAAATTATTATAAAAAATTTCAGCCAGGGACCAGCAGGTGGTGTGTGGTTAAGGCACTGGACACTCCCACATAGCTGACCACAGTTTGAGCCCCAGACATGGCGGCTTGCTTTCTCTCTCTCTCTCTCTCTCTGTGTGTGTGTGTGTGTGTGTGCGTGTGTCTGGTCAAATTAAAATAACATGAATGAATGAATAATAAAAATTAAATAAAAATAATTCTAAAAAAAAGCAATACAGATACATCCTTTTAAAACTCAAACACTGTTAAAAGAATACAGATACCTAGTTTTAAAACTCAAACACTGCTAAAAGAATTTTTAAAAAATTTCAGCCATAAGTAAAAGCTGAAAAAATATAATGAACACCTGTATATCCTCTTACTAACTCAACAACTGTTAACATTTAGCTATATTTGCTATATTCTTTTGAACTATTTACATGTAAACTTTAGAAATAAACTTGTAACATGTAAACTTCATCATTCATTTCCAAAGAAAAAGGACACCTACATAACCACAATGCCATCATCACAGCTAAGAAAATAAATGATTTACATCATATAGTCTATTTTCTATTTGAATTTTCCCAAATGTCCAAGAATGGCCTTTATAGCTTTTGTTTTTCCCAATCCCTTTTCCTCCAGTCTCCTCTCAAGATTTTGGGTATGCACACACATGCTTCCAGTGTGAGTTTTAAGCCACTGGGTCCAGGACTTGAACGCAGTCGACCACATGGGAGTCTAGCAACATAACCATTACACCATCTGCTGGTCCCTAGAAAGGCACTTTTAAAGTAACTAGATAATGCACCCTGGAAGTAGGAGGAGGCCACAATGTCCAAGCATAAAAAAATTACATTAATGCAGCTGTATATCACTGTATCTTAATTTAAGTATGTCAAACCAACTATGAATATATACTTATTTCCTTCTGCTTTTACAATTTATCTGCATGGTTTTTTTTTCAAAACTCTACTTAAACTGGACCTTACAGACAAAACTTCAGAGCAATTCCATTTCATTCTTACTACTCTATTACATATATACAATTATAATGATTTTGTAATATATGTTATGTCCATCATTTTTATCTTAAAAGTCTTAATGACAGGCATAAAGCCAGGAACATGTTTTGTAACCTCCCACTGCATTTAGCAAAATGACTCAGGAAACAGCATAGGAGCATAAACAATTTCAAATAGTGTAGGGGGGAAATGTGGGCTTCTGGAAAATCACAATATCAAAGAGAAAAATCTGACATGCAGCTATTAGTAATGGGTGACGCCAATAACAAGAGCATCCAACAACACTAAAGGAAATAACTTCTAGCTATTAAAGTATTATGAGCCCTTCCTAAGCACAGATGTAATCACCATTGCTAATATCATTTTATAAGAGGAACAACAATGTTAGAACTAGACTGTCATCTCTAGCTTGGAAGCAAAAACTACAGAAGTTGAGTACAGAACATAGTACATATGAAGTCAGATTACTCAAAACCCCTTCTGAAAGCTTATCACAGAAGGTCGATGATCATTTTAAAATTCCCCTAAAATAATGAGTACTCATATCTGGAGAAAGGTTTCTGGAGTCCTAATAAATTATCATACCATAACATTTAATTCTTTCTTGGACACAGTTCCATCTGGATAATTTTGTATTCCTGTGGTAATCAGGAAATGCAAATCAAAACCACAATGAACACTCCCATCAGATAGATAAAAATTTCACAATCTGACAATACCACATATAGGTGAGGATGTGAAGCAACAGAATCTTGTTTAGCTGGATTTTCACTCCTAGACATATTAACCTAGAGAGTATCTCCACCTGTACACAAACAAAAGGCTACTACAACAGTGTTCCTAATAGTTAAAACTTTTAAATAACTAAATGTCATCAACAAATGGAAAAACAGGTTGTGGGGTTACAACCTGTATACACACAACTTGTAACACATACACACACACACTTCTGTATCCTGTATTATTGCATGCACAATACAGGTTGCGAAGTTACAGTGAATGAACTAGACTATTGATTCCCACAGGGATAAGGGGTGATTTCATCACCAATGAGACATTCGGCAATGTCTGGATATATATATTTTTTTGGAGGTTTTTGCTATAGGGCGTGTTGGCTCGCATAAAAAGACAGAGAGAGACAGAGAGATAGAAAGTGAGAAATCACCTCCCAGGGGGGATGGCCACGCTGCAATCCCTTCTCCTCCATTCTCCTCTCGGGATCTTGGGCATGCACACACACGTACCTGGCGTGAGATTAAGTCACCGGGTCTGGGACTTGAACCGCAGTTGATTACATGAGAGTTAAGCGACATAGCCATTACGCTAACTGCTGGTCCCTGTCTGGATATATTTTTGATTGTCATTACTCAGGGTAGGGAGAAGGCTGCAACTAAATTGGCAACTAGTAGATAGAGGCCAGGAATGCTTCTAAATATTCTATAATGGACAAGAAAGCCCCTCACGACAAAGTTTATGCATCTTCAAATGTCAATAGCACCAAGGCCTAGAAGTCCTGAACTAGAGCTATAAGCTCCAACAAGGTATAAATCCCATAAACAGATTTAAAAGAAAAGAGTTGTAGAAGTGTACAAAAGCTTAAAAATATAAAAGAATGCCATGTTTTATGTTCATATTTACATGTATATAGAATTGTTAGTCAAAATATAAAAATGTGCATAGGAATGAGAAAGTTCAAATTCATGAGTTTGGGGCGGGGGAGAGAAAAGGTGGTACAAGGATTAAATAGGAGCACAAAGGGGAAATTCAAATATTATATGCACTGCTTAACTTCTCTGGCAGGATAGTGAATACACAGGTATGTTACAGGTTTCCCTACACTTTTTTTTAAAGAGCACGTGAGTTCACCAGAGAGAGACAGAGAGAAAGTCAAAAAGTGGAAAAGTGAGAAAGCAAGCTGCAAGGTCCCACCGCCGTCAGCCATGTGGGAGTCCACTGCCTTAACCTCGGTCACCTGCTGGCCCCTCCCTGCAATTTTTGTAGGCTTAAATTATTTCATTTAACATTTTTAAAAAGAAAAAACAGCCCTTTTAAGGGGGAAAAAAGAAGAAAAATATAGAGAAGTATGCAGAAATTATGAGAAAATTTATCAAAATTGCAACAATTCAGTAAGGTAATGATAAACTCAAACATAGAAACAGTTCACATCACCCATTTCTCTTACACCAGGGCTATTAAAAAAATGTCTGCTTTGTCAATAAGTTGATAATTTCAAGCTATGCAAACAACACTGAACTGGTTCCCTTTGGGGTATCTATTATATATGTTGATTTACTTTCATTTAAAATCACTATCACCCCTTAAAATGAAAACAAAGAGGAAGGCATTAGCTTTTCTATTACTTTACACTTCTTTCTTTTAAATTGTTTAAGCCTTTAAAAATGAAAATTGATCTTACTCCTTATCCTGTTTTCACAATACTGAGTGTCTAGTTTACTTCATCAGACAACAGTCATTATATAAAGACTAAAACTCCAGATGCAACAGCTGGAGTAGGCAGCTGTATGTTTTAAAACACAATTGTTCTTTTCATTTGACCATACCCCTAACTTTTTTAGCAATGCATTGTTAAGTGGAAATACTTAAGACATATTAGCAAGGTCAAAAAGGAACAAAACGTTCAAATTAATAAAAGGCAATGTACTTTACTGGCCATTTTGTGATTCCTGGGCTAGTCACAGCATCTCTACAAATAAATTGATCCATGATAACTTCAGATTCTTATAGCATTGCACAGATGATAAAACTTTCATGTACACAAATCTCACAACAATCCTGCCACATAAATACGGAGGTATCCTTTTAAAATTAAGGAAGCTAAAGCTCATACTTACCCATGCTCATATAAACTGAGGCTGAAGTCCAGAGCTAACAATAGCCTCAAAAGAATAAATAGGGCAATGCTTGCAAAAGTATAAAGTAACACCAGCCAAAGGCGGGGATGGTATGGGAGAGAAGGCTTAAATAATACTGATATCCTACAATGAACACAGATGGGGACAGGTTCCCCCAAAAGTGAAAAGTATTCCTCAAGTATCTACATGCCTTTCTACCCAGGGCAATGCAACTGCTGCCATGTCAATAACAGATGAAAAGAAAAAAAAATGTTTTAAAATGTAAATAAACTAAAACTACAGGCCTAGCCATCGTAGCACACATTGCTAAGACTTTGTGCTCTGCTGGCTGCGTACATATGGAAGGCCTGGGTTCGATATGGGAGGCCTGGACTTGATTCCTAGTCTAACCTAAATGTCAAATGTGGTACTGTGAGCCTGTAATCTGAGTGACTCAAGAAAGTGAAGCAGGAGGATCACAACACAGCAAGACTGTCTTAAAAAAGATAAAAAATAACTCAAGAACAGCCAGGTAGCATGGTGGTTAAGGCAGTTAGATCCCACTTGGCCGACAGTGCAGTTCGAGTCCTGTACTGGTGGCTTGAAGAACATGATGCTGTGTTTGTGTGCATGACTAAAAACCTGACAGAAGGGACTGACTGAAGCTTGGTCATCCCCCCTAAGGGATGCTTTCCCCCTTTCTCCCTCTCCCTCTCCCTCCCTCTCCCTCCCTTTCCCTCTCCCTCCCTCCCTCCCTCCCTCTCTCTCTCTCTCTCTCTCTCTCTCTCTCTCTCCCCCCTCTCTGTCTTTCTCTGGCTAGTATATGCGCCCTACAGCAAAATTAAAAAAATAAAAATAAACTCGGCCAGACTTGAAGCACAATAGTTATGTCCCATGCATTGGGAGCCAGATCCCACATGACTGTTAGTGTTTTAAATCTTGGCCCAATGATTTGAAAAATACATAGCCGTGTGTGTGCATGCCCCAAATCCCGACCAGATGGAGCAATGAAAGAAAAAAGGACTGCAACGTTACTATGCCTCATTTGGGGGAAGTGGGGTGTTTCCTTTCTCCCTCTTGCATGCACACGCATGCATGCCCTCTGGCAATAAAAAAAAATTAAGATATATTATTCGCCCCTACACACACACACACGTCCCCCACACCAAACTGGTAAAATGTTCTCCTTTACAATGTGGTTTAAAAAAGAGCAAAACTCGGGACCAGCAGTTAGCGTAATGGCTATGTCGCCGGACTCCCACGTAGTCGACCGCGGTTCGAGTCCCGGACCCGGCGGCTTAAACTCACGCCGGGCGCGTGTGCGTGCGTGCCCAAGATCCCGAGAGGAGAATGGAGGAGAAGGGATTGCGGCGTGGCCATCCCCCCTGGGGGGTGATTTCTCGCTTTCTATCTCTCTGTCTCTCTCTGTCTGTCTGGCGAGCGCACGCGCCCTATAGCAAAAACCTCTCCCAAAAAAAAAAAAAAAAAAAAGAGCAAAACTGGAAATAACCAAAATTTTCTACAATAGTGCATTGGTTAAATAAGCTCTAGTGTATCCACACTATAACAGTTATCATATCTTAGGCAATGCAGCATCCAAACATATCCCATGATGTGTGGAAATGCTCCCAGTGAATATATTGGAAGAAGGCCTGGCTCCCATTATTGAGTCACAGTGTATGCATTGTAAAGAGAGAAGTTGTACCCTTGAAGCTGAGATGCTGTTAAGTGATTCTTGACTGTTAGATGCTTCTGGCCAGGATTCTGAATCCTAAGGAAGTGACACAAATATACAGGAAAAGATCAAGAACATTTATGGCACAGCAGCAGCAGAGTCGAGATGCCATCAGTGACAGTGGCAAAGTCCTGAGAAAGCCATTGCTTATGAAGAGGGTATGCCCTTAGTTTGTTTTAGCCTTATGTTCCTGGTAACCATGTTTCCTGTTGATACTATAAGCAATCTGACGTCCTACCAATAAATTCCTTTTCTGGTTAAATGAGTCAGAACTGTTTTATGTTGTCTGCAAGCAAGAACCCAGTCTAATAAGTGTATAATAAATACTATGTGTCTATTAAAAAAAAATGACATAGATCGCCATTTTCAGACAGGAAAAATGTTCAGGACACATTAACTGAGAAAAAGCAAAGTTCATTCTGCAAAAAGTTCTCTTAAGCAATCTCCAATGGGTTAACTAATGGTCTCCTTTCTAACATTAAATTCTTTTTTTTAAGAGATTTTTTTTGCTATAGGGCGCGTGCACTCGCCAGGGAGACAGAGACAAAAAGAAAGAAATCACCCCCCATGGGAACCAGCAATTAGCATAATGGCTATGTCGCTGGACTCCCACGTAGTCGACTGCGGTTCGCGTCCCGGACCCGGTGGCTTAAAACTCACGCCGGGCACGTGTGCGTGCATGCCCAAGATCCCGAGGGGAGAATGGAGGAGAAGGGACTGCGGCGTGACCATCCCCCCTCACTTTCTGTCTCTAATGTCTCTCTCTGTCTATCTGGTGAGCGCACGCGCCCTATAGCGAAAATCTCTCCAAAAAAAAGAAAGAAAGAAAGAAAGAAAGAAAGAAAGAAAGAAAGAAAGAAAGAAAGAAAGAAAGAAATCACCCCCCCCCCCCGGGGGGGATGGCCATGCTGCAATTCCTTCTCCTCCATTCTCCTCTCAGGATTTTGGGCATGCGCAAACACACACCCGGTTTGAGTTTCAAGCTAACAGGTCCAGGACTAGAATCATAGTTAGCCATGTAGGAGTCCAGTAATACAACCTTTATACCATTTGCTGGTCCCCTAACATTAAATATTCAGAGGCCCACTGCTCATTTACTACTTGAGGCTGCTACTTGGATGTGCGCACACTCTTTGTTCCCACCAGTAGAATTATAGGCATACTAAAATTCAACTGTTTGCTCCCAAGTTGTTCTGCCCACTGACCTTCTCATAATCATGTTTAGTGAAACATTATGTAAACTGATGAAATAAGCATATTAGTGTTGTTCTTGCTATGAAAACAAAGCAAAACTCTCTCTTAAAAAAAGCTCAATAAAGGCAAATAGTAAACTTACTGCTAAAATAACTGTACATGAATCAACTTTTGAGATTGGGGGTAATCATAAAAATCTAAAAGAACTCTAGTCTCTTAAATTTGTTCTCTATTTTAATAAAACCAAACTAGAAATTAAAAATCTGGAAATCTAGAATGATGCAGTATGGACGTGGTTTGTGCAAAAAAGAAAATGAGGAATTCCAAGGAATCAATATGCAAATAAAATCCTTGATCCTATATATAAATATTGGACAATGAATTAACATATAGTTTAGATTTTTTTAAAATGATTAGACTTGGTGCCAGCAGGTGGTGTGGTAGTTAAGGTGCTGGACTCCCACATGGCTGACTGCAGTTCAAGTCCTGGACCTGGTAGCTTGATTTTTCTCTTTCTCTCTCTCTCTCTTTCTGGTGAGTGCACATGCCCTGTAGCAAATTTTACAAATAATAACAATGATAAATAAAATTAAATATGTAATTCTTTAAAAAAATGACTAGACTATACCTACATAATTTTAATGATTTCCTTCTTCAACTGGCCAAACACTGTACAGTTAATACAGTTTCTAACATGTTTTCATTGTTGTTGAAAGATGACTCTGGACTACACCACAGAACAAAGACTAAAAAAAAAAAAGAATACTTGACTTCCCTATTGTTCATCCTATCATTGAATTTCTCCCTATGTACTAATAAAGTCATGAACTGCAATAGTCTATTATAAATGGATATGTCCAATATGTTGTGCTGTTATTTTTTTTAAGTTGTTGCCATTTAGGATACTCAGTGGAAATCAGAAATTATTTTCCTCACACACAATTTTACATAACATTTGTTCTTTCTCTAAAAGTGTTTATGGACTATAACAAAATTACTATTTCCTGAGAAATGCAGAAACTGTAAGCTTTTTAAATTGTGGTACAGGGGGCCAGAGGTGGTGTGGTAGAGTTAAGGTCGTTGGACTCTCATATGGCTGACCATGGTTTGAGTCCTGTACCTGGTGGCTAGCTTTCTCACTTTCCCTCTCTCTCTCTCTCTCTCTCTCTCTCTCTCTCTCTCTCTCTCTTTCTCTCTCTCTTTCTCTCTGTCCCTCTCTCATCAAACTAAAAAATAAATAATAAGCAAATAAATAAGTAAAGCTAAATAAAATAATTTTTTAGAAGAGAAAAATGTGGTACAGTACACAAAACAGAAATTTTGTCATTTTACTCATTTTCAGTGTACAGTTAAGTGGCATTAAGTAATTCACAATGCTGTGCAAACATCCATCTCTAGAACATTTTTACCATCTCAAGCTAAAACTCTGTACCCCTTAAATAATATGCACTCATTCCCCCTCCTCCCAGCCCATCATAAAAAATTTTCCACTTTCTGTCTGTGAATTTGACTATTCTAGGTGCCTCATAGAGGTCATACAATATTTGTCCTTTTGCAGTTTGCTTATTTCACTTAGCACAATATCTTGAACATTTATCCACATAATATCATGTGTCAGAATTTTTCATGTCTTTTGTTTGTTTGTTTTAGTTTTTGTTAGAGAACATGTGTGCTTGCTAGAGGGAGACAGAGAGATATAAAGGAGGAGAGAAATCACCACCAGGAGGATAGTTATGCCACAATCCCTTCTCCATTCTCCTCTCAGGATTTTGGGCACACATGTAAACGCACCTGGTGTTTTTCAAGCAGCTGGATCTGGGACTTAAAGCACTCAGTTGGTCACATAGGATCCAGCTGCCCTAACCACCACACCACCAGCTGGCCTAGGTCAAAATTTTATTATTTAAAAAAAAGAATTCCAGAGGACGTGTGCACTTGCTGGAGAGAGAGAGAGAGAGAGAGAGAGAGAGAGAGAGAGAGAGAATGAAAAAGCACACTCCCATCCATGGGAAATGATCATGCCACAATCCTTTCTCCTCCATTTATCCCTCCTTTTGGGATTTTGAGCACACATGCACCCAGTGTCTTTTTTTTTTTGCTATAGGGTGCGGGTGCTCGCCAGACAGACAGAGAGAGACAGAGAGACATAAAGCGAGAAATCACCCCCCGGGGGGAATGGCCACGCCATAATTCCTTCTCCTCCGTTCTTCTCTCAGGATCTTGGGCATGCACGCACACACGCCCGGCGTGTTTTAAGCCACCAGGTCTAGGACGGGAACCGCGGTCGACTATGTGGGAATCCAGCAAAATAGCCATTACGCTAACTGCTGGTCCCACTCAGTGTCTTTTTCAAATCACCAGGTTGAGGACTCTAACCACACAGCCCACCATGGTGGGATTCAGTCGTCTTCACCACCTCACCATGGGCTGGCCCAATTTCATTGCTTTTTATGGTTGAATAATATCCCATTGCATGTCTATACCACATTTTGTGTATCCACTTATCTGTTGATGGACACTTGGACTGTTTTTACCTTTGAATTATGGTGAATAATGCTGCAATGAATGTGAGTATTCAAATATCTATTCAAGACCCTGTTTTCAATTATTTTGTTTATATACCCAAAAGTGGAACTGCTGAATCATGTGGTAATTCTACACTCAATCTTTTTTTTTTCCTTTGGCCAGATGGTACATGCACTCACTTAAAAGAGACAGAGAGGAGGAGAAAGCATCCTCCAATGGGGCGCGGTCATGTCAAAATTTCTGTCTTGTCAGGATCTTGGACACACACACACACAGCATATTTTTCAAATTACAGGGCCAGGATTCGAACTGTGCAACTGGCCCCTTAACCACCAGGCCATGGGGCCAGGGCCAGCCCTACATTTAATTTTTTTAGGAACCACCATACTGTTTTCCACCATGACAATACCATTTTATTATATATTTCACCAACAATACAAAAGCGTTCCAGTTTCCCTATGTCCTTGCCAACACTTTTGATATTTTCTGGCATTTTTTGTTGTTTTTACTAATAGCTATCCTAATGGGTATGAGGTAGTAAAACACTCTTTTTTTGTATCTCACATATTTCAAGGAAGAATCACAGAATCAAAATGAAAATATTAAATAAATGGAAAGATACAATCATTTATTATCAGTCGTTTTATTATTTTATTTCATTTATAATGTATTCCTACCATTTTTCTCAACAATTTCTTCTTTATAATGTTTTGGCAAGAACTAGTGATATAAGCTTTAAGTATGAAATACTATTGTTTTAATTCTATTTCATGAATGATTAGCTTAATAGGTTAATATAATAACTTGAAATGAATTCAAAGGGATCAGAACAAGAGGATGTAACAACTGATCATTAGTGGGTATTTTTGGCTCATTGTGTACTTATTTTTAGAGTGAATGTAAAAAAATGAAATATTGTGAATTTCGTTCACAACAGCTCTTCAGAAATACAGCATTCAGATTTAAATATATTTCTCTATACTTCCTCTTAAGGTACTAAGAGTACCCTAACAGAGTAGATACAATATTATGCTTTCAGCACTGTAAATTAATAGCCAAGTAATAATGAAACAATATAGCTTATACAATAAAGTAGACTGAGTAGTTAAGATGATGTGAGCAATATCTAGAAACTAGGGGGACAGCCAGTGATATGGTGGTTAAAATGGCTGTATTCCGCATCGCCAACTGCACAGTTCCGAGTTCTAAACCCAGGGACCTAAAAACAAACTGAGGGCTTAAAAAATATGCTGAGTACAATCCCAAGAGGAGAAACGGAGGAGAAGGGATTTCAGTGGAGTTGCTTTCTCCACCTTCCTCCCACCACCCCCAGCAGTACACATGCAAAAATTAAAAATAAAAATTATTTTAAAAATCTAGGAACGGGGACCAGCAGGTAGCGTAGTGGTTAAGGCTCTGGACACTCTCACATGGTCGACCACAGTTCAAGTTCTGGACCTGGTGGCTTGCTTTCTCACTTTCCCTTTCTCTCTCTCTCTTTCTCTGGTCAAATTAAAAAATAAAAAACAATAATAATAACAACAAATAAAATAAATAATTCTTTTTAAAAATCCATGAACATATTATTCTGTCATCCTGAACAGTATATCTGTTTTAGAAAATAATACCAGAAAAGCTAAACTCTATAGAGGCTACTTATGCAAACATTTGCCCTCAACCCATGTAAGCATTTATAATAAATATTTCCCACAGA
This sequence comes from Tupaia tana, assembly GCA_026018925.1. NCBI lineage: Eukaryota > Metazoa > Chordata > Mammalia > Scandentia > Tupaiidae > Tupaia > Tupaia tana. The sequence continues at coordinate 81,021,136 of JAKSZU010000009.1, read as the reverse complement.
GAATGCAATAATCTGTAATACATTTCTGACAATGAAATTGCATAAAATCTCAGGAACATTTACATAGGAAATCATGCCTATTTTTTTTCTCTCTTTTTGTTTTTTTTGGGAGAGGTTTTTGCTATAGGGTGCATGCGCTCGCCAGACAGACAGAGAGAGACAGAGAGACAGGAAGCGAGAAATCACCCCCCAGGGGTGATGGTCACGCCACAATCCCTTCTCCTCCATTCTCCTCTCGGGATCTTGGGCATGCACGTACACACGCCCGACTTGAGTTTAAGCCACCGGGTCCGGGACGCGAACCATGGTCGACTACGTGGGAGTCCAGCGACATAGCCATTACGCTAACTGCTGGTCCCAGAAATCATGCCTATTAATAACTAAGTAAATATATATAAACGGCACCCAGCACCAATTATTGCTACACAAATGTTACTTATATAGAAGGTATTATTCCTATATAGTAAAAAAGTAGAGATTAATGTCATAAGCCAATGTCACATATACCTGGCCCCCAAATGATTTCTTTTGTGCTTCTCCACAGGGACTGTAGCTAGAGGCAGACAAAAAGGAAGACTGCAGCACAGATGTGTAACTGATTTTCACCCTTTTACTTACATGAAAATCATCTGTCCTAAATCTTCCAAATCTGGGGGTTGACAAGTGGTATGACAGTTAAGGCACTGGACTCCCACATGGCTGACCATAGTTTGAGACTGGACCAGTGGCTTGCTTTCTCACTTTCCCTTTGCTTCTCTCACTGTCTCTCTTTGGTCAAAATAAAAAATTGTAATAAATAAAATTAAATAATTTTTTTAAATAACTCTTAAAAAAAGTAAATAAATCTTCCAAATCTGAATTGGGGAAGGAAATCAATTTGGGAAAGAGATACACTCAAGGTAGTTGTTCAATAAATATTTTTCTGGCCCAGTCATAATAGCACAGGAAGGAGACACTGCTGCACAAAGTTGGAAATCAAGTGGGAAGGCTCCAGGTCTATGTCCCAGGTCTACCTTAATGCACTGGGTGCACCCATAGTCATGCCTATGATCCTGGCAAGCTACAGGACTGGGGAGAGGATCACGGCACAGAGATGTCCTTATTGTACCTCTCTCTTTCTCAATAAATAACTAAAGAATTTTTTTTTTTCTGTTTGGTAGATAGTCAACTGAATAGATGGATGGCAAACAATCCCTGAATTCTCCTGTAAGATGAAAAAAAACTAAAAAAAAGAAAGTGATTTCTTCTTGGTCAGAAGACAAGAAAGTAGAAAACTACCAATATATTGAGATCTTTGCCAGATAATCATTTTTTAATTTTATTTAACTTTATTTATTATGATTATTTTCCAGTTTTGATCAGAGAGAGACAGAGAAAGAGAGAGACAGAAAGTGAGAAAGCAAGCCACCAGGTCTGGGACTCGAAACATGGTCAGCCATACGGGAGTCCAGCACCTTTAACCACCACGCCACCAGCGGGCCCCTTTGCTAGATAATCTTTACTTTTCCCTTGACTATTAGGTTGTTGGAAAAGTCATGAGGTATTTTTATTTTTCTATGCAAAAATGTGTCATAACTTTTCTGACAACTCAATACAATATGAAAACTCAAAGAAACAAGGCCCATCTTAACTTAGTGATCAATATTAATACTGAGCTAGCTCTGTGGTATAGCAGTAATGTGTCACTCAGCCAGATCCTACATAGCAACCAGGGTTCAAATCCCCAGCCCAATCAGCCTAAAACAAACTGGGAATGAGTGCAATTGCCCAGAATCCATTGCACTGGAGGACCACAGGAAAGGGATAGTGGCATGACTAGACCCTTAAGAGTACACATCTCTGTCTTTGTCCAAAGTGCACACACAAGTGCTCTATCATGAATAAAACTTTTTAAAGAATTTGTATTGCTAATAATGGAACAATAAGGCATTTTTGTGACTCCTATGCATCACCTATAAAGTATTCTCACCAAAATATTTTTAACTTGTAGCTAATCAAGTCTTTCCATGATACACGAAATAAAGAGACTAAAGGATTTCATCTGCAGTCAAGGGAAAAGTAAAAAAATCAAGGTGTGACAGGACTGCATTACTTTCTGGAGGCTCTTGGGGAGAATCTACCTTCTTGATTTTTTCAGCTGCCAGAGGCTACAGGCATTCCTTGAATTGTGGCCTCTGGCTCTCAGTCACATCTTTACTACCTCTGCTTCTGTCCTCACATCTTCCTTGACTCTCTTGTACCCATAGTCTACTTTTGTGATTTATTGGATCTGCCCAGTTAATCTCGGATAATGCCTCCATCTCTAGATCCATTAATTAATTACATCTTCAATATCCTTTTTGCCATGGACAGTACTCACAGGTTCCAGGAATTAGAACATGGACATCTTTAGGGGGCATTACTCTGTGTAACATATCCCTGGTACTTTTTTTTTGAGTTTTTTTTTTTCTTTTTTGCCACAGGGTGTGTGTGCTCACCAGAGAGACAGAGAGACAGAAAAAGACAAACAGAAACCGAGAAATCACCCCCTGGGGGAATGGCCACGCTATAATCCCCTCTCCTCCATTTTCCTCTCAGGATCTTGGACACATATGCACATACACCCAGTGTGTTTCAAGCCAGCGGGTCTGTGACTCAAACCGCAATCAGCTATGTGGAAGCCCAGTGCCTTAACGACTACCCTACCAGCTGGCCTACCTCCAGCACATTTTATGTTAGTGCTGTCACATATTTCAATTCAACACATTTAAAAACACTCTTCAGAGAGGAAAATTTACTTTGTGGAAGAATGTCAACTAATAAGAGAAGAATAATGAAATCAAGAAAATCACTATTTGGCAAGCATCACAGTAATAACCAAGAAAAAAATATCATTAATGAATATTAAAAGCAATGGGGAAAAAGTTTGATGAGAAAGTGGATACATAATCACAAAATACCACGACAGGTGATGTAATGGTTAAAGATGCTGGACTCCGACATGGCTGACTGTGGTTTGAGTCCCAAACCTGATGGCTTGCTATCTCTCTCTTTCTCTCTCTTTCTCTCTCTCTCTCTCTCTCTCTCACTCACACACACACACACACACACACACACTGTCCCTCTCTGGTCAAACTGAAATAAATACCACTCCATAACAAACTTATTACTAATAAATAAGTACAAAGTACTCATTAATTAAATTTATACTTTAAAAAAAATTCTAGGGGCTGACAGGTGGTATGGTAGTTAAGGGTGCTAGACTCTCACATGGCCAACCACAGTTCGAGTCCTGGGCCTGGCATCTTTCTCTCTCTCTCTCATCAAATTAAAATAAATAAAGTTAAATAAAATAATTCTTTACATAAATTAATTAAATTAAAATAAATTTCTAGGCTAGTCCCATAGCCTGGTGGTTAAGGAAGTCAAATCATACATGGTCAACCATATGGTTGAAATCCTAGCCCCAGGGGCTTGGAAAACATTGCCAGGTGCATATGCGTGCTTGCCCCAAACCCCCACAGGATGGGAATTGAAGGAGGAAGAGATTGCAGCATGACCACACCTTGTGGGGGGAACATTTTTTTTTTTCTCTCTCTACCCTCCTGGCGAGGTACACACATCCTCTAGCAAAAATTAATAATGATGAGAAGATAACACATACAATGAGAAAAACTATTAGCAAAGCATTTATTTGATAAGGGATTAATAATGAGAATATACAAACAACTCAACAAAAAAATTTAATTCAAAAATATGCAAAAGACTTGATTAGATATTTCTTCAAAGAAGATATACAAATGGCCAAGAAGTATATTAAAAAAAAAAACACACACACACACACAAGGAGATATCACTTCATCTATGAGGATGACTATATTTTTTTGTTTTTTTGTTTTTTTTTTTTAAATATAGGCCAGCAGATGACATGGAGGTTAAGGCACTAGATCTCGCATGGCCAGCTGTGTGGTTCAAGTCCTGTACCTAGTGGTTTGAAAATCATCCCCAACACATATGCCTGTTTGCCCAAAATTCAGAGAGTGGAGGAGAAGGAACCATAGTATGGCCATCCCCCTTTGGGGTTATTTCTCATTTTTCCTCTCTCTGCCTCTGTCTCTCTCTGGTGAGTGCATGTGCCCTACAGGAAAAAAAAAAAAAACTAGAAAACAACAAGTGCTGGCAACGATGTGGAAAACTGGAACCTTTGCGTTGTGTTGGTGGTAATGTTAAACAACATGGAATTACTGTATGGCCCAGGAAGTTCACTTCTAGCTATATACCTAAAAGAACTAAAAGCAGAAATTCGGACACTTATACATCCAAGTATTCTTTTTCATCTTGAACAATACGGTAGACCAAAAGAATTTCATTCTTTATGTATTTCTTAGATTATTAATTAGCTGACAATGTTTCCTCATGACTTAAACTCTTCTCTTGTAAATTGCCTCCTCCAATCCTTTGAACATTTTTCTGTGTGTGTGTGTGTGTGTGTGTGTGTCTGGGGAGAGTATTCCAACTGAAAAATTAGCATTTTGTAGGCTCTTCACCCATGCTGACAAATTTCAACCACTAATCTTTGAGCTTCCAAGATAAAATTGACTCACTCAACACTTTGAACCAGAAGATATGGAGAAAAAATGGCCCATGCTTTCAAGAGATTTACAAATCAAAAGTTATTTTTTATTCAGTATATGAAAATATAGGTTTGGGGCCAGCAAGTGGCATGGTGGTTAAGGGCACTGGATTCCCACATGGCCGACTACAGTTCAAGTCTGGACCTGGCAGCTGACTTTCTCACTTTTCCTCTCTCTCTCTCTTTCACTTTGTCCCTCTCTGGTCAAATTAAATTAATTAATTAAATAAATAAAAGTTAAATAAAATTATAAAAAACAAAAACATAGGTTTGATTACCTCACCTTTATTGCCAAATATGTCCATGAAATTCTAAATCTAATGGAAATCTCTTAAATATATGGACACACAGGATGACCTCAGGTTTTAGAACTACCCATTGCAGATCCTGAGGATAGAAGAGTATAACCTGGGGCCAGTAGGTGGCGTGGTGGTTTAAGGTGCTGGACTCCCACATGGCCAACCATGGTTCAAGTCCCAGACCCAACAGCTTGAACCTCATACCAGGCACGTGTGCATGCATGCCCAAAACCCTGAGAGGAGAATGGTGAAGAAGAGACTATGGCATGACCATCCCCCCCAGGGAGTGATTTCTGACTTTCTCTCTCTGTGTCTCTGTCTCTCTCTCTGGCTAGCACACCACCCTGTAACACAAATCTCTCTCTTAAAAAAAAAAAAAAAAAAAAAAAAAAAAACAATAAGATGGGCATTGGTAAAATAAATGATGGTCCATGGATTCGATGGAGACTAAGTTGAAATTTTCTTTTTTTAATGAGAGCAAGAGTAAAAGACAGAGAAAGAGAAGGAGGAAGAAGAGGAAGAGGAGTGAGAGAGATTGAGAGGGAGGTATTTTTAACAGGGACTTGTCCTTGTGATTTTTCTGATCCAGGCTCCCAATTAGCTAGGATTACAGACATGTACTATGCCCTGCCTAAGGCTGATCAAACCCCATCCTCTCATGCAGCCCCAGACTCATGCAGCAGCACCTTACCACTTGTACCACCATTGCTGGGCCTCAATTTAATTGTTCTGACATACAAAGACAGTCAATAATATACTGAATAATAAAATATGTGTGTGTGTCTCTCTTTTTTGCTTTTAAAAGGAGACACAGAGGGGCCAGCAGGTGGCGTGGTGGTTAAGGGCTCTGGACTCCCACATGGCTGACTGCTGTTCGAGTCCGGGACCTGGTGTCTTGTTTTCGCACTTTCTCTCTCTCTCTCTGTCTCTCTCTGGTCAAATTAAAAATAAATATACAGGAACCAGCAGTTGGCATAAGGGCTATGTTGCTGGACTCCCATGTAGTCTAGTGTTGTTCGAGTCCTGGACCTTGTAGCTTAAACTCACGCCAGGCACGTGTGCGTGCGTGCCCAAGATCCAGGGAGGAGAATGGAAGAGAAGGGACTGCGGCATGGCTATCCCTACTGAGAGGTGATTTCTCGCTTTCTGTCTCTCTGTCTTTCTCTCTCTTTCTGGCAAGTGCACGCACCCTATAGCAAAAACCTCTCCAAAAAAATAAATAAATAAATAAAACAAAATAAAATAAATGATAAAGTTAAATAAAATAATTCTTTTTTTTAAAAAAAGGAGACATAGATAAGACACATGTGTGTATATTTATGCATAGGAATGTTTGGAAGACTAAAATAGTTATCTTGGAAGTACTAATTCTGATAGTAATGTTAGAATTTTTTGCCATAGTGTGTGAAGGTTTGTACAATGAACATACATTGTTGATTGAAATAAAGAGGGTAACTGATAGCCCAGATGTGTTTAAAACCATAAATCCTATAAATTAGGCCCAGCAGTAAGTGGCATACACTGTTAAGACACTGTGCTCCTCAGACTGGGACCAAAAGGGAGGTCTAGGTTTGATTCTCAGTCTAACCTTAAGGCCAGAAGCAGTGATATACACCTGTAATCCCAGCGACTCTGGAAGCTGAGGCAGGAAGGTCATGTGAAAGAGATACTGTCTTAAAAAAAATAATAATAACTGGAGCCTGGGGCTAGTGGGTGGCGTGGTGGTTAAGGGAACTGGATTCTCATGTGGCCAACCGTGGTTCAAGTCCTGAACCTGGTGGCTTGTTTTCTCACTAACCCCCCCCCCCCCCCCGTCCCTCTCTGGTCAAATTAAAACAAATAGATAAAGTTAAATAAAATAACTCTTTAAAAAATAAATAACTGGAGTGTAGTATTTCACAGTATTTTTTTTATAAAATTGACAGAGAGGTCAAAGGAAACGGTATTTATTTACAGAACAAAGAAGTATAATTTCAGTACAGTGATTCAGGGAAGCCCTGAATAGTGTCCCGTAAGACCACTGCAAAAGAGGGTCTTTATAGGGAATCTACACAAAAGCCACTTTTGGAGCACTTCATTGGTTGGACAGAAATCCTAAATGGCAAAATTGTTCTGATTGGTTAATAAGGATATTCCCCTCTGAAAGATACAGCACATACTGACTTCAGTTGTTTATTCAAGTCTGTTGGAACATTTAACCTCAGCAGGTGTCAGTTCAATCTTCTCACAGTCTTTCTACTCTACATTAACAGAAATCCTTAGCCTTAGATATTTAATTTTCTTTCACCATGTGTATATATAATAATCTGTTTATCTATTTCACCAGCTGAAAAAAGAATTGGGTTGGTTACAATTTTGATGACTAATGCTGGAATAATCTTGCTATCAACATTCATGTACAGGTTTTCATGTAAACATAAGTTTTCATTTCTCCTGGATACCTAGAGATGGGATTACTGAGTTAGTTATAAGGTAGCTATAGGTTGAATTTCCTAAGAAACTCCTGGCAAACTGTTTTCCACAGTGGCTGTATCATTTTGGATTCCCATCAGCAATGTATGAAGGTTCAGTTGCTTTGCACACTTGCCAATACTTGGTACCGCCTTTCTTCTTCTTCTTCTTTGTTTTTTTTGTTTGTTTGTTTGTTTTTTAAAGAGAGAGCTATCTGCTCTACACAGAGAGATAGAGAGAGACAGAGAGCCAGAAAGTGAAAAATTGTGACCAGCAGATGGCGTAATGTTTACATTACTGGACTCCCAAGTAGTCAACTGTGGTTTGAGTCCCGGGTCTGGCAGCTTAAAACTCACTCTGGGTGCAAGTGTGTGCATGCCCAAAATCCCGAGAGGAAAACGGAGAAGGGATTGCAGTGTGGCCACCCCCCTGGTGGGGGGATTTCTTGCTTTCTGTCTCTCTCTCTTTCTCTCTGGCAAACACCTGTGCCCTATAGCAAAAATATCTCTCCCTAAAAAAAAAAAAAAAAAGAAGAAAGTGAAAAAAATCACCCCCTGGGGAAATGGCCATGCCGTAATCCCTTCCACTCTGTCCTTCTCTCAGGATTTTGGGCATGCATGCACATGCACCCGGTGTGAATTTCAAGCCAACAGGTCCAGGACTCAAACTAGTCCACCACATAATAACATAACTGTTACATCATCTGCTGGTCCGAGTACTCTCTTTTTTCTTAAGACATACAAAAACTAGGTGTGTAGTGTTATCTCACTGTGAATTTTTTTAAGAGCATTTTTAGGTTCACAGCAAAACTTGAGCAGAAAAGTACAGAGATTTTCCATATACTACCTACCTCTGTCACACACAACCTCCCCTATTATCAACATTCAGAACCAAAGTGCTATATTTATTACAATCATCATTATGGTTTCAATTTTATCTCAGTAATTCGCATTTCCTTTATTCATTATTTTTGTATCTTCTGGGTGAAGGGTCTATTCTGACTTTTTATCCATTTTTATTGGGTTGCTTTCTCATTGTTGAATTTTGATTTTTTTTTTTTAAGAATTATCCATTTCATTTTATTTATTATTAATATACATATTTTTAATTTGACCAGAGAGAGAAAGAGGGAAAGTGAGAAAGCAAGCCACCAGGTCTAGGACTTGAACTGAGGTCAGTCATGTGGGAGTCTAGCACCTCAACCACCATGCAACCTGCCAGCCCCAAATATTGACAGTTTTGGGTTTTTTGTTGTTGTTTTTTTTTTTTTTTTAAGATTTCTGCTATAGAGCACATGCCCTTGCCAGAAAGAGAGAGAGACAGAAAGTGAGAAACCACCCCCTAGGGAGATGGACACGTCACAATCCTTTCTCTTCCATTCTCCTCTTGGGATTTGAGGCATGCACACACACGTGCCAGCGTGACTTTCAAGCTGCTAGGTATGGGACACGAACTGCAGGTGGTCATGTGGGAGTCCAGTGCCTTAATCACTATGCCACCTGGTGGCCATGAACTTTGACAGTTTTAAAAATTTATTCTGGGGGTGCCGGCGGGTGGCATGGTGGTTAAGGGCACTGAACTCTCACATGGCCGACCGTGGTTTGAGTTCTGGACCTGGCAGCTTGCTTTCTCATTTTTCCTCTCTCTCTCTTTCTCTCATTCTGTCCCTCTCTGGTCAAATTAAAATAAATAAATAAATAAATAAATAAATAAGTAAAGTTAAATAAAATAATTCTTTTAAAAAATTTATTCTCAGGACCAGCAGGTGGTGTGGTGGTTAAGGCGCTAGACACTCCCACATGGCCGACTGCAGTTTGAGTACCGGACCTGGTGGCTTGCTTTCTCACTTTCCCTCTCTCTCTCTGTGTATCTCTCTCTGGTCAAACTGAAATAAATTAATGAATAAATAAAATTAAATAATTATTTTTTAAAAATTTATTCTGAAAACAGGTTTTTGTCAAAAATACGATTTTCAAATATGCTCCTAATCTGGCTTGTCTTTTCATTTTCTTTCACAAAGCAAAAGTTTTCAATTTTAATGAAGCCCAAGGTATTCATTTTTTTCATTTTGTTTTAGAGAGAGTGATTTTTTTGCTATAGGGTGCATGAGTGGGCTTGCCAGAGAGACAAAAAATAGGAAATCACCCCACAGGAGAGATGGCCACACTGAAATCCCTTCTCCTTCATTCTCCTCTTGGGATCTTGGGCAGACATGCTCACACACCTGGTGTGAGTTTTAAGCCACCGGGTCTGGGACTCAAACATAGTAGACTACATGGGAGTCCAGTAACTTAACCATTATGCCATATGCTAGTCCCAAAGGTATCCATTTTTATTTTAATAATTATTTATTTAATTTTATTTATCATTATTATTACTATTTTTTAATTTGACCAGGGAGAGACACAGAGAGAGAGAGAGAGAGAGGGAGGGAGAAAGGGAGGGATGGAGGGAGAGTAAGAAAGCAAGCTGCCAGGTTCGAGACTCAAACTGCAGTCCGACATGTGGGAATCCAGCATCCTTAACCACCATGCCACTTGCCGGCTCAAATAATAAAGATTTTTAATTGAATGTGTTAATACTTTGCACAAATACAGTAATAACATTTCTCCTAGCTAGCAGCCTTGGTTCACAAACCTGGGAACAAATAAGCAATAATTATCAGGAATGTTTAATGTATACAGAGCTTCAGTTAATAAAAAAAAGGATAAAGGGCCAGGAGGTGGCATAGCAGTTAAGGCACTGGACTCCCACATGGTTCACCACATTTAGAGCCCTAGACCCAGAGGCCTGAAACTCACACCAGGTGTGTGTGCATGGGTGCCCAAATCCTGAGAGGAGAATGAGAGAGAGAGAAATGTGGCGTGGCCATAACCCCTGGGGGGTGATTTCTCACCTTCTGCCTCTGTCTCCCTGGCAAACGCACGGGCCCTGTAGCAAAAGTCTCTCAAAAAGATAAGAAAAGCTATGGAAGTAGATGGTAGTGATGGTTACATAACAACATGAATGTACTTAATGCCATAGAACTGGTCCACTAAAACATGGTATTTTATGTTTATTTTACCATAATTTTTTAGAGGGTTTTTGCCTTAAGGCGCACACACTCACTGGGGAGAAAGAGAGAAAGAGATAGACACAGTGAGAAGTAAAGTGAGAAATCACCCCCCAAGGGGAATGGGCAAGCCGCAATCCTTTCTCCATCTTCTCCTGGGATCTTGGGCACGCATGCACACGCGCCCAGGGTGATTTTCAAAACACTAGGCCCAGTACCCGAACTTGGTCAGCCATGTGGGAGTCAAGCAACCTAACCACTACGCCATTTGATGGCCCTTATTTTACCATAATTAAAAAAAAAAAAAAAAAAAAACCCTGCCACTGAACAACAAAAAATATGTCAGGTAAGTCTACATTCTAAAATTCACAGATATTATTTGTCAGAGGAACATTTCTGGTAGTGGTGAGATCAAGGAAATGAAGTCAAAGCGTCACCCTGGAACTATGAACTACAAATAAAAGGTCTGTTTCTTTTTTTCTTTTTTTTTTTTTGGTAAGAATTATTTTTATTTAACTTACTTTATTTTAATATGACCAAAGAGAGACAGAGTAAGTGAGCAAGCAAAAGAAAGAGAGAGACTGAGTGAGAGAAAGCAAGCCGCCAGGTCCGGGACTTGAACCACGGTCGGCCATGTGGGAGTCCAGCACCCTTAACCACCACACCACCTGCCAGTCCCTTAACAGGTCCATTTGTAAGATGAGAGGTGGCTAGCCTAAAGACATCATCATGCCCAGTACTTTGTAGAGGTTATCTCGTTTAGTCCTCATACTAACCCTGAAAGGAAGACACTACATTATACTTATTTGACAATTAAGGGAACTGAGGCTTGAAGCGCAAAGTTGCCTGTTCAAAGTTATGCTTGAATCTGTAAATCAAGGAGTAAAACTTTGAGGAAACCACCACACAATCTGACCCTAGAACTATCTGGATCATCTGTACTGTCTCCAAATCTGTAAAGAAAAAGTTCTCTTCACTCAACTTTTTATTTTGAAAAATTGTAAAGTTTTAGAAAATTACAAACTATCAAAACATTCTTTGGGGACTATTAAAATGTAATTTCATGAAAGCCAGCAGGTGGCGTCATAGTTAAGGCACTGGGTCCCATATGGCCAACTGCACAGTTTGAGTCCCAGAGACTGGCAGCATGGGAAAAAAAAAAAAAAAAAAAAAACACACCCTAGGCGTGTGTGTGTGTGTGTGTGTGTGTAGGTGTGTGCCCAAAATTCAGAGAGGAGAAGGGAATGCAGTGTGGTCATTGCTCATGGGAGGTGACGCCTCACTTTTCCTTCTCTCTGTCTCGCTCTGTCTGTCAAGCCAATACACCCTACAACAACAAACAAACAAACAAAACACTAAAAGAAACAATATGAGACTGGTTTCCCACAGTACACTGGACAAAGGGAGGCTAAGCTACATGTTAGCATTTACTATTGCAGTAGAGTAGATAACAACTCCACATCTAAAGTCAATCGGCTTTGTGTCAAACCCTGACTCTGGCTTTGTGCTAAAGTTATGTTATACACTTTGGTTCAAGAAAATAAAACTAGTAATTTGGGGTGATAAAATCATACAGCACTAGAAGCCTGTTTATTCAAAATGTGTTGCTTATGTCCTATTGTGAAGATTAAAAATAGGTCAAGATCATTGATATTGTGAAGACCCAGTAATGCTTAGAATATTTTGAATATCTATAAAGTGTATAAGATAACTTTAGCACAAAGCCAGAGTCAGGGTTTGACACCAATCCAATTGACTTTAGATGTGAAGCTGTTATCCACTCTACTGCAAAAGTAATGCTTAGAATATTTTGAATATCTATAAAAGTTAGCTGCCATTATGTATAAAAAAGAGTTACCTAGAACAAATCATGTCTATAAGATGATTGGTATTTAAGAGCAATGATTCTAGAATCAGGCAAACTCAATTCAAATTCTGACTCTGCCACTTGCTGAGCTTAAATCCCTAGGCCTACCACTTGCTCTCTTGAAGCTTCTGTTTTCCATGGCTGAAAAATAATAGCAGGGGCGGGTGGCAAGGAGCTCAGGAAAAAAGTGTTTAACAGATACAAGAATGGATGTAAACAATCAAATAGGTTATGGAATGGTACACCACAACAGAGCACAAACAGGGTGCTGCCAATCAAATAAATATGTATGTGTATGTGTGTGTGTGTATGTGTGTGTATGTATGTATATATATACATACACACACATGTATATATGTATATATATATACACATACACACACACACAACTAATAGAACAAAAATTAAAGGTATACAACATAATGTTCTTTGTTGAAGACGATGAATATGGCAATATCCTTCATTTGATTATGACATACTACATGCATGCTTTGAAAAACCACATCATACCCCACAAAGACATACAATTAAATATAAATAATTTAAAAATAAATAAAAATAAAATAGCATTGCTATGAACATAAAATGAGACAAGCTATACAAATTGTTTAGAATACTACCTCATACACGGTAAGTCATCAGTGCACATGAACTGTTGTGTTTGTTCTTTTTTGTGTGTGTGTGTGGTTTTTTTTTTTTTTGAGAGTTTTTTGCTATAGGGTGTGTGCGCTCACTAGAAAGACAAGGAGAGACAGAGAGACAGAAAGCGAGAAATCACCCCCCCCACCCCCCAGGGAGATGGCCATGCCACAATCCCTTCTCCTCCATTCTCCTCTGGGGATCTTGAGCACATGCACACACACGCGCCCGGTGTGGGTTTAAGCCACCGGGTCCAGGACTCAAACCGCGGTCAACTACATGGGAGTCCAGCGACATAGCCATTACACCATCTGCTGGTCCCCTGTTGATGTTTTTTCATCAGCATTATTAAAATGTGTGAGTAAATTTAGAAATCAAATCACACAAGAAGCATTTTGTAAATCTGCAGAGACAGCAATACTCTAGTTAATTAATTTTTCAAAAACTGTAATTTCTCATTTGGTACCTAAAGCTCTGACAGTGCCTCTGTATCACTTGTTTTATATCTTTTCATACCATCTATTTGATATCTGCTTGGTATCTGTTTGTTTATTTATTGTTAGTCTCCTCCTTGCAGAATGTAAGATCCATAAGAGTAGGGAGGCACACTGTTAAAAACATGGACTCAGGGGACCAGCAGTTAGCGTAATGGCTATGTCGCTGGACTCCCATGTAGTCGACCGCGATTCGAGTCCCGGACCCGGCGGCTTAAACTCACGCCGGGCGCGTGTGTGTGCGTGCCCAAGATCCCGAGAGGAGAATGGAGAAGAAGGGATTGCGGCGTGGCCATCCCCGCGGGGGGTGATTTCCTGCTTTCTATCTCTCTGTCTCTCTCTGTCTGTCTGGCGAGCGCACGCGCCCTATAGCAAAAACCTCTCCAAAAAAAAAAAAAAAAACATGGACTCAGGACAGGCAGATGGCATGGTGGTTAATGTGCTGGGCTCCCACACGGCTGACCATGGTTCAAGTTCCGGATGTGGCAGCTTGCATTCTCACTTTCCCTTTTTCTCTCTCGCTCTCTGGCAAAATTAAAAATAATTAACAAATTAAATAAAATAAATAAATAATTCTTTAAAAAGCAAAACAAACAAACAAAAACATGGACTCAGGTGGCCAGCAGATGGCATCGTGGTAAAGGACACTAGACTCCCACATGGCCGATCGTAGTTCAAGTCCTGGACCTGGCAGCTTGCTTTCTCACTTTCTGTTTTTCACTGTCTGTCTCTGAGCAAATTAAAAGGAAGGAAGGAAGGAAAGAAGGAAGGAAGGAAGTTAAATAAAATAATTCTTAAAAAACAAAAATAAAAACACGTGGACTCAGAATGCCTGGGTTTGGTTTCTATCCCTGCTGCTTGCTAACTGTGTGACCTTGGACAAGCAACTTAACCTCTGTGCCTCAGTTTCTTTACCTGTAAAATAAAGGTGCTGTACTCCCACATGGCCAACCCTGGTTCGAGTCCCTTGTGGCTTGCTTTCTCACTCCTCCCTCCTCTTTCTCACTCACTAATTCACTCACTCTGTCCCTCTCTGGTTAAATAAATAAATAAATAAATAAAGTTAAATAAAATAATTCTTTAAAAAATAAGTAAGAATCAGAACCAGCAGTTAGTGTAATAGGTATGTCGTTGGACTCCCATGTAGTCGACCACAGTTTGAATCCCAGACCCGGTGGCTTAAACTCACACTGGGCACGTGTGCATGCATACCCAAGATCCCGAGAGGAGAATGGCGGAGAAGGGATTGCGGCGTGGCCATCTCCCCGAGGGGGTGATTTCTCGCTTTCTGTCTCTCTGCCTCTCTCTGTCTTTCTAGTGAGTGCACGCATCATATAGCGAAAACCTCTCAAAATAAATAAACAAGGATAATAACAGCATCTGTTTCAGAGGGCTATGACAAGAATGAAATGACTTGGGAACCAGCAGTTAGCGTAATGGCTATGTCGCTGAACCCACGTAGTCGACTGCGGTTCGCGTCCTGGACCCGGTAGCTTAAAACTCACGCTGGGCGCGTGTGCGTGCATGCCCAAGATCCCGAGAGGAGAATGGAGGAGAAGGGATTGCGGCGTGACCATCCCCGCTAGGGGGTGATTTCTCGCTTTCTGTCTCTATGTCTCTCTCTGTCTGTCTGGCGAGCGCACGCACCCTATAGCGAAAATCTCTCAAAAAAAAAAAAGAATGAAATGACTTGATATATGTAAACCACTTAGAACAGAACCTAGTACACAATAAGCACTGAATAAATGTTACCTATCATTATTGGTCTGGTTCACTGCTATCCTCCCAGCAGATGGAACAGTACTTGGTACAGAACAGGCAAGCAATAAACATTGAATACATGAATAGTAAGAGGTCAATAGTCCAACTAGAGTCAGTCTTGCAGCTCAAGAACATCCCTAAAAGACAGAGTTGAGCATGAGAGAGAAAGACTGGGGAAAGGTGCCTTCTGTGGGATCAATGCCTCTGTTCAGACCCCATCTGCCACCCAAAGTTTAAAATGCTGCTTGTCACCATGGGGCAAAACGTAAATTTGAGAGCTGCCTTTGGCGGCTAGGGAAGTCCCTAGTCACCTCCTCCTGCCTCAGGTAATACTTATTAGAGGTTACCATCATCAATGCATTGAACATACTATCATTTAACCTGTACAACTATCTTGAGGTAAATACAATTATACCCATCTTATAGATGGGAACACCGAGGCAAAAACAGGTTAAGTTATTTGGCCAAGGTCATATAGCTAGTAAGTACCTAAGTCTGAATTCAAACTCAGCAGTCTAATTCTAGAGCCATGGTCTTAACCACTATGCATCTCAGTATAGAGTAACTGAAGGTCTTTTTCATTGTGGAGCCCTGTCATGTTAGTACCTGGATATCTTTTCTCTGGGATCAATTGTTTTTCAATACAAAAAAAATCCTGGGCCAGCCATGTGGCCCAGTGGCTATGGGAAACTGATCCCACATGGTCACTTCCCTTTAGTGACAGACACATTTAGCCTAGAATGTCCATACCACCCTTCCATCCTGAGAAGACACACAAACAGTATCCTCTTTTCTCCTTAACCTAAAATAAATACATTAAATTTTCCAACACTCCCACCTTACCATTTCCTACAAGTGTGTCTCTTCTACCTATCCTAGGCAGCTATGCCTTCAATCCAGGCCCCCAAAGTTCTACAGAAACACTTCCCCTTGTCCCCCAAAGTTCTACAGAAACCCTTTCCCTTGTCCCCTGCCTAGCATAAACATTCCAGCAATGTTCTCTACCTTGGTTACAAATCAACTGGTTGGTGTGCCCTGATCAAAACAAACAGATGGAGGTTAGAGGTATCTTAACATTGCATTATTGAGGCAGGAAGAAATCTAGAAAATGGAAGTGGGTAAGGGGGCTGGAGCATCTACCTCTGAATGGGCAGACAAACTGATCAGGGCAGAAAATTCCCTGCTTGAGAAAATGTAGGTGGGAGATTTTCAGTGGGATATGTCTAACTGATTAAGCCA
This sequence comes from Tupaia tana, assembly GCA_026018925.1. NCBI lineage: Eukaryota > Metazoa > Chordata > Mammalia > Scandentia > Tupaiidae > Tupaia > Tupaia tana. The sequence continues at coordinate 81,004,722 of JAKSZU010000009.1, read as the reverse complement.
CATTTGATATAGCTGATGAGATGAACCAGTGGGCCCTGCCACATTTTATATGGCTAACGGGATGAAAGCTATCAGTAGGCCCAGTCAATGATCAACCAACATGACCCTGGTTAAGAAATTATAAACCTCATGCATAAGGTCACATACAGTAAGGCTCTACTGAGAACCACCTGGTGTCACTCCAGGCCTGACAAGGAACCAAGGCCAGACCTCTGCAGACCTGGCCTTGGCAGGCACCCACATTCCAAGCACTGCTACTGCAAGATCATACTGATCCAGGGGGTACTAGACAATGAACTAAAGTACGAATTGAGAATCCTAACTCCCAGAGATAGAACGACAACAAAGCACACACAAAAAAATGTTTTATGCTTATCCCACTGTGCCTAACTCCCTTGCATTCCTTGAGTCACTCTTTCTTTCTCACCACCCAGCCTGTTCCTACCTCTTGGGAGTGTATTTTCACTTTTACTTAATAAACTACCCTTTGCTTTCACTATTGGCGTGTTTCTTTCGATTCTTTGTCCAAAACAGCAAGAACCTGGACAGCACTGAAGTCATCCTATATTATCAAGAGAAGGAATAACTAGGGCTAGATGATGGCACAGCAGTAAAATACAACACTCTCCAAGGCAATTCCACATGGAAAGGTTCCTGATTCAAATCTGAAGAAGTCCTTGAGTACACCGAAGCACACACTTGCTCAGATATGAGGCAGTTTGATGGTTAGAGTTGGATTGCTGTGTCAAGATCCTGCTGGGAATGCACATGTATGCATATTCACTCTCACAGGAAAAATAAACTTAATTTTAAAAATATCCATTGAGTACCTACCACGTTTCTCTGCACACATACAGTAAGCTCTCAATATTTATTGAATGAATATCTTCCATTTTTTTAAAAGGTTTTTGCTATAGGGCATGTGTCCTTACCAGAGAGAGAGAGAGACAGTGAGAGAGAAAGTGGGAGTTAATCACCCCCATGGAGGAGGGCCACACCACAATCCCATCTCCATTCTCCTCTTGGGATTTTGGGCATGCACACATACACACCTAGCATGAGTTTTTTGTTTTTTGGGTTTTTTTTAAGAGGTTTTTGCTATAGGGCGCATGCGCTCGCCAGACAGACAGAGAGAGACAGAGAGATAGAAAGTGAGAAATCACTCCCTGGGGGATGGTCACGCTGCAATCCCTTCTCCATTCTCCTCTCGGGATCTTGGGCACGCACGCACACGCGCCCGGCGTGAGTTTAAGCCACCAGGTCTGGGACTTGAACCGCGGTCGACTACGTGGGAATCCAGCGACATAGCCATTACGCTAACTGCTGGTCCCCCCAGCATGATTTTTTTTAATAGTTTACATACAGCAATAATTTATTCTGAAATGTTCGTTTCTGTTGAGACACGATTCATGTCTCATTAATAAAAGAGCAGCCATCTCACCTCAAATAACAGCATATACAACAAGTTACAGCATAGCAAAAATTCTACCTACTTGCAGATAAAATCTAGTTCAGGTAAAATAGTTTCATTCAATGTTTTACAATTACACAGATTTTCTTTTGTTTAGAGCACAAAACAGTGTAAATTGTTACACTGCAGCTAAGTCTATGTACACGTCATGTGACCACAGAACTGTTCGATACTTCTGAAACTGAACCATTGGTTTCATTCATGCAGTAAAGCAAAGCAGGCTGGGAAACGTGTTCATCGGGAACCATATCACTGTGAATTTCACAGCCACATGATTAATTATGATGTTAGATGGACTCGCAAAGATTAAAACATATTTTTTTGCATAAATACCAATTTCTCCCTGATGTTTTATAATCTAAAAATTATTGATAACAGCAATTACCTATCTGTAGTGTTATTTAAGACAAGCAATAATTAAAGGGGGATGGGAATGGGATGCTACTTAAATATATGTAAAATCTACTGTACAATATACTTGGCTTTACCGATTTTTTTCCTAACTATCAAGAATGCCTCCCAAAATATGACCAGTGAAGACAAAGCATACTGTCAAATATGGCTTCCAGAACAAAAACTTTCTAACAAGAATCAAACCTATTTACAAACTTTTTCAGTCTCTTACAGTTTCATCTGAAACAAAATCGCTATATAGCAGTTGTAATTAACACATAATTAATTCTCTTAGTTTCATCGTCCCTATTCTTTTAAACAGATGTCACAAAGTAAGACCCAGAATGGTGCTTCGGACTTTGCGTCCCGCTGGACTCTGTGCTGTCAGTTTTGGAATCTCGCTTCTTTGTGCTGTTGCTGACCGGGGTCGGGATCTGCGAGGGCCAGGCTGAAGTGCTGTCTGCGCTGCTCTTCCTAGGGCTCGGGTTGTAATTGAAAGGAGTCACTCTGGCAGCCACAGTCCCACTGGGTAAGCTGTGTTTGCTGGAGCTGCTAGAGCTGAACGGGGTTCGGTCGGCCATGGAACTCTCATTCGTGTCTGACGCGGGGACGGGATTACTTTGTCCGGGTTTTGTCTCAGTTCCTTTTTGGTCCCCCAGCATGAGTTTTAAGCCACCAGATACGGGACTCGAACCATGGTCGGCCATACGGGAGTCTAACACCTTAATAACTATGCTTCCTGCTGGCCTGAATACCTTAGATTTAAAACTGGTTACTTGAGGGGCCAACACTGGTGTAGTAGTTAAGGCACTGGACTCCCACATGGCTGAACAGAATTTGAGTACCAGACCTAGTGGCTTGTTTTCTCACTTTACCCCTTCTCTCTCTCTGCCTCTCTCTGGCCAAATTAAAAAATAATCATAAATCAATTTTTTTAAATAATGCTTTTTTTAGAGAGATTTTTGCTATAGTGTATGTGTGCTCACCAGAGAGACACAGAGACACAGAAAGCGAGAAATCACCCCCAGGGGGATGGCCATGCCATCCCTTCTTCTCCATTCTCCTCCCAGGATTTTGGGCATGCATGCACGTGCACCGGACCTGAGTTTTAAGCCACCAAGTCTGGGACTTGAACTGCAGTCAGCCATGTGAGAGTCTAGTGACATAACCACTCCACCATCTGCTGGTCCCAACAATAATTCTTTTAAAAAAAGACAACTGGAGGAACCAGTAGTTAGCGTAATGGCTATGTCGCTGGACTCCCACGTAGTCAACCGCGGTTCGAGTCCCGGGGTGAGAATGAAGGAGAAGGGATTGTGGCGTGACCATCCCCCCTGGGGGGTGATTTCTCGCTTTCTGTCTCTATGTCTCTCTCTGTCTGTCTGGCGAGCGCACGTGCCCTATAGCGAAAAAAAAACCTCTCCAAAAAAAAAAAAAAAAAGACAACTGGGACCAGTTGCATTATTGTGTGCATAAAAGTTCATGAAAAATGCTATTATGAAAAAACTATGCATGAGTTTCAAAATAAACTCATACTTTGATTCTGTTTTTCCATGAATGTTTTGAAGTCCTCTAGTATAGTAATAGTACTATAGCACTATTTCTTAGGGGGAAAGGCAAAGTAAATTTCAACCAGGAAATCAAGATGCCAAGGAACATATATCTCCTGTTGACATCCTCAGCTCTGGAAGAGACTTCTCTGCCCTACAGAGGCAGTGATAGGGGTAAGAATACCAGTCTAAACTCAAAGATAAGCAGCAATAGCAGATAGAACATGTCATTACATATAAGGGTTAAAGTAGGTCAGGTACCTGTGTTCTGCTTAGGAAAACAGTAAAACACTGAAAAAATGCTTAATGTGTTTTAGACAGTCTTTTATACAAAATCACTAAAGCCAAAGTTTTGAATGAATGAACTCTAATAAACTGCTGATAGGAGTATAAACTAAAACAAGGACATGGGCACATAGCCTAGTAGTTAAAGGAGCCAGATCACATGTGAACAACAGCAGTTCAAATGCCAGCTCCAGTGGCTTGATAAACATACCAGGCATACAAGCATGTGTACCCCAAGTCTCAACAGGATAGAAAAATAGAGGAGAAGGGATTGTGACATGACCACACCTCATTAAGGACACATTCTCCCTCTCCCTCCCCCTCCCTCTCTTTCTCTCTCCTGTAAGCATGCACATGCACCCAGTATGTTTTTCAAGCCTCCAGGTTCAGGGCTCAAACCATGGAATAGACCATGTGGGATGCAGTGCCTTAACCACCACACCACCTGCTAACCTGCTTCATTTCAATTCTTCCAAAACTATAGATCTGTCACTGTAGAGACTTTTGTTGAGATCTCTTTATGGCAATGGAAAACATAAAATAAAATAAAGCCCATGGAGCCAGCAGGTGGCATGGTGATTAAAGCACTGGACTCACACATGGCAGACCATGGTTTGAGTCCCAGACCTGGTGGCTTGAAAATCATACCAGGTGTGTGTGCATGCATGCCCAAAATCCCATTAAGAGAATGGAGAAGGGACTGTAGTATGGCCATCCCCCAGGAAGGTGATTTCTCATTTCTCCTTCCCTCTCACTGTCTGTCTGTCTGTCTCTCTCTCTCTCTCTTTCTCTCTCTCTCTCCATCAAGCACACATGCTGGCAAAAACCTTTCAATACATAAATAAAGCCCTATTAGTTTTTTTTTTTTTTTTTTTTTTGGAGAGGTTTTTGCTATAGGGCGCGTGCACTTGCCAGACAGAGAGAGAGAGACAGAAAGTGAGAAATCACGCCCCAGGGGGGATGGCCACGCCGCAATCCCTTCTCCTCCATTCTCCTCTCAGGATCTTGGGCACGCACTCACACGCGCCCAGCATGAGTTTTAAGCCACCGGGTCCGGGACGCAAACCGCGGCCAACTACGTGGGAGTCCAGCGACATAGCCATTATGCTAACTGCTGGTCCCAAAGCCCTATTAGTTTTTGCAAATGCATACAGTGAACCAAATCTTTCCTTAGTTCTCTGAGACCTTATTCAAGACAAAAGAATTTGGAAATAAAGGGAAAAAGCACTTAAGAGTTAAAAACATGAAGACTCTTTTTAAGTAGAATATTCTGAAACTCCAAAGGAATAACTTGCTATAAGTGAAGCCTCCATTGATAAGTAAAATAATAAAAATGTGTATATGTATTTGAAAGCCTAGATATTATAGATCCTCCTAATAGGAGCAAAGGGAAATGAGTATTTATGATGTTGTTACTGCTGAGCTATTTTTACTCTGAGCTAGCCTCCCTTCTAAACTAACAAACTGGACTCAGAAAACTGCAACAGATGGGACCAGCAGGTACATGGTTAGGGGGGGCTGAACTCTCAAATGGCCTACTATGGTTCAAGTCCTGGACCTAGCAGCTTGCTTTCTCACTTTCTCTCTCTCTCTCTCTATCCCTCTCTGGTCAAATTAAAATAAACAAATAAATAAAGTTAAATAAAAAATAATTCTTTATATTAAAAAAATTTTAAAAAAGAAAAGAAAACTGCGACATAATCAAAGGTATGACTCCAAAGATAAGTGACTGTCACAGAGATAAAATCTATAACCCTGGCTTCATTAGCACTGTTTCACCAGCCAGACTAAAAAGGTATCAGGTAGATTCATACCACCAATCTCAGATACACTAATATTTGCCTCATGATGGCAGAAATTATAATAGTTGGCATATATGTATATCTTGGTTACCCATCTTGCTGATTATGCAAAAGTATCTCTTATCTCAGATTAGAATAAAATCAGGGGGTCACCTGGTAGCATGGTATTTAAGGACCTGGATCCCACATGGTTGACTACATGGTTTGAGTCTCAGAACTAGCAATTTGAGAAACTCGCCAGGCATGTGTGCATGTATGCCCAAGATCACAAAAGAATAGAGAACAACCGACTGCAGTGTGGCCATCCCTCCCTGGGGGTGCTTTCTCACTTTCTCTCTCTGGTGAAGACATATTCTATAGCAAAATAAAATAAAATAAAATAGATTAAAATCAGTATTTAAAAAAAAAAACCCTGCTATCATATGATATAATCACTATACTGTCATAATTTTTACAGTTGAACTATCTATATGGTATGATTACAAGACAACTTAGTATACTTAACTATTTTTCAAAATACTGTGACTTTTGGGGACCAGCAGTTAGCGTAATGGCTATGTCGCTGGACTCCCACGTAGTCGACCATGGTTCAAATCCCAGACCCGGTGGCTTAAACTCACGCCGGGCGCATGTGCGTGCGTGCCCAAAATTCCAGGAGGAGAATGGAGGAGAAGGGATTGCAGTGTGGCAATCACCCCTGGGGAGTGATTTCTCACTTTCTATCTCTCTGTCTCTGTCTTTCTGGCGAGCGCACGCGCCCTATAGCAAAAACCTCTCAAAATTGAAAAAAAAAATACTGTGACTTTTCATAATGTTCTTTTCTTTTCTTTTTTTTTTTTTTTTTTTTGAGAGGTTTTTCGCTATAGGGCGTGTGCGCTCGCCAGAAAGAGACAGAAAGCAAGAAATCACCCCCAGGGGGGATGGCCACACCACAGTCCCTTCTCCTCCATTCTCCTCTCAGGATCTTGGGCACGCACGCACACGCGCCTGGCGTAGTTTTAAGCCGCCAGGTCCGGGACACAAACCACAGTCAACTACATGGGTGTCCAGCGACATAGCCATTACGCTAACTGCTGGTCCCAATTCTTCATAATGTTCTTATTTCTCACATATTTTCTCTTTATATCCCAAATGTTCAAAGAACAAACTTCAGCATGAAGGAAACAAACACTCCATAAATATGGTCCAGATCTGTATCTCTACCCATACCCAACCCTTCTATTCCTTTCATGTCCTGTTTATAGACTTTGGCAAACAACAGTGAAAATCTATAACATTCTCTCCTGTTCAAAGTTGAATCACTGTAGGGACAGATAAGGGTAAAAAAAAATATGTACTGGAAATGTGTACGAGATCAGTTACAAGATATTTTTTTTAAGATTTATTTATTTATTTAATTCCATTTGTTATTATTATTTTTTAATTTGACCAGAGAAAGACAGAGAGAGAGAGAAAGGGATAGTGAGAAGGCAAGCCACCAGGTCCAGGACTTGAACCATGGTTGCCCAGGATTGTTTTTAAGAAAGGAACAGCGGGAACCAGCAGTTAGCGTAAGGCTATGTCGCTGGACTCCCACGTAGTCGACCGCGGCTCGCGTCCCGAACCCGGTGGCTTAAAACTCACGCCGGGCGCGTGTGCGTGCGTGCCCAGGATCCCAAAAGGAGAGTGGAGGAGAAGGGATTGCAGCGTGACCATCCCCCCTGGGGCATGATTTCTCGCTTTCTCTCTCTATGTCTCTCTCTGTCTGTCTGGCGAGCGCACGCGCCCTATAGCGAAAACCTCTCCAAAAAAAAAAGAGAAAGGAACAGCAACTGAGGCCTGTAGTTGGTGTGTCGGTTAAGGGTGCTGGACTCCCACATGGCCAACCTCGGTTCGAGTCACAGACCTGGAGGCCTGCTTTCTCACTTTCCCTCTCTCTCTCTCTCTCTCTCTCTCTCTGTCCCTCTATGGTCAAATATAAATAAATTAATACATAAAGTTAAAACAATTCTTAAGAAAAATTTTAAGAGAAAATATTGAGGGACCAGCAGTTGGCATAATGGCTATGTTGCTGGACTCCCATGTAGCCAACCGCAGTTCAAGTCCCGGATCCGGTGGCTTAAACTCACGCCGGGTGTGTGTGCATGCGTGCCCAAGATCCTGAGAGAAGAATGGAGGAGAAGGGATTGCGGCATGGCCATCCCCCCTGGGTGGTGATTTCTCACTTTTTGTCTCTCGGTCTTTCTGGCGAGCGCACGCACCCTATAGCAAAACCCTCTCCAAAAAAAAAAGAAAATATTGTGATTGAGCTGACTCTGTGGGACAGCACACTGTTCAAGAGAAGCAAGCAGATCGCACATGGCTACAGTATTTTGAATCCCCAACCTGGTCAGCCTGAAACACTAGGCACATCCACCACTGCCCAAGATACTATGAGCTGCACAGGGATCACAGTATGACCAGACCCTGTGGAGGATGCTCCTCTCTTTCATCTCTCGCTCTCCCTCTCTCTCACACACACAAACACATACTCATGGATGCACACACTCTATCACAAAGAAAAAAAGAAATACTTTGACCATTTATTTTGAAGATACAACAGAATATATTAAATCAAAACTTAGAACTTCATTGTAGCAAATGGAGAGCCATTTCTAAAACTCCCAGTTTAAAAAAAAAATAAGATATTAACTTAAATTCTTAACAACAAAAAGAAAGTTATCACTGAACTCTCCCTCCATACATTTTTCAGAATTAAAAAGATACACTCTGGCCTAGCCATGGTTAACAAATGTTTAGAGCACGGTTATGTGATACTGGAGCCAAATGGGAAAGCCATGAGTTTAGTTCCCAGGTGGACTTGAACATTTTGGGCACACCTTTGAGTGTGAACATAATCCTGACTGACCAGAAGGATTCTTGAGTATCTGCCCTTTTTCTCCTACTTTTGATGAAGACTGCATGCATACACACTTGCATATGTGCACATGTGCATGCACATACACACACAAAAATAAGTAAAACATAGGCTGAATCTACTAACATCTTTTTTATTTTTTTAAAGAATTATTTAACTTTATTTATTTTAATTTGACCAGGGAGAGACAGAGTGAGCGAGGAGAGAGAGAGTGAGAAAGCAAGCTGCCAGGTCTGGGACTCGAACCGTGGTCAGCCATGTGGGAGTCCAGCATCCCTAACCACCACACCACCTGCCGGCCCCATTATCTTCTAGCTAAAAACTAATTCTAATGTCTTATCATTGATAATACCTCCTTTTGAAAGCAATGTAGATACAAGAAATTAAATTTGGACATATCTACACAGAGAAAGGTAAATAGAGAAAGAGGTGGTGTGGTAAAGTGCTGGACTCCCATGTGGCCAACCATGGTTCGAGTCCCGGACTCAGTAGCCTAACAAACACACTGGGCGTATGTGTGTGCTTGCTCAAAATCCCAAGAGAATAGAGGAGGAATTGTGATATGGCTACATAGGAGACTCCAGGTCAGTTCCTGAACCAACCCAAAAACTACAGGTACAGCTACACATTCTTATAATTCTAGCTAACTGGGAGGCTGGGTCAGGAGGATCATGATACACTAAGATCCTCACAAAAATACTTATTTCTATCTCTCTTCCTTTCTAGTCATATATTTTCTTACCTAGATTTTCTATTTTTCTCCAGTTGACACATTAATTTTTGTTTTTTTTTAATTTGTTTTTTAATTTTGCCAGAGGGAATGTGTACTCACAAGAGAAAGAGAGAGAGGGAGAAAGCACCCCCTAATTGGATATGGTCATGTCACAATCCCTTCTCCTTCATTTCTCTATGTTATCGAGATTTTGGAAACACACACACACACAGTGTGGTGTGTTTTTCAAGCCACCAGGGCCAGGATTCAAACTACAGAGTTGGCCATGTGGGATCTGGCTCCCTTAACAATCTGGCTCTAGGCCAGCCTTATTCCTTTTTCTTTTCTCTCTCTCTCTCTCTCTCTCTCTCTCTCTCTCTCTCTCTCTCTCTTTTTTTTTTCTTAAGTATTTTGTTATAGAGCACATGTGCTTACTGAAGACACAGAGAGAGGGGAAAAATGAGAAATCACCTCCCAGGGAGATGGACACACCATAATCCCTTCTCCATTCTTTTCTCAGGATTTTGGGCACACACAAAGATATGCCTTACATGTTTTTCAGGCCACCAGGTCTTGAATTTAAACTGCATAGCCAGCCACGTCAGATCCAGCACCTTAACCACCATGCCACATGCTTGCCCCCTACTGCTTAATTTTAAAAATAGAAAAACACAGGGGACTAGCAGTTAGCCTAATGGCTAGGTGGCTATGTCGCTGGACTCCCGTGTAGTCGACCGCAGTTCGAGTCCCAGACCCGGTGGCTTAAACTCATGCTGGGCGCGTGTGCGTGCGTGCCCAAGATCCCGAGAGGAAAATGAAGGAGAAGGGATTGCAGCGTGGCCATCCCCCCGGGGGGTGATTTCTCGCTGCTTTCTGTCTGTCTGTCTCTGTCTTTCGGGTGAGCACACACGCCCTATAGCGAGAACCTCTCGCATTAAAAAAAAAAAAAAAAAAAAAAAACAGAATTAAAGCATCTCTCCTTTTTTTGGAGAGGTTCTCGCTATAGGGCACATGCACTCGTCAGAAAGAGAGAGAGAGACAGAGAGACAGAAAGTGAGAAATCACCGCCCAGTGGGGATGGCCACGCCACAATCCCTTCTCCTCCATTCTCCTCTCGGGATCTTAGGCATGCATGCACACGCGCCTGGCCTGAGTATAAGCCACCGGGTCCAGGACTCAGACCGCGGCCAACTATGTGGGAGTCCAGCGACATAGCCATTACGCTAACTGCTGGTCCCCCAAAGCATCTCTTTTGTAAAGTATTCCCTGAACACTCCTCCTTCATGTTATACAAAATAAACAAATTGTTCTACCACCAAGAGATATAATACTAACATGATGAGGGGTGTGTGAGTCCAGGAGGATATTATGTGTGCATATTTGTACAAACACACATTTTTAATAAAAATGATATACTATTCTGCATTGTATTTGTTGTTTTTCAGTGTTTGGGTTGGTTTGTTTATTTGTTTAAAGACAGAACCTCGCTATGTCCTGATCTCCTGCCTCAGCCTCCAACGTAGGTGGGACTAAAGGTACCATCCATACCTAGCTTTTCAGGTGGTTCACAAATCAAATTCAGGCCTCCCACGTGGCCTTAGTGTGCCAAGTAGGAGCATCAGCCAGAGAACATTACTCCAGCTAGGCCACTATTCTGTATTATAACTCATTTCCTTTCATTGAACCTTATATAATGAACATTTTTCTGTGTCTGTAGATATCAATATATAACAATAGCTAATATATTGAGTCAACTGAATTTTCACAGCTACCCAATGGCATGGGTACCATTATAATCCCTATTTTACAGATGATAAAATTGAGAAACAGAGAGGGTCAGGAACTTTCTCAAGGTCACACAAGTAATAAGTAGCAGAACTGAAATTTGAAAGCAGTAAGCCTGGTTCATAGTCTGTGTCTTTTTTTAGAGAGAGCGATTTTTGCTCTAGGGAACATGTCCTTGCCAGAAACACAAGAGAGACAGACTGAAAGTGAAAAATCACTCCCCAGGGGGAATGGCCACACCAAAATTCCTCCTCCTTCATTCTCCTCTCGGGATCTTGGACACAAATGCACACGTGCCGGGTGTGAATTTTAAGCTGCCAGGTCTGGGACTTGAACCACGGTCGACTTGTTATGAGTCCAGTGACGTAACCATTACACCATCTGCTGGTTGCCATAGTCTATGCTTTTAACCTCTAGCATATATGCCATAATTTTAAAAAGCTGGCTAGAGGCCTATTATATAAATGTGCCATATTTTAGTTTAATCAATCTATTATTGTTAATAACTTGAACTAGGTCCTGAGAATTAAGTAAGAGTTCTCCAGAAGAATGGAAAGAAATTTCAGACAAAAAGGTCACTAACAAATTTATAGAGCTGTCAAACAAAATGACACATTTGAAGGAGTACTGTTGATATGGCACAGACACATCATGTGAGCGAGAATGACAAGGAGGTTGGAATGGTAAGACCAAAACATGAAGGATAAATTTGAAAGTGGCATGACTAAAATCAGAAGATGGGGGGGGGGGCAGCAGATGCTATGGTGGTTAAGGGCACTGGACTCCCATATGGCTGACTGCAGTCTGAGTTCTAGACCTGGCGGCTTTCTTTCTCAGACAATCAAGTCCTCTTAAAGAAAATGGTGTGTGTGGATTTATGTATAATCAACATACATTCTCCCATATAATTATTTTAAGTTGACTTATTCTATGAGTGACAGAGACCAACAGAAAGAGATACAGCATCCCTGATGAAGTTTCAATGCCACAGTCTACCCCCAGCTTCAACCATCCAAGTATCAATGGGCATCCATGTATCTCTCATATTCAGAGCGGTCTCTAGATGTGAACAGTCTATCTTCCCACATAGTTCTGCCTCACAGAGTGTAGTGTTTTACCACTGCATCACTATTCAAGCCCTCCACATACTTAAAATAATCTGTAGATTATTTATAATACCTAATATGATGCTTTCACAAAACTTCATGTGTATAGATTCAGTATAGTACTCAGCACGTGGCAAATTGGTTTTGTATTTGGGAAATATTCTGGAATTTTTCTTTCTAATATTTTTAATACACAGTTTGTTGAATTTGTGAGTGTGAAAACCACAGATAATTTGGCCAGGGCACGAAGTTTGTTAATACTAGAAGAGAAACTAAAAAGTCAGATTCCAACTCAAATTTAGTACTCTTTCCACTATAACACAACACATCAGAAAGAGTATTATCTTACATTTGTATAGAACGCTATGATTTACAAAGAGCTTTCACATACCCTAATTCACTTGATACCCATAACAAACTGACTTGCACAGACAGACATCGTTATTTTATCAATGAATATACTTAAATAGAGTAAGAAAGTTGATGTGGGATCAGCAGATGGAGTAATGGTTATGTCACTGGGCTCCCACGTAGTTGACCGCAGTTCCAGTCCCAGACCCAGCAGCTTAAAAAATTCACACTGAGCACATATGCGAATGTACCTAAAATCCCGAGAAGAGAATGGAGAAGGGACTGTGGCAAGGCCATCCCCCTGGGGGGTGACTTCTCGCTTTCTGTCTCTCAGTCTCTCTGGTAAGTGCATGCGCCCTATACCAAAATCTCTCTTATAAGGGAAAAAAAAAAAAAAGAAAAAGAAAAGAAAGTTGATGCAATACCTTGAAATCTTCAGACAAAGGCCTAAATTTTACCTGTTGGATTAAAGGGGAGCCTTCGGGGGCTGGCAGGTGGTATGGTGCTTAAGGGCACTGGACTCCCACATGGCTGACTGTGGTTTAAATCCTGGACCTGGTGGCTTGCTTTCTCACTTGCTCGCTCTCTCTGTCCCTCTCTTGTCAAATTGAAATAAATAAATAAAGTTAAATAAAATAATTCTTTTTAAAAAAAAGGAGAGTGGAGCTTCCCATAGTTGCTGCAGATACCAGGTACTGAATGGAAAAAGAGGTTAGAAACAGAAATGGTTTTTGGTAGCTTTCATGGCTGCCATACTGCATAATTCTATGTCATAATTTTTACAGACTAATTGTGACTACTGCTCCCTGGATTTGTGTAACATAACAGCCCTAGATTATATAAAATAGTCTTCAACCTGTACATCAGGATCTACAGGTAGATCTAGAAATTTCACCTCTTAGAGCTCCAAGCTCGATCCCAATCATGTCTTCCCTTCTCTGCTACATCACCTTTCTTCCTTATGTCCTGGTAGAGATTCTAAGTGTAGAGTCAGCAACTACTTCTCAGAAACTACACTGTTAGTATCTGTCCTTCTCAAGAGTCTGAGATTATAAGGTAGTCTTCCTTATAATAAGGTTAGAAATCACAATAACAGAAGACTGAGAGGAGACAAAGGTAGTCTAGTGTGATTATTGCTACTTGTCTGGAGGAAAAATATTCCTTTTTTGTTTAAAGAATTCTTTTATTTAACTTTATTTATTTATTTTTAACTTGATCAGAGAGGGCAAGAGTGAGAATGAGGGTGAGAGAGAGAGGGAAAGTGAGAAAGCAACCTGCCAGGTCCGGGACTTGAACCACGGTCACCCATGTGGGAGTCCAGCATCCTTAACCACCATGCCACCTGCCAGCCCCTGGAGGGAGACTGTTCTAAAGAGTGCCAGAATAATACTGTCAAACCTTCTTAAAGCATTATTATACTTCTATTAAATCCAAAGGTAACAAGAGAGAAAATACAAGTCCTAACAGGTATTCATTTGGCAATTCACTTCTGATTTCAAACAAGTTAAGAGAATACTCACTAACACAGGTTACAAACAACACTTATTGTTTCATAAGCATCTGATCAAGTTGTGTTTAAGTACAATGCAAAACTAGGATACAACTGGTCCAACTACAATAAATGCTTCAAATATAGAAGGTAATCTAAAATTGACCAGATGCTTCAGATATAGAACATAACCTAAAACAACCTCTGGTAATTCTCAAATGGCCAAGTCGAATAACTGCAGTTAAATTTTTCTTCCTTGTATTTGGACAAAGAAAGCATACTACTGTTACAGAAATACAACTAGAAACAAATGCTAGGCAAACTTAGAAACAGAGTGGAGGAGCCAGCAGGTGGCAGGTTGGTTAAGGCACTGAACGCCCACATGGCTGACTGCAGTTGGAGTTTCGGCTTGAAAATCAAATGGAGAACCAGAAGTTGGCATAATGGCTATGTCGCTGGACTCCCATGTAGTCGACGGCGGTTTGAGTCCCAGACCTGGAAGCTTAAACTCACGCTGGGTATGTGTGCGTGCATGCCCAAGATCCCAAGAGGTGAATGGAGGAGAAGGGATTGCAGCAAGGCCATCCCCCTGGAGGGTGATTTCTTGCCTTCTGTCTCTCTGTCTCTGTCTTTCTGGAGGGTGCACATGCCCCATAGGAAAAAAAAAAACTCTCCCAAAAAAAAGAAAAGAAAATAGGGTGCAAGTCACATGCGGCACATGTGTGTGCATGCCCAAAATCCCAGAAAGAGAAGGGACTACAGCGTGGCCATCCCTCCTGTGGGATGATTTCTCACTTTCCCTCTCACTGTCTCTCTCTGTCAAGAGCATGCACCCTATGGCAAAAATAAATAAATAAACTAACAAACTTTAAAGAAAAAAGAAACAGAATGGACATGAGTTCAAACCAAAACGAGATAAGACCTGAAAGCCCATGCTCTTAACCCTCTCTATTAACAGTGTATCCAGTCTATTATTATAGACTTAAACAGTTGTTTTTTGTTTGTTGTTTTGTTTTGTTTTTTAGAGAGAGTGAGAAAGCAAGTCGCCAGGTCCAGAACTCCAACCACAGTTGGTCGTGTGGGAATCCAGCGCCTTTAACCACCACACCACCTGCTGGCACCTACACTTCTTTAAAGCATTCAAATGATGGTCCATGTTTTCACTCGCAATGCTCTTCTCCAACATAAAATTTCTAGTACAATCAGGCAAGTCCCATCACTGCCATACAGTCCATGCTCTTGTGATTTTTTTCAATGACTTTGTTTAGACTGGTTCCCTCACCTAGAATGCTCTCTTCTACATATTTAAATCCTTTCCCATCACTGGGGTTGGCAGGTGGCGTGGTGGTTAAGGGTGCTGAACACCCACATGGCTGACCGTGGTAGGAGTCCTGGACCTGGAGGCTTGCTTTCTCACTTTCTCTCTATATTTCTCTCTCTATCTCTATCTCTCTGGAACTTTTTAAAAAATAATAATAAATGAAGTTAAATAAAATAATTCTTTAAATAAATAAATCGTTTCCCATCATTAGTATGCAAACTCCACAAAAGCAGGACCATATTTGCTGGGTTCACTACCATACCCCAAGTGTACATTGTAGCTACTCAATTGTTCAGTAAGTAGATAAACCAAAGTCCTACTTCCTCCTTTAAAACAATGTAAAATACTACTAGCCTCATTCTTTTTAAATTCTAAAAACTCTAGAATCAGTAAGAAAGTTTAGTACCCAACTCTTCTGTAATTGTTTGGTATTAGACTTCTTTCCCTGGATAGATATTGGGGCATATCGTAGAGCTCTTTGCATATTTCACAGGGCATAGTAAACACTGGATATACAATAAGCACACAATAAACATTTATCAATTGGAGTGCTGATGTGCTTTATAAAAATTCAACTTACACAACTTGTAAGAATGCAGCTATTTTGCAGAGTAGATCAGACATACATAAGACCTTTTCCCTTGCTTATTACATTTTTTTTTTTGGAGAGGTATTTGCTATAGGGCGCGTGCGCTCGCCAGACAGACAGAGAGAGACATAGAGACAGAAAGCGAGAAATCACCCCCCAGGGAGGATGGTCACGCCGCAATCCCTTCTCCTCCATTCTCCTCTCAGGATCTTGGGCACGCACACACACACGCCCGGCATGAGTTTTAAGCCACCGGGTCCAGGACGTGAACCGCAGTCGACTACGTGGGAGTCCAGCGACATAGCCATTACGCTAACTGCTGGTTCCCTACATTTTCTACTTCAGGACTCATTCAGTAGAAGTATGGTTCAGCATTTAGCAATTAGGAAACTGTTGATAGCCCAGAATCTGTGGCTCACTAATTTCACAAGCATATTATTACAAGTTTTCTCAGTGAGGAAGTAAAATGAGTGCATCACAGTGATTTGATTTGCTAGTTTCATAATTAGTTTTGAGATGCCATGTTACCATACTATAGGTATACTGGAGGCTACTAGGCCCTCCCAACCTGAGTTTTCCATTATCTATGGTACAATTTTTTTTAGGTTTTTGCCAAATGGTGTGTACACTTACCAGAGAGGGGGAAAGCGAAAACTCACCCCCCAGGAGGATAGCCATGCCACAACCCAATCTCCTCCATTATTCTCTTGGGATTTGGGGCTCACACATATACACACACCTGGCATGATTTTCAAGCTACCAGGTCTGAGAATCGAACCCTTGTCAGCCATGTGGGAATCCAGTACCTCAACTACCATGCCACCTGCTGGCCCTCCATGGTGCAAATTTCAAATTAAATATCACTTGTAGGTATTGCTTGATTACTGTATTGCTACTGTAGTCTACTAGATTTATTTTACAGAAGAACTATAATTTACAATTTTATTATATAGGTTACCAAAATTGATTTTATTGTAAATAATGTATTAAAATAACAATAGTAACTAAACATTATTGTATGTTTACTACCGGCCAGGCACTGCTTTTCAAGGCTTTATATATATTAACTCACTGACAATCCTATGAGGTAGATGCTGCTATTGTCCCCATTTTACAAATTTGAAGGAAATGAGGCACAGAGAGTTAAGAAATTTGCCCAGAGTCATATAAGCAGAGGAGCTGGGATCCCAACCCATCCAGTTGGACACCAGAGCCTCTACCACTCTTAATGATAAATAACATTGCCTCTCCAAAATAGTACAACATTATAATAAAATGAAATTAAGATGCCTTGAAACAGATGGCGCAATGGTTACGTCACTGGACTCCCACATAGTTGACCGCAGTTTGCACCCCGGACCCGGCAGCTTAAAACTCACACTAGGCCCATGTGTGTGCATGCCCAAAATCCCAAGATGAGAATGGAGGAGAAGGAACTGCAGCCCAGCCATGCCCCCTGGGGGGTGATTTCTTGCTGTCTCTGTCTCTCTGGCGAGTGAATGTCCCCTGTAACAAATTAAAAAAAAAAAAAACTCTCTTAAAATAAAAAGATACCTTGATGTGTCAAAAGGATAATATCCGGGACCAGCAGTTGGCATAATGGCTATGTCAGTGGACTCCCATGTAGTTGACCACAGTTCGAGTCCCGGACCCAGTGGCTTAAACTTACATCGGGCATGTGTGCATGCATGCCCAAGATCCCGAGAGGAGAATGGAGGAGAAGGGATGGCAGCATGGTCATCCCTGCTGGGGAGTGACTTCTCACTTTCTCTCTGTCTTTCTCTGTCTTTCTAGTGAGCACATATGCCCTATAGCAAAAACCTCTCCAAAAATAATAATAATAATACCCAATAGTCCAGAAATTGTAACTAGCAACACTCCAATTTGTGCCTACTCCTCAACTGTTACTGTACTTTCTTTCAGAACAGTTTAAATTCTAAACATGTTAATATAAATAGGGAAGTCTGGCCAAGTTCAAAGATGTGCTTACAGTACACTGGTTATAAGTGAACAAGAGCTGATTAAACAGAAGGCTGGAGGAGGAGATAGTGGTGTGATGAGACCTTGTTGAGCTTGTTCACCTACACAGACTCTCTCATTTATGTGTACTCTCTCTCATAAAAAGAGATGTGGAGCAAGCCTATGGTATGGTGTTTAAGTCAGTTGGATCCCACATGGCCAATTGTACAATTCAAGTCCCAGATCTGGTAGCTTGAGAAACATGCCAGATGCACATACATACATGCCCAAAATCTGATAGGAGGGAGAAATGGAGGAGAAGGAATTGATGCATGACATGTCTTATGGGAAATGCTTTCTTACTTTTCCTCTCTCTGTCTCTCTCCAGTGAGCACACACACTTCCAGCAAAATTTGCTTTTAAATATATATGATTACTGTAAAGATGAAAAAAATACATGGGCCCTTTTTCCTCTAGGAGACACTGAGAATCAAAATAAAATAAAACTAACATAATTTGAAACATTAGGCTTTTAGCGTATCTTTCAATAATGTAACTTAAAAACAAAACAATAAGTCCTTACTTTTGAGATTAGTTCAAAAATACCAAGAATATTACAAGCTTCTGATATCTTAATCATTTTTAAATTTTTTTCCCATAGGTTACATGCATTCGCTGGAGAGAGACACAGAGAGAGGGAAAGTGAGAAATCCCGCGCCCCCCCCCCCCCCCCAGGGAAATGGTCACACCACAGTCCCTTCGCCTGCATTCTCCTCCAGGGATTTTGAGCACACATGCACTATACATGCTTTACAGGCCAGTGGTTCAAACTACAGAGTTGGCAATGTAGGATCCACCACCTTATCTGCCTTGCCACCTGCTGACCCAGTATCTTAATTTTTAATCATCAAATCCATGTGTTCATTTATATTTTCAAAGAAGATAAATAAATGTTTTCTCTTTAGAGGAAAAACAAGGAACTTTGTGGGGAGCCAAAGAGGAAACGTGAGGAATGTGCAGGACGTGACCACCAGAATAAGACCAGAGTTTTTATCCGGACATGGCCTTGGGTGGCTAGATTGTTATGAGCAGAATGTCTTGGGATTGTTTTAAACTGAATGTTCCAAAGTATTGTTATAACAACCTGACAAATTCAGTAAGGACTTAAACTCTTACATCACAGAAGTCTCTGGAGTGTGTATAAATACTAGCGATAAAGTACATTTGGGGCTGACCAGTACTGACTGGCAGTCCTCCTGTATCTATCCTGTCTTCTTGTCTTTCTTTAATCCTCATCCTCCAAGTCAGGAACTGTTCACCGTCAGCGGGTCCAACAGAACTTAATTCTGCTCTAATTTTGCTCTAATGCCAATGTACTTTTTTTTTTTTTTTAAGAGCAAGATTTTTGCTACGTTTACTCCTCAGAGAGAGACAGAGAGAAAGTGAAAAATCACCCCAGGGGGTATGACCATGCCACAACCACTTCTTTATTCTCCTTCTGGGATTCTGAGCACACATCACATGCACTGAGTATGACTTTCAAGCCGGAGGACTTACACCACAGTCAGCCACATGGGAATCCAGCATCTTAACCACTACACCATCTGCTAGCCCCTGATTATGTATTTTTAAGAGATATTTTTGCTATAGGGTATGTGCGCTCGCCTGAGAGACAGAGACAGAGAGACAGAAAGCGAGAAATCACCCCCCCTGGGTGGGTGGACATGCCACCATCCCTATTTTTTTTTTTAAGAATTTTTTTTATTTAATTTTATTCATTGTCATTCTTTTTTTGAACTTGACCAGAGAGAAACAGAGAGAGAGAGAAGGAAAGGTTCGGGACTCGAACTGCAGTCAACCATGTGAGAGTCCAGCCGCCTTAACCACCACACCACCTACCGGCGCCATCAACATCCTTTCTCCTCCACTCCACTCTCCTCTCAGGATTTTGGGCACGCACACACACACACACACACACACACACACAAACACACACACGGCATGAGTTTCAAGCCACCAGGTCTGGGACTCAAACCAGCAGATGGCGTAATGGTTATGTCACTGTACTCCCATGTGGCCATCTGCTGGGCCCTGACTATGTTTGCTTTGTTTCTGTTTGGTTTGTTTGTTTTTTTTTGTTTTTTGTTTTTTTTTTTTGAGGGGGTGTTGCTATAGGGCAAGTGTGTTCACCAGAAACTCAGAGAGAGATGGAGAGACAGAAAGCAAGAAACCAGCCCTCACGGGGGATGGCCACGTCACCATTCCTTCTCCTCCATTCTCCTCTCTGGATCTTGGGCACGCATGCGCACACACATGCCCTGCATGAGTTTAAGCCACTGGGTCCAGAACTCGAACTACAGTCAATTACATGGGAGTTTAGCAACATAGCCATTACGTCAACTGCTGGTCCCTGTATATTTTTTTAAATAATTATTCCATTCAACTTAATTTTTTTATTTTTTATTTTTTAATTTGACCAGAGAAGGGCAGAATAAGAGAGAGAGAAGGAAAGTGAGAAGGCAAGCTGCCAGGTCTGGGACTCAAACCACAGTCAGCCAGGTGGGAGTCCAGCACAACCACCACACCACTTGCTGGCCCCCTGACCATATATTTTAAAAACACAGTTCTTTAGCCCAATCATGGTAACATGCACTGGTTGACACTGCTACTCAGCAAGCCGAGGCAACATGGGAGTCTCAAGTTCAATTCCCAGCACACCCTATAAGTCAGGAGCAATGGCAAGGGCCTTAGTCTCAGCTACTCTGGAGGCTAAGACAGGGGGACTGAAGCATCATGGAACGCTTTCTAAGAAAAGCAGTTTAAGAAAGTAAAAATAATCTTCCTTTATTTAAGTAGGTGCATAGGTTCTGAAGCCAAGACTGATTAGTTTTAAATCATAGTTCAACTACTTGCCAGCTCTGGGAATAAAATTTGGCCCTCTGAAAGAATATGTCTATTCATAACAAAGTACCAGATTTATTTTTCACACCACACAGAAATATAGTTCTAGTTTCCTTCACTCACGTGCATTAAAAATATAGAAAAAGAGGGAGCCAGAAGGTGGCACAGTGGTTAAGGCACTGTACTCACATATGGTTGACCATGTTTCAAGTCCCGGACCCAACAGCTGGAAATTCACACTGGTGCGTGTGTGTGTACCCAGCAGTTAGCGTAATGGCTATGTCACTGGACTCCCACGTAGTGGACCACAGTTCGCGCCCTGGACCCGGTGGCTTAAAACTCACACCGGGCGTGTGTGCGTGCGTGCCCAAGATCCCAAGAGGAGAATGGAGGAGAAGGGATTGCGGCGTGGTCATCCCCCCCGGGGGGTGATTTCTCGCTTTCTGTCTCTCTGTCTCTCTCTGGCTGGCTGGCTAGCGCATGCACCCTATAGCAAAAACCTATCCAAAAAAAAAAAAAAATCCCAAGAGTAGAACAGAGTAGAAGGGATTGCAGCATGACCATCCCTCCAGGAAAGGATTTCTTGCTTTCTGTCTCCCTGTCTCTCCAGCGAGCACATGCACCCTATAGCAAAAATACCTTTTTTTTTTTCAATAAAAGAATTGTTTTATTTAACATTATTTAATTATTTAAAAGGATTATTTTTATCTAACTTTTTAAAACTTATTTATTTTCATTTGACCACAGAGGGACAGAGTGAGAGAGTGAGAGAGAGAGAGAGAGAGAGGGAGGGTGAAAGTGAAAAAGCAAGCCACCAGGTCGGGGATTCAAACCACAGTTGGGCATGTGGGAGTCCAGCACCCTTAACCACCACACCACTTGCTGGCCCTATTTATTTATTTTAATTTGACCAGAGAGAGACAGAGTGTGAGAGAAAGAGGAAGAAAAAGTGAGAAAGCAAGCCACTAGGTCCAGGACTCAAACTGCAGTCAGCCATGTGGAAGTTCAGTGCTCTTAACCACCAAGCCACCTGCAGGCCCCGCAAAAATCTCTTTAAAAAATTAGGAGCCAGCTGGT
This sequence comes from Tupaia tana, assembly GCA_026018925.1. Lineage (NCBI taxonomy): Eukaryota > Metazoa > Chordata > Mammalia > Scandentia > Tupaiidae > Tupaia > Tupaia tana. The sequence goes on along the minus strand of JAKSZU010000009.1, from coordinate 80,983,035 downwards.
GGCATAGGGGTTGGGGGTGCTGGACTCCCACTGGCCAACCACAGTATCAGTTCCAAACCCAGCATCTCACTTTCTCACTTTCCCTCTTTTTCTCTTTCACACACACACACTCTGTCCCTCACTTTCCCTCTCTTACATTCTATTCCTCTTTGGTCAAACTTAAATAAATAAGTAAATAAATAAAGTTAAACAAAATCATTCTTTAAAAAATAATAATAATATGAATGGAACCAGAAGGTGGCATAGTACTTAAGGTGTGGACCCACAGGGCCGACCATGGTTCGAGTCCCAGATCTGGTGGCTTGCTTTCTCACTTTCTCTCTCTCTTTCTCTCTCTGTCTCTCTCTCTCTGATCAAATTAAAAATAAATTAGTGAATAAATAAAGTTAAATAAATAAGTCCTTAAAAATAATAATATTAATAATAAAATTTGGGGCTGGCAGCTGGCATGGTAGTTAGGGGCACTGGACTCCCACATGGCTAATCACAGTTTGAGTCCCAGACCTGGCGACTTGCTTTCTCACTTTCTCTCTGTGTCATGCTCTGGTCAAATTGAAAACAACAATAATGATAAATAAAATTATTCTTTAAAAAATAATTTAAAAATGTATTTATTGATTAATAATTAATACATATACTTCACATTAATTTAATATTACCTTAACAATAATTAATATAATACCAAATTAGTAATAAGTTATAATTAGTAATAAGAATTCTTAGAGCAAATAATTTCATTATCATCAAAAAAGTTAGATACTATATTCTATTCTTACCACAACAAAGATTAAATTCAAAACTCTTTAGCAACTAAGCTCTCTATAAGTTTTTGTTAATCTAAGGATCAACTCTTTTTTTTTTTTAAGAATATTTATTAAGACCAGCAGATGGTGTTAATGGTTATGTCACTAGACTCCCACAGGGTCGACCACAGTTTGGGTCCGAGACTCATCAGCCTAAAACTCACAGAAGGGTCATGTGCATGCGTGCCCAAGATCCCAAGAGGAGAATAGAAGAGAAGGTCCTGTGGAATGGTCATCCCCCCTGGAGGGTGATTTCTTGGTTTCTGTCTCTCTCTGTCACTCTGGTGAGCGCATGCACCCTATAGCAAAAATCTATAAAAAAAATTTTATTTTATTTATTATTATTGATAATTTAACCAGAGAGACAGAGAAAGGGAAAGTGAGAAAAGCAAGCCACCAGGTTCAGGACTTTAACCACGGTCGGCCACATAGGAGTCCAGCTCAACCACCACATAACCTGCTGGCCTCTCAAGGATCAACTCTTTTTTTGAGAGAGATTTTTACTGTGGGCATGTGCACTCACCAGAGACAGAAAGAGACAGAGAGACAGAAAATGAGAAATCACTCCCCTGGGGTATGGCCACACCACAATCCCTTCTCTTTCATTCTCCTCTCCGAATTTTGGGCACGCACGCACACACGCAAGGCATGACTTTTAAGTCACCAGGTCCAGGACTCAAACCGTGGTCGACTACATGGAAGTCCAGCAACATAATTCTCATGCCATCTGCAGGCCCCATGATCAACTCTTAAGCAAGCTCATAACACTAGAGGTCAGTTACAAATTTATCCTAAATAGTCCTGAGAATTCTCCACTTTCAAGTTCTTCCTCTCTGTTCTTAATATCTCTATTGACAGTTTTTCATGTCTTAACAGATGTCCTCTCAAGGCTTTTCTCTCCTAAGTGGCAGGTAAATTGCTTCAGGTAAACACTCATGAGAATAGCAACCATTTTCTTCTCTAATCCAAGAACTATACAGTGCTCTTCAAACGCTCAGATGGAAGTGGAGAGAGAAGTAATTCTGATATTTTTCCCTCCCTATCAGTTTGTTTGGGATATCAATTGCATCAATTATAATGGCATAAAACAAAACACATTACTTTCTTTGTTTTTTGAGTTTTTTTTATAAGAATTAGTCATTTTATTTACGTATTTATTATCAAATTTTACCAGAGAGAGACATAGAGAGAGAAAAACAGGGAGTGAGAAAGCAAGTCACCAGATCCAGGACTTCAACCGTGGTCGGCCATGTGGGAGTTCAGCACCTCAACCACCATCCCACCTGCAGGCCCCTTACTTTTTTTTTTTAATTGCCACAGGGTACATGCACTCACCAGAGAGAGAGAGAGAGAGCGAGAGAGAGAGCGCACCCCTAATGGGACGTGGTGACATCACAATCCTTTCTCCATTTTTCCATCTTGTCAGGACATGCCCAGAGTGTTTTCCAAGCTTCCAGCCTGGGATTCCAACCATGGTGGCCATGTGGGATCTAGCTCACTGAACCACTAGGCTATGGGACCAGCCTCCATGTTACTGTTTTCCCCCCTCACATTTCCTTTCTTAAGTTTATTTTATTTCTTCTGTGAAGAAAAGAGACAGAGAAAGAGAGAGACAGTACTCTCAATAGGGTATTCATGTCGTGATCTATCCCACGCTTCAGCCAGTCCCAGATCACAGGCAGGTGTGTACCCAGTATATTCAGGGAGGTCTCTCGTCATGAACACAGAACCTTACCCTGTGGGTCAGCCTTGCAGAATGTTCCACTTTGTGCCACTATCTAGCTCCACATTACTTTTTTTTTTCTTACAAAGTCAGCTAAGGTATATAGCCATGCCAAAGCAGTATCTCTAAGATGTGAAATAAACTCATTAATTTCAATCAGTAACTTGTTAAAATGTACTTCTGCTTGTAGATCTGCAGTTCTACACTAGAAACAGTAAAATAGGTAAAACATTTTTTAAAATCCTTAAGATATAGCTGTATAATTAACTATAAAAGTGGACAGAAACATAGTACAAAGTACATATAGGTATCTAGAAATAGAGATATTTTACCCTCGTTTCCTTCAAGAAAAGAAGCATTTTGGAAAACTTATATGATCTACAAATATCCCAAACATATGAGCTCACCAAGATGAGGAAATCACTTCAGTTTGCTAACCATGCTGGAAAAACTAGGAGCATATTTATAAATCCAGAAACACTACACATTTTCACTTTAATAAAACACATTCTAAAGGAATTTTAATATTTTCCAGCCAAATAAAATAAAATATTTTTCTGTCATACTATTTCAGCAAATTAAAATAAGCAAGTAATAGTACATTAACCCAGCCTGAAGACTGAGACATAGAAGTGAAAAGTATCACTGCCGTAACAGTAGACTTAACTGAAATACTCTGCCTGATCATTGACTGTCATTTATCTGTTCCTCTCCACCCCCCTCCCCGTTATGACTTATGTACATCCGATGAAATACCACTGTTTTAAAACAAAACACAGTAGGGACCAGCAATTAGCATAATGGCTGTGTCGCTAGACTCCCACGTAGTTGACCGCAGTTCGTGTCCTGGACCCCGTGGCTTAAAACTCACGCCGGGCGCGTGTGCGTGCGTGCCCAAGATCCTAAGAGGAGAATGGAGGAGAAGGGACTGCAGCGTGGCCATCCCCCCTGAGGGGTGATTTCTCGCTTTCTGTCTGTCTCTGTCTGTCTGGCGAGTGCACGCGCCCTATAGCAAAAACCTCATAAAAAAAAAAAAAAAAAAAAAGAAAAACACTGTAAAATCTGGACTGCCCTTAACAAAGATGAGCAGCGGGAATTTTGAAATAAAGTTTCTAAACATTATTTTCATCTATGTCAGTGCCAGTATCAGCCCAAACAAATCTTTCTTCACAATTTACTTTCCCAACTGGCAAAGAAGCTTATTTTCATTCACTAGGATGTCAAAAGTCTTGATTAATAAAATTTGTCAAGTGGGGCCAGCAGGTGGCATGGTGGTTAAGGGCGCTGTACTTCCACATGGCCAACCACTGTTTGAGTCACAGACCTGGCAGCTTGCTTTCTCACTTTCCCTCTCTCTCTTTCTGTATCACTCTGTCCCTCTCTGGTCAAATTTTAAAAATAAGTAAATAAACACATAAAGTTAGATAAAGTAATTCTTTTCAAAAAATAAAGTTTGTCAAGCACTTTAAAATATATAGATACGGGGACCAGCAGTTAGCGTAATGGCTATGTCGCTGGACTCCCACGTAGTTGACCGCAGTTCGCGTCCCAGACCCGGTGGCTTAAAACTCACACCGGGGGACCAGCAGTTAGCGTAATGGCTATGTCGCTGGACTCCCATGTAGTCGACCGCGGTTCGAGTCTCGGACCCGGTGGCTTAAATTCACGCCGGGCGCGTGTGCGTGCGTGCCCAGGATCCCGAGAGGAGAATGGAGGAGAAGGGATTGCGGCGTGGCCATACCCCCTGGGGGGTGATTTCTCGCTTTCTATCTCTCTGTCTCTCTCTGTCTGTCTGGCGAGCGCACGCGCCCTATAGCAAAAACCTCTCCAAAAAAAAAAAAAAAAAAAAAACTCACACCGGGCGCGTGTGCATGCGTGCCCAAGATCCCGAGAGGAGAATGGAGGAGAAGGGATTGCGGCGTGGCCATCCCCCCTGGAGGGTGCTTTCTCGCTTTCTATCTCTCTATCTCTCTCTGGCTGGCGAGCGCACACGCCCTATAGCAAAAAGATCTTCAAATATATATATATATCTATATCTATATCTATCTATATATAGATAGATATAGATAGATATAGATATAGATATAGATAAAAGCAGTTATAACAAGGAATTTATAAAAAGGATGTGTTGCCTTCAGAACCTTCACAGCACTAAAGGTTGTAGTACCTTATCTGGGGTGTGTTAGCTGATGCTATCTCTCTCATACACACATACATACATTTCTAAAACAAATTTTACTGCTCTGCATGCCTTTCTCAAAGAAAAACAACTTTCTGCATTAGAGAACAGAGATGTTAACCTATCCTTTGGAGGGATTAGTGTTTAATTTAATCCTACCTAGATAGAGGCCAGGAATCAAGATCTTTCTAACACAGTGATTGGAAAAGAACAGTTTCTATCAGGTTAAGACCAGTAGAGAAATCAATTTAGAGAATTCGGAGGGCACAAGGAAAAGCAGAGATCCCTTGAGGAAAACCTGGAACAGCTTCTGACCTGAGATGATATTGTTATTCATTCCTGGCAACTTAAAAACTATTCAAAATAAATAAAATTAAGAAATAATTCCAAATTGTATTTAAGGCACAACACTCAATCAGAATTAAAGTATAAAAGTCTACTTTTTTCTCTTTTAGGTTTGAATTTCTATCAGAATTAAGCTTCCTATATTAACACTGGTTTTATCATTCCCATAAATTATGTTTCTAAATATAGGCTTTTTTATTGGGTATGGTTACAAGGTGACCAGTTTCATATTCTTTATATTTTTCTTTTAACCAGTGACATCTTGGAAGATGTGGCTGTGTTAGAAACAGGGATGCTGGGGGGCCAGCAAGTGGTGTAGTGGTTAAGGCACTGGACTCCCATAGAGCCAACTATGGCTCCAGTCCTGGACCTGGTGGCTTGCTTTCTCACTTTCCCTCTCTCTCTCTCTGTGTCTCTCACTGGTCAAATTGAAAAACAATAACAATAATAATAATAAATTAAATTAAATTAAATAATTATTAAGAAAAGAAATAGAGATGCTAGCATAACAGGAGAGTTCAAAAAGTTAATGGATAATGGAATTAAAGTACTTTGGTGCAAAAACTTTGAAATCCATACATAGTTTTTCCATAATATGCATTTTTATGAACTTTTTGAAGACTCTTCATACAGTGTGTTACTGGATGTCCTGCATCTTTTAAGCCCCTACCAAGCATCTGCTCAAATTATTAGTTGTACTTTCTTCCCTTCCTCCATTCCTACAAAGCTAAATCCTATCAGTATTTCAAGGCCCAGTTCAAATACTCTCATAATACTTCCTATTACTAATATTTAATATTACTGAGATTAAAAAAAAAGTATTTAGGTGATTGTGTATCTGTTTTTTCTATTTCATTGTGAAACCCTCAAGCACCAAAAACCCTCTCATGCCATGCCTGTAGACATGAGAAAGTTTGAAATACAAAAAAATAAAGGAGCTAGCCAGTGGCACAGTGATAAAACACAACTCACCATATCACCCATCATTAACATTTTTCAGAGTTTTTTTTTTTCCTACAGTGTACTAATAAGGGTACTTGAGGTGGTGGACATGATGGCAGAGGTGGTAAAACTCAATGCTCTGCAAGGCAGACCCACACATGAAGGTTGACAATTTGCATGCAGAGACCTGAGTAGACCAGGCATGAATGCACCAATGACCTGGGATGGCTGAAGCTAGGGTGGATCACATCACCAAGACTGTCAAGGGTGCTGTATCTCTGTCTTTCTCGGCCTCTTTCTCTCTCACTCATGGAACAAATAAATAAACTTTTAAAAATAAATAAACAAATAAAAAATAAAATCAGCTCAGAATAACCTTTTTTTGAGAGAGAGAGATTTTTCCTATAAGGCATGTGCGCTTGCTTGAGAGACAGAGGGACACAGAGAGACAGAAAGTGAGAAATCACCCCCCTTAGAGGGGTGGCCATGCCACAATCCCTTCTCCTCCATTCTCCTCTCAGGATTTTGGACACATATGCACACATGCCCAGCATGAGTTTCAAGCCACCAGGTCCTGGACTTGAACAGAGTCCAGCACCCTAACCATTAGGCCACTTGCTGGCCCCTCAAAATAACCTTTAAAACAGATGAGATAAGCAACCTAGTTATTCAATCAGTGAGGCTGTTAGAACCCCTTGTCTTAAGAGATGAACTCAACTGACTTGACTGAACTCTTTTAAGGCCATGAACTGTCTTACTTCTTGTGCATGCCCCTTACCACCTTCCACATCTCAGTATCAATTCAATGCTCTGCACACATAAAGTCTCCATACAATGGCAAACTACTGTAGATTAATAGGCTATGGTTAAAAGTCAGATCCTGGAAAAACAATGAAACATGAAACAACAAAGATGTTGTGGGTGCCTAAGATAACCTCAATGTCTGTAATAAGTGTCGAAGACTAAAATGTCACAGGGTGGGACAAGGACATTGAATAACTTTACTAGAAAGGGGGCACAATGAACAAAATAAAGCAGAAACAAGGCTGCTTTCTCAGTTAGTTTACATTCCCAGAGCGAGACAAGAAGACAAATACCTATTTTTTTTTTACATTATTATTTCTTTCTTTAAAAATACTATTTCTTTGGGGCCAACAGGTGGCACGGCAGTTAAGGGCACTGGACTCCCACATGGCAAACCCAGTTCGAGTCCAGGACCTGGCGGCTTGCTTTCTCTCTCTCCCTCTTCTCTCTCTCGCTCATACACACACACACACACACACACACACACACACACACACTCTCATTCTCATTCTGTCCCTCCGTGGTCAAAATTAAATAAATAAATAGTTAAATAAAATAATTATTAAAAAAAGAAAACGAAATACTATTTCTTCAATAATGGTGATCTTTCTAACCTTAGTTTCCAAAATATAAAGCGGTGTTATTCAATAAGGACCCCAGTCAATGTGACTTCCAACACTGGGCACAGACAGAGCTCTTTGTATTCTCAATTAATGAGATAACATAGGCCATGGATGATCAGGGTAGTCTCTCCAGAAGGGTACAAGAAAGTGACCCGGGTCACCTAATCTCCCCTCCTCTACCCCATTTGGGGAGGTAAAACCTAAGTGAGGTAAATACACGAGGTGTGAAGAAGTGAGTTTGGAGACCGCCCCAGATTAACGTGACCTCGCCACACCTGATAGTAAGGACTGACCGCACCAAACACCCCTTCCAGAAGAAGGGAACGACCGGAAGCCAGTGTATGACTTACCTGGTTGTTCTTATGGTCTTATGGTTGAACCTCCGGAGCTACACAGACTGTGGCAGCGATAAGCCCTCGCACGGAGTCTCCAAGCTCACACACTCGGAGAAGTCACAGTAGTGGAGGCGGCTGTGGCGGAAGGCGGCGGCGGCGGCGGCGGCGGCGGCGGCGGCGGCGGCGGCTGCGGCGACAGAAACTCCTCCCTGCACGTCTCTTTTCCCACCCCTTGCCGCCAAGGCGGGCTTTACCCCTCCCTGAACTATCCCTACTTCCGGATGATGCCCTGGCCGGAAGGAGGGGCGACTCAGGAAACAGCGACGCGTCACGTGAAAGAGAACGCGGAATCTAGAGTCAAGCTTCTCTCGCCCCCTGCTGGCCCTAAGTTGATATGCAGCATCCGGCGAATCTCCGTTTGGCGCTGCAGTCGCCTTCTCCCCTTCCCAAGGCCAAAAACTGTTTTTGTCCTCTAGTTTTCTTGACCCGGGTCAAGATGTACTCACCGTAAAAGCTGCTTGTAAATCACCTTCTACGTAGTTCTTTGCCCAGCACGAAATCACCATGCTTCTATCTAGCCTGACTTCAGATATATGTAAATGCCAGAACTATGAACTTGCCCTCATCCTTCCATGGAAAAATAACACCGTGGGGGGGAATGTTTAAAAATTCATACTCTTGATAAGTGAGGGGGAGGTGGGAGCAGAATATCTCCTTACTGCCTTCACATTGCATTTAAAGCCAGAAACACTTTCTCATTTTTTCATTCATTCACCAATATTTTTGAATTTTTTAATATAATCCATCATTGTATAGCATTACAGCTTGCAAAATGAATTTTCCCAGCATGAATACACTGTATATTAGTACAGTTAAATATATTTTCATACACATTATTTAGTTTTATTTGTTAGGTTTTTAAAATTACTATAGGGCACATGTGTTAGAAAGAGAAACAGAAAGCAAGCTGCCAGGTCCCAAACGAACCACGGTTAGCATGTGGAAGTCCAGCACCTTAACCACCACGCCAACTGCTGGCCCTCACTCACCTATAATTTTAAAAACCTGGAAGATTGGGGCCAGCATGTGGCATAGTGGTTAAGGATGCTGGACTCCCACATGGCCAACTGCACTTTGAGTCCTGGACCTGGCACCTTGCTTTCTGCTCTCGCTCTCTCGCTTGCTCGATCTGTCCCTCTTTGATCAAATTAAAATTTAAACTTTCCAGCCCAACACCAAGCAAAGTCAGAATCCATGTGTATCTGTGGTGGGCCCACCCCTGCCCCTTTAATGGGAAAGCTGCCCCACACCTCTCCTTCCACCCAACACCAAGCAAGATAGGAGGGTCTCTGTCTTCTTCCTGTCTCTGTCTCTGTGTCTCTTTCTCCCTCTCCTATTTTCTTGAAAATTTTCCTTTTATATATATGGCTTTTTTTTTTGGAGAGGTTTTTGCTATAGGGCGCGTGCGCTCACCAGACAGACAGAGAGAGACAGAGAGACAGCGAGAAATCACCCCCCGGGGGGATGGCCATGCCGCAATCCCTTCTCCTCCATTCTCCTCTCGGGATCTTGGGCACACACACACACGTGCCCGGCATGAGTTTAAGCCACCAGGTCTGCGACGCGAAGCGCGGTCAACTACGTGGGAGTCCAGCAACATAGCCATTATGCTAACTGCTGGTCCCTATATATATAGATTTTGAAAATCTGTAAGTACAGTCTCTTGTCTCTGACCTCTCCTTACTCTTGCTAATTTCAGAATCCATGTACATCTGAGGTGGGCCCAACCCTGTCCCATTTGTGCAGCACACTAGCATGCCACACGGTTTTCATTTTTCGGCATTTTTTTCAAAGAAATTGTTTTTCTTGTTTTCTCTTCTTTTTTTGGTCTTTATTCCTTTTTTTTCTTTTCTTTACCTGACTTTGCCATCTTGCTTCTCAGCTTCCACATGATGAGTGTCTAGAAAGGTCTAGGTGCACGGTAACAAAACATCTGAATACTTTCATGGTAATAGAAAACCTGAATCCCCACTGAACTGCTACAGAAAGGGAGAAACTCATCTTCATAAATCTGAATTCAAATCTCTTTCTTTGAATACTACGTTGTAGAAGACAGTAGTAGAGGAGAAATAGGCATAGAAGTACTTCACAGTAAAGTGAAGCATACACGCTTACAGTAGCAAATTAGCCAAACAATTAGCCAAATGTGACTATACCACCAAATGACCAAAAATTAGAGAAGAGAGACTGCAAAGTGAGCAGCAGAGAGAAATACAGAGCTGCAGTGAGTGTGGGTCATCTCCTCCCGCACACCTCTGAATTTTCAGTTGAATTCCTGCAGCTCAGCACAGGTACACCTATTCCCTAGAAACTGTGAGGCCTTTGTAATAACCAGTTTCATTGACAAAAGTGCTGGTTGCTTGGTGAGGATCAGGGAAACAGAACTGCAGAAATAGTGTAGGTCATCTCCCGCACACCTCTAACACTCAGAATTAACTCCAAAAAAGTAGGAAATAACATATAATCCAGCAGGTGACCAAAAACCATTGCAGAGGTACAAGAAATATGGGAAACCAAGAAAATATCTCTCCCCCAAGGGAGAACAGCCCTTCATCATCCACAGACTGTACAATGGAACTTGCAAAAATGTCATATAAAGAATTTAGGATATTCATAGTGACAAAGCTAACAGAGATGCAAGAAAAGAGAGACAACAAACTCCAGAAGATGCAGGAGAAAAGAGACAATGAGTTCCAGGATGTGAAGAAGTTCTTGTATGATCTCAAGAAATACACACCATAAAAAAGAATCAAAAGGAACTGTTAGAGATGAAGGCTGTATTCAAGGAAATCAAAACCTCCCTTGAAAGTATTAAAAGTAGATTAGGGGGCTGGCAGGTGGCATGGTGGTAAAGGTGCTGGACTCCCACGTGGTTGACTGTGGTTCAAGTCCTGGACCTGGTGGCTTGCTTTCTCACTTTCCCTCTGTCTCTTTCTCTGTCTCTCTTTGATCAAACTGGAAAATAATAATAAATAAAGTTAAATAAAATAATATTTTTTCTTGTAAAAAATCAGATTAGATCATGCAGGAGATAGAATCTCATGTGTAAAAGACAGAACTTCTGACCTAGAAAAATTCACCAAAAAGGACTGAGAAAATAACTCCCAAAAATGAGAATATATAAGTCATACTAAATACCACTAGATGCCCTAATATCCAGATAATTGGTATCCCAGAAGGTAAATAAACTAATCAGGGAATTGAAAACCTATTCCATGAAATTCTGGAAAAAACCTTTCCAAACCTTGAGAGATATCCAAATATCCAGACCCAAGAAATACAAAGGACCCCATATAGAATTGCTCCAAGAAGTTTTTCTCCAAGGCACATCATAGCCAGATTAATGAAAACCACAGACAGAGACAAGATACTAAAAAGGAGGCAAGAAAAAAATGTCAAGTTACTTTTAAAGGATATCCCATCAGGCTAACATTGGACCTTTCATTGGAAACAATGCAAGCAAGGCAAGAATGAGAAAATATATTCAGTGTATTAAGTGAAAAATAATTTAAACCAAGAATACTACATCCAGCAAGATTATACTTCATATGGGAAGAAAAACCTCAAACATTCTCAGATAAACAAAACCTGAAGGAATTTACCAACATCAGACCAGCTCTTTGAGGAAAATTAACATCAAACAGAAATAAGAACAAAAAATGACCAAGAAAAAGGCCCACTTAATGGTAGGGACAAGTTTGGAAATATCAATAATAATGCTGAATGTTAACTTTCAGGATGTAAATGGAGAGATCAGATCACAGTAACACTACAATTTCAACAGAAGAGGGATTACATAAGACCCAAATGGTGAAATCGAATTCCATGACTTTTTTCTAAAACTCTACTGATTTTCTTCTTTGATTTGTCTTCCAGATTTAAGGATTTTGGTTTTCTTTTGAGTTGTTATAGGTTCAGCAATTTGTAAAATATATATATATATATATATATGTATATATATATATATATATATATATATATATATATATATGTAAATTGAAGAACTTTTCTCCTTTTCTGACACCTTTGCAATTGGAAAATATTTGTGAGCATTCTTATTTTGTCACAGAATGGTTATTTGCATAATTTCAATAATACAAATAGTACCTGCTGTCTTACATCAGAAATTGAATTCTTGGGGCCAGCAGTTGACATAGTAGCTATGTCGCTGGACTCTGATGTAGTCGACCGCGGTTCCAGTCCCGAACCCAGTGGCTTAAATTCACGCCAGGTGCATGTGCGTGGGTGCCCAAGATACCGAGAGAAGAATGGAGAAGGGATTGCAGCGTGGCCGTCTGGGGGGGGGTGGCGCTGGGTGTTGTGATTTCTTGCTTCCTATCTCTGTCTTTCTGGCGAGCACATGCGCCCTATAGCAGAAACCTCTCCAAAAAAAAGTATTTTAATTAAAAAAAAGAAATTGAGGCTGTTGCTCTCCAACGCCAGCACCGCCTCTAGCTCGCCAAGCTCTAGCCAAAGAAGGGGGGTAAGTGAGGAGGTCTCTTTACCATGGCTCGTACAAAGCAGACAGCCCACAAATCCACTGGTGGTAAAGCACCCAGGAAGCAACTGGCTACAAAAGCCTCTCTCAAGAGTGCGCCCTCTACTGAAGGGGTGAAAAAACCTCATTGTTACAGGCCTGGTACTGTGGCACTCCGTGAAATTAGACATTATCAGAAGTCCACTGAACTTCTGATTTGCAAATTTCTTTTCCAGTGTCTAGTGCAAAAAATTGCTCAGGATTTCAAAATAGATCTGCGCTTCCAGAGTGCAGCTATTGGTGCTTTGCAGAAGGCAAGTGAGGCCTATTTGGTTGGCCTTTTTGAAGATACCAACCTGTGTGTTATCCATGCCAAACGCGTGACAATTATGCCAAAAGACATCCAGCTAGCATGCCGCATGTGTGGAGAACGTGCTTAAGAATCCACTATGATGGGAAACATTTCATTCTCAAAAAAAGAAATTTTTTTTCTCTTCTTCCTGTTATTGGTAGTTCTGAACGTTAGATTTTTTTTTCCCCCATGGGGTCAAAAGGTACCTAAGTACATGATCGAGAGTGGAAAATAGGGGCCAGAAATCGGGTATTGGCAGTTTTTCCATTTTCATTTGTGTGTGGATTTTTAATATAAATGCGGGGATGTAAAGCATTAATGCAAGTCAAAATGTTTTGGTGAACAAGTTTCAGCAGTTCAACTTTATAACGATTATAAATAAACCTGTTAAATTTTTCTGGACAATGCCAGCATTTGGGTTTTTTTAAAACAAGTAAATTTCTTATTGACGGCAAAAAAAAAAAAAAAAAAGAAAAAGAAATCGAATTCTTATGGGGCTTTCTGCAAATAACAGATCAAATTAAGATTAACCTAATTTTTCTTGGAAATAAGTTAGTTTATACCTCTTTTTAATAAAAGGAGGAATGGAGAAAGAAAAAAAATGTTTCAGTAGAAAATTACAGTGCAGTACTAGCAATTAGCGTAATGGCTATGTCCCTGAACTCCCATGTAGCCGACAGCGGTTCGAGTCACGGACCCGGTGACTTAAACTCATGTCGGGTGTGTGTGCATGTGTGCCCAAGATCCTGAAAGGAGAATGGAGGAGAAGGGATTGCGGCATGGCCACCCCCCCAGGGGGTGATTTCTTGCTTTCTATCTCTCTGTCTCTCTCTGTCTTTCTGGTGAGCACAGGTGCCCTATAGCAAAAACCTCTCCAAAAAAAATAAAAGAAAAAGAAAAAATTACAGTGCACTCGCCACTAGATTCTAGCTTTGTCAATATTTTTAGTTTAAGATCTTTTGTGAATCAATAAAATGTGGGAAAAAAGTTTAATATGGAAAGGAGGGAGAGGAGAAAGGTGAAGGGAAAAACAAGTAAAAGTATGCTTAATTGACAAAAAAGAGAAGCTATTTGCTGTTGATAATGTATATAGTGGTATCTTTGTCTTCACTGACATGCATGGCATTTGTGCTGGAAAAAGAAACGTTCACTGTAAAGACATGGTTAAATGTAAATAAGTAAGAAAAAAACACTTAAGGGGCACAAAAATGAAAATTATCTGTTTATAATGTGTATGAATATATTTTTAACTTAACTAATATACATGTATTCATGCTGGGAAAATTAATTTTGCATGTTGTAATGGTATACAATGCTTGAATTGTAAAAAAAAATTTTAATGAAAATAATAATAAAGTGAATAAATTCATAAAAAATTAAGATTTAATTAATTTGTTAATTAAATAAAACCTAGAAGATTCCAACAATGTGGAAAGTATTATGACTATCACTACAAGTTCATACAGTAATAAGATGCATAAAATGTAAACTATATAATGCCATAGGTGGTAAAGAAGCATTTGAGAAAAGCATATTATTTTATTCTGATTTTCCAATTTGACATTTTATGAAGCAGAAAATTCTAGGACTTTTAAAACCAAAAACTAATAGCAATCAGGAGTGGCTCCATTTCACTTACTTCAAGATATGCCTTTTTTTTTTTTTTTGACTGTAGGCTTCCCGTGCTTTGCTTGCAGAAGAGAGACAAAGAGAGGAAGAGAGAAAGTGAGAAATCACTCCCCAGAGATGGCCACTCTGCAATCCCTTCTCCTCTCAGGATTTTGGGCATGTGCCCACATGAGGCATACCTGGTATTTTTTTACAAGCCTCCAGATAAGGACTCCAACCACACCTTAGGTCATGAGGGATCCAGCTGCCTTTACCTCTGCACTAAAATGTGGCCTTTTCATATTTCCTTTCATGAAATATTTGTCATAAGATGTAGGGAAGAGCCAGTTGGTGGCAATGGTTAAAGTGGCTGGGTCCCACATGGTCAATAGCATGGTTCAAGTCCCTGACCTGGCCGCTGAGAGTATACATAGATGCCTGAAGTCCAGAGAGAAGAATGGAGAAGGAAATATTGCAGAGTGGCTGTCTACCCCTGGGGGTTGCTTTCTCTCTCCCTCTCTTGTTCTCTCTGCATCTCTCCAGCAAGTTCATAAGCCCTATAGCAAGCTAAAAAAAAAGAGGGTGGGGGGACTAATCGCAGTATTAATTGTATTTTCAGCAGGAACCATTAGAATGCAGTTCCTACAAAAGAGTATCAAGTCTAACAATGTTCCAGAAAGCACAAAATACAAAATGTACACAAAATAGTACTGAGAACAGAAGTCTGACTGCTTTTTCCTATTTCTAAAATCCCTTCCAGAGGGCCTAAAGTGAGTCATGCTTACAGACATTAACAAGCCACTTTGGCCCATTTGATAACAAAAATCTTCCTGCATCCTGTCCTTGGCATAGTATCCCTATAATGGGTGAGTCACAACCACAATCATTAACAGATCTTTTTGACTCATTGATAACAGGACTCTTCCAACATCCTGTCTTTGGAACAATATCCAGTGACTGTATACAAGCCCCCTTATCTCTGCTAAAGTACACTCTTTACTAATTCCTTCCCAAAACTTATAAGCTCTGCTTCTACATGTCCTGCCTTTTTGGGCTAGGCCAATGGAAAGCTCTTCACTAAATTCTTTCACTCTCAAAATCAAATAAAAGGAACACCTGTACCTGTACCTGATCACCCCGAGAGAGAGGCATGTTTTGCCTCCTCTTGGGCCTAGGTCTCACAAACTCATGCTTAGAAATAAACCATATTAATTATTATTTTGCAGAGTTGGTTATTTCTGTTGATAGTACAAATATTAAGTATTTGTAAAGACAGAACAGAAGCAAACAGTAAGCATATTTAAGTGTTAAATAATTTTCACTCTACCTGTTGTCAAATTCCTATCAAACCTGGACAGGCTACATTTAAAACTACCCATAGTTCTGAATTTTAGGCCTACAAGAATTACAGAAAGAAACCTTCTCTCTAGCTACACTCACACAAATATGTATAAACTTAGCCTCAGGACTCTCTGTCTTCCCAGACATTAAGTTGTAGTTGTCATTCAATGGCACAGCCTTAAATACTAATATACAAATTCAGTCCTAAATTTAAAATCATAAAAGTCACATCATATGAAAATAAGATGGCTTAAGAGGGCTTCCAAATATTATTAACAAGTTGATTTGTAACTATAATATTAATACTGTGTTGAAATTTTTAAAAATAAAGTAAAAAGCAGAAACTAGAAATATCACTTTATCAGAAGCAGAATATCAAATCTACAAGCTCTCTAGTTTATGTAGTTATTAAAGTTTGTCACATATCATGTGTAGTACTCTCAACTGGACTTGTCTGAGGTATATTTCATGTTGGGTAAATTCTCTACAAGTAAAATGATGTACAGCAATTGAATGTATGAAATAATAATAATAACAATAATAAAAAGTTTTTTAAAAGTTCATTATGGGACCAGCAGTTGGCATAATGGCTATGTTGCTGGACTCCCATGTAGTCGACCGCGGTTCAAGTCCCGGACCCAGTGGCTTAAACTCACGCTGGGCATGTGTGTGTGCGTGCCCAGGATCCCGAGAGAGAATGGAGGAGAAGGTATTGCAGTGTGGCCATTCCCCCTGGGGGGTGATTTCTCGCGTTTTGTCTCTCTGTCTCTCTCTGTCTTTCTGGCAAGTGCACGCACCCTATAGCAAAAACCTCTCAAAAAAAGAAATAAAAAAAGTTCACTATGAGCTCCAAGCAACCATATAATTAGTCAGCCTTTTCCTCACTCTAAAACACCATTATCCCTAAATCCGTCATCCCTAATCTTCATCAATGCACAAGCATACTAAATTTTTTTAAAGAATTATTTTATTTAATTTCAATTATCATTATTAGTTTTTAATTTGACCAGAGAGTGACAGAGAGAGAAAGAAAAAGAGAGAGAGGAGGAAAGTGAGAAAGCAAGCTACCAGGTCTGAGACTTGAACCACAGTTGACCATGTGGCAGTCCAGTACTTTTAACCACCACGCCACCTGCCACCACCCATACTAACATTATAAAAACTTTTCCAGGGACTAGCAGGTGGCATGGTGGTCAAGGCGCTGGACACTCCCACAAGGCCAAACATATTTCAAGCCTCAGAATTAGCGGCTTGCTTTCTGACTTTCTCTCTCTCTCTTCCTCTCTCTCTTTCTCTGTATGTGTCTCTTTCTGGCCAAAATAAAAAATAAATGAATGAAAAAATAAAATTAAATAAAGAATTCTTCGAAAAAAATTTTTTTCCAAAGGGGAGCCTGCAGGTGGCGTGGTGGTTAAGGATGCTGGACTCCTACATGGCCAACTGCAGTTCAAACCCCAGAGCTGGTAACTTGCTTTCTCACTTTCTCTCTCTGTCTCTGTCGCTATCTGTGTGTGTGTGTGTGTGTGTGTGTGTGTGTGTGTTCCTCTCTGGTCAAATTAAAAATAAATTAATAAAGTCAAATAAACTAATTCTTAATTTTTTTTTCCAGAGGGGGGTCAGCAAATGGCATGATGGTTAAGGTGCTGGATTTCCAAATGGCTAACCACAGGACATGGTGGCTTGAAAATCATGTGAGGGCATGTGCATGCATGTCCAAAATCCCAACAGAAGAATGAAGAAGGGATTGTAGGGCAGTCATCCCCCTAGTGGGGAGTGATTTCTCACTTTTCCTCTCTCTGTCTCTTTCTGGCAAGTGCACATGCCCTATGGCAAAAACCTAAAAACAAACAAAGGAAACACCACAAAAACAAACAAATAAATAATTTTGCCAGAGTCCATATGTGCAGGCCATAGAGAGAGACAAAAAGAGTGCTAGAGATGGGGGCTGGCAGGTGACATGGTGACATGGTGGTTAAAGGTGCTGGATTTCTGCATGGTTGACCACGGTTCGAGTCCCAGACCTGGAGACTAGCTTTCTCACTTTCTCTCTCTCTCTGTCTCTCTCTGGTCAAATTTAAATAAATAAATAAATAAATGTAAGTGAATGAATAAATAAATAAATAAAAGTTAAATGAAATAATTCTTTAAAAAAAGAAAAAAGAGAGTGCTAGAGGAAGAAAGCACTCCCCCATGGTACATGGTTACCCCACAATCCCTTCTCCTCCATTCTCAGCACACAGATACACACATCTGACATGTTTCTTAAGCCAGCAGGTCTGAGACTCAAACCACAAGGTTGGCCATGTGGGACGATTTCATCATCAGGTTATTGACTGGCTCCATAGTAACACGTTTGAAATGACTATTATATTGACTTTTTTCTTTTTTCTTTTCTCTTTTTT
Organism: Tupaia tana; assembly: GCA_026018925.1. Classification (NCBI taxonomy): domain Eukaryota; kingdom Metazoa; phylum Chordata; class Mammalia; order Scandentia; family Tupaiidae; genus Tupaia; species Tupaia tana. Next base: position 80,965,041 of record JAKSZU010000009.1, on the reverse strand, counting down.
TTAAAGAATTTTTAAACTTTATTTATTTATTTACTTTAATTTGACCAGAGAGGGACAGAGTGAGAGTGAGAGTGAGAGTGAGAGAGAGAGAGAAAGTGAGAAAGCAAGCTGCCAGGTCCAGGACTTGAACCATGGTCAACCGTGTAGGAGTCCAGTGTCTTTAACCACCACACCACCTACCAGCCCCTATATTGACTTTTTTCAAATAGATGACAACATCTTCAAAAAGTAACCAGGTTTGCTGAGGACTGAGTAAATAAGTACCCGCAAAATGCTTACAAGATAGGGCTGGCAGATGGCGTGGTGGTTAAGGAGCTGGACTCCCATATAACTGACAGCAGTTCGAGTCCCAGACCTAGCAGCTAGGTTTCTCTCTTTCTCTCTGGTCAAATAAAAAAATAAGAAATAAAATTAAAATAATTCTTATTTAAAAGTTTACAAGGTGATATTACTATATCAGATCAATAGTCATGAGGGTGAGAATTGAACATCTATGTTATTACCAGTACCTAGTTCTATATAGATAAGTGAATTTAAAATAATAGATCATGGGTTCTAAAATAATTATGTTAGAGTGAAATTAAGAATGAGATTTAGGGGCCAGCAGGTGGCGTAGTGGATAAAGCGCTGGACTCCCACATGGCTGATTGAAGTTCAAGTCTTGTACCCAGTGGCTTGAAACACATTGGGTGGGTGTGCATCCATGCCCCAAATCCCAAGAGAATGGAGAAGAAAGAATTACGGCATGGCTGTCTCCTCTAGGGGTGATTTCTCATTTTCTCTCTGTCTCTCTAGAGAGCATACGCCCTGTAGCAAAAATCTCTCCAAAAAACCCCTGAGATTTATGACATTCACCCTAACCAGCCCATGGCCTAGCAGTTAAGGCAGCTGGATTGATTACACATGGCCAATTGCTAGGTTTAAGTCCCAAACTAGAGAGCTTGAGAAAGGGAGATATGTGTACGTCTATGTACCCCAAATCCCAAAAGGATGGAGAAATGAAGAGATTGCAGCATGACCATGCCCCATGGAAGGGTGCTTTCTTGTTTTCTCTCTCACTCTCACTCTGACAAGGGTATGCATCCTCAGGCAGATTTTTTTTTTTTGAAATACTACATAGTCCTTCAATAAATGCTCCTGTGTGGAAGATTTAAAAAAAAAAAAAAAATTATTTAATTTATTTGTTGAATTTGACTGGAGAAGGACAGAGAGAAAGTGAGAAAGCAAGCCGCCAGGTCCAGGACTCAAACTGTAGTTGGCCATGTGGAAGTCCAGTGCCCTTAACCACCATGCCACCTGGCAGCCCCTCTGTGGAAGGTTTTTTTTTTTTAATAATTATTTATTCATTCATTTATTTTAATTTGACCAGAGAGAGACACAGAGAGAGAGAGAGAAAGAGAGAGAGGGTAAGTGAGAAAGCAAGACACCAGGTCCGGAACTTGAACTGTGGTAGGCCATGTGGGAGGGTTCAGTGTCTTAACCACTATGCCACCTGCTAGTCTCCCTGTTATTTATTTATTTTTTTTGTTTTGTTTTATTTAGGGACCAGCAGGTGGCATGGTGGTTGAGGTGCTGAACATTCCCACATGGCTGACCATGGTTTGAGTCCCCAGACCTGGCGACTTGCTTTATCACTTTCCCTCTCTCTCTCTGGTCAAATTAAAAATAAACAAATGAATAAATACAATTAATAAATAATTTTTAAAAATAAAAAATGAATTATTTTATTTAACTTTAATTTATTTGTTTTTATTTCAATTTGACCAGAGAGGGACAGAGTGAGAGAAAGAGAGAGGGAAAGTGAGAAAGCAAGCCACCAGGTCTGGGACTCGAACCGTGGTCAGTCATGTGGGAGTCCAGCGCCCTTAACCACCATGCTACCTGCTAGCCTCTGTGTGGAAGATTTTTTAAAAAATATTGGCACCAGCAGATGATGTAATGGTTATGTCACTGGACTCCCATAGAGTCGACCATGGTTTGAGTCCTCAACCCAGCAACTTAACCCACACTGTATGTATGTGTGCATGACCAAGATCCTGAGAGGAGAATGGAGAAGGGATTACAGTGTAGCCATCCGCCATGGGGGGCGATTTCTTGCTTTCTGTCTCTGTCTCTCCAATAAGTGCATACACCCTACAGCAAAAATCTCTTCAAAAACATTTTTTTTCATGGCCCTCCAATAAATGTCCCATGCTTCAGGACCAGCAGGTGGTATATGGTGGTTAAGGCACTGGACACTCCCACATGGCTGACCATGGTTCAGGTCCTGGACCTGGACCTGGTGGCTTGCTTTCTCACTTTCTCTCTCTCTCTTACTGGTCAAATGAAAATGAATGTGGGAACCAGTAGTCAGCGTAATGGCTATGTCGCTGGACTCCCATGTAGTCGACTGCGGTTCGCGTCCCAGACCTGGTGGCTTAAAACTCACGCCGGGTGCGTGTGTGTGCGTCCCCAAGATCCCGAGAGGAGAATGGAGAAGAAGGGATTGTGGCGTGACCATCCCCCCTGGGGGGTGATTTCTCGCTTTCTGTCTCTATGTCTCTCTCTGTCTGTCTGGCGAGCGCCCGCGCCCTATAGCGAAAAACCTCTCAAAAAAAAAAAAAAAAAAAAAAAGAATGAATGAATGAATGAATAAAATTAAATAAATGATTTTTTAAAAATCTCCCATGCTTCTAAGGTAAGTTGCTTACTCAAGTTCCTCAGACATACAGATACTTGAGGATAGGGAGACAAACTTTTTTTTTTTTTGGAGAGGTTTTTGCTATAGGGCACGTGCACTCGCCAGACAGACAGAGAGAGGCAGAGAGACAGAAAGTGAGAAATCACCCCCGAGAAGGGATGGCCACGCCGCAATCCCTTCTCCTCCATTCTCCTCTCGGGATCTTGGGCACGCACACACACGCGCCCAGCGTGAGTTTAAGCCACCGGGTCCAGGACTCGAACCGTGGTCAACTACGTGGGAGTCCAGCGACATAGCCATTACACTAACAGCTGGTCCCAGGATAGGGAGACAAACTTGATGACCTTCCAATTCTAGGTATTATTAAAACTCTCAAAGTGTGTTATTGGATAAGTTGAGTGCATTTGGGTAAAAGGATAAAATTTTCTTGGCCCTGTGTGCACTAGAAAAGTCCCAAGGTTAGAATATTTTGATGGCAAAAAATAACTTAAACTACAGTTTGCATTTCTAGCAGTGGTCATAGTTTTAGAATTACTCATTAGAACAATATTAACTTCAAAATTAGTTTTTTGTTTGTTTTTATTTTTTTTTCCAAATTAGTTTTTAAAAGATTGTTTAAAGCCACAGGTTTGGGACTCAAGCCGTGGTTGGCCGTGTGGGAGTCCAGCACCATTAACGACCATGCCACCTGCCGGCCCCCACATAGATATCATTCTAGAATGCAGTATATCACTTATCTGACAGAAGTGGTACAAATCATACTAAAAATTACATCATTAGAAATATGTTGATTGATAAAAATGTATAATATAATAATATGTATAATTGTATAATATAATAATATGTATAATAAATGTATAATGTAATAATGTAAGATATAATCTAAGAGACGGTTGAGACTTCCATAAAAACGTTTATTTTGTTTAACCACATTTCAATGTTACTTGCATTTTTTAAAGAATTACTTTATTTAACTTTATTTATTTATTTATCTAAATTTGACCAGAGAGGGACAGAGTGAGAGGGAGGGAGGGAGAGAGAGGGGGGGGGGAGAAAGAGAGAGAGAGAGGCAGGCAAAGTAAGAAAGCAAGCTGCCAGGTCCAGGACTCGAACCATGGTCGACCATATGGGAGTCTAGCACCCTTAACCACCACACCACCTGCCAGACCCTATTACTTGCATTTTAATACCTTAGTCCTATCATAAAGAATATTCTTCCTAAATACGAGATATCATAGTGTTCATTAAAATTTTATCATAGTGGCATTACCATAGTTACTAATCTTGCAACAACTTTCAACTTTTTCCTGTCTATATCATGAAGTTGTTGACTTGGTGCATTTGATAAGCCATTTGGCCATGTGAGCAGATTTCTGGAATCTCACGTTTGGTTAAGTCCCTACCTAAATCAATAAATTTGGAAATATGAAAAGTAACTGACATGGGACCAGCAGGTGGTGTGGTGGTTAGGGCGCTGGACACTCCCACATGGCTGACCACAGTTCGAGACCTGGACCTGGTGGCTTTCCTTCTTTCTTTTTTTTTTTTTAGAGGTTTTTGCTATAGGGCGCGTACGCTCGCCAGACAGAGAGAGACATAGAGACAGAAAGCGAGAAATCACCCCCCAGGGGGGATGGCCACGCCGCAATCCCTTCTCCTCCGTACTCCTCTCAGGACCTTAGGCACGCACGCACGCACACACGCCCAGTGTGAGTTTTAAGCCACAGGGTCCAGGACGCGAACCGCGGTCAACTACGTGGTAGTCCAGCGACATAACCATTACACTAACTGCTGGTCCCGTGGTGGCTTGCTTTCTCACTTTCCTCTCTCTCTCTCTGTGTCTCTCTCTGGACAAATTAAAATGAAGGAATGAATGAATAAATAAATAAATCTTTTTAAAAAAAGTAACTGACATGACATCAGGTATCAGGTAAGTGGATTTTAGAAATATCTATATTTAGCTAATATATATGGTTACTTGAGTGAAATTCCACTTTCTGCTTACTTGAGCATTATCAAAACTACTAGAACACCTCATAGCCATCAGCCAAGCAAATAACAAGTTGTGGCACAGATACTGTTTTCTTCAGCTAACAACTTATACATGAAATCCATCATGTGCAACATTCAGAATAACCCACAAATTCTAACATTATTATATTTACAGAAAGCCAATAGATCACTGAGAGCAGTAAGATAACTGAATATATTGTATTTGACAGATACTTTCTTTAATAACACTATAAATATTCCTAATATGATGAAAAGCTGATAGTTCTAATTAAAATGTGTATGCCAAAGGAGTCGAGGAACAAGCTAGCTGGTCTCCAGACATTCTAAGAATTCATGTAGTAGGACCACTTTTCCCTTGGATCTGATAACACCCTAAATTCTCTAGGCAGGAAACAAAAAGTGAGTATTAACTCCAAATATAAACGAGGTAAAAAGTAGTCAGGGGCCGAGGCAGTGGCTTAGCAGTAACATAACTGGATCCACATGGGAAAGGTCCCAAGTTCACATCTCTGGAACTCCCTCAGCACCAACCACATGCATGCCCATGATTGAGGATAGGTGAGAAAGAAAGTGGATTACAGCATGAAAACCCTGTTTGGGGTACTCCTTTTCAGAGTAAATAGATGAACTTTTTAAAATAATTATTTTATTTAACTTTATTATTATTTTTTAATTTGACCTGGGGCGGGGGGGAGTAAGAAAGCAAGCCACTAGGTTGGGACTTGAACCACTGTCAGCCATGTGGGAGTCCAGTGCTTCTAACCACCATGTCACCTGCCAACCCCAATAAACTTTTTAAAATCAATTTTATTTATTCATTTTATTTTTTTAATTTGATGAGACAAAGAGAGAGAGAGATGAGAAAGCAAGCCACCAGGTCAGGGACTTGAACCGTGGTTGGCCATGTGAGAGTGTCCAGCACCCTAACCACCATGCCATTTGCTGGTTCCCCCAATAAATGAACTTTTTAAAAAAGTAAGTAATGGGGGTACCAGAGGATGGCATAGTGGTTAAAGCACTGGACATTCCCATATGGCTGACCACAGTTCGAGTCCCAGACCTGGTGGCTTGCTTTCTCACTTTCCCTTACCCCCTTCTCTCTCTCTCTGGTCAAATTAAAATAAATGAATGAATAAATCAAATTAAGTAAATAATTCTTTTTTTAAAAAAGTAATAGGTATAATCAAGATTTGGGTCAAAATTTTGGCTAATTGACTTTTTATTTTGGAGAGGTTTTTGCTATAGGGCACGTGCGCTCACCAGACAGAGAGAGACAGAGAGAGAGAGACAGAGAGAGAGAAAGCGAGAAATCACCCCCCAGAGGAGATGGCCACACCACAGTCCCTTCTCCTCCATTCTCCTCTCGGGATCATGGGCATGCATGCACACGCACCCGGCGTGAGTTTAAGCCACCGGGTCCGGGACTCGAACTGTGGTCGACTACATGGGAGTCCAGCAACATAGCCATTACGCTAACTGCTGGTCCCGCTAATTGACTTTAAATAGTTCTGAAATGGGCCAGCAGTGGGCATGTGATTAAGGTGTTGGACTCCCACATGATCGACGATTTGAGTCCCAGACTCAGCAGCTTGAAACTCATGCTGGACATGTTTGCATTCCTGCTCAAAGTCCCAGGAGAATGGAGGAGGAAGACTGAGGTGTTGTCATCCCCTCTGAAGGGTTATTTCTCACTTTCCCTTTCATTGTCTCCCTGTGGAGTACATGTGCACTATGGAAAAAAAAATCTTAAACAGCTCTGATATCAGTTATTCATGAGCTATAATTTTAGTTTACTGTAAAAGTTGACTTCCAGGTAATAGCCAAATTTTCCTTTTATATCGTCTTACAGAAAGAAGTTATTGGAGATGGCTGCTGAACTTGAACTTTTCACTTTGTGCACGTGCACACCGTGCAATTTTCATTTTTTGCTTTTTAAAATTAAAATATAAACATTTATTCTTTTTTTCCTTTCTTCTTTTTTCTTCCTTTCCTTTCTCTAATTCTTTTCCTTTAATTTTATTCCTTGGCTGCTCAGGCTCTACGCACAGAGTGTCTAGACAGGTCAAAGTGAACAGTATCCAATCCCTAATTTGAATACAACTAGGGTCAGAATATCCCTCAAATCCCACTGAATCTGACGCACAAAGAGTGAAAAATGGAATGGAAGAGAGATTGCAGATCACTTCCTTCTGCACACCTCTGAACGCTCAGATTGAACTTCAAGATTTAGGAAGAGAGACCCGCGACCTGGAGCAGCTCGGAGCAGTGAACCCTTCAAGTTTGCAATAAAAAATGGCCTCCAATAAAACTACATTGCAAAAAATGGGTAAGAAACAGAATGGAAAGAGTAAAAAAGTTGAAGAGGCAGAGCCTGAAGAATTTATGGTGGAAAAAGTACTGGACCAACGCATAGTGAATGGGAAGGTGGAATATTTCCTGAAGTGGAAGGGATTTACAGATGCTGACAATACTTGGGAACCAGAAGAAAATTTAGATTGTCCAGAGTTAATTGAAGCATTTCTTAATTCTCAAAAAGCTCGTAAAGAGAAAGATGGTACAAAGAGAAAATCTTTATCTGACAGTGAATCTGATGATAGCAAATCAAAGATGAGAGATGCTGCTGATAAACCAAGAGGCTTTGCCAGAGGTCTTGATCCTGAACGAATAATTGGTGCCACAGACAGCAGTGGAGAGTGGATGCTTCTCATGAAATGGAGATTCAGATGAAGCAGACTTGGTACTGGCAAAAGAAGCAAATATGAAGTGTCCTCAAATTGTAATTGCTTTTTATGAAGAGAGACTAACTTGGCATTCTTGTCCAGAAGATGAAGCTCAATAATTGTTTGCATTGTTTATATATATATATATAAATAAATAAAATCTGGGTCTTGGATTTTGATTTACTAATGTGGAGAAAGAACTGGATTCTAATGGAAAAATCAAGTTTGATATGTTTGTTTTGAAAGTAGTATTGGGGAATTGGGGGGGGGGGGGTGTTGCATCCCAATAGCACTGGTTACTTTGAACAAATAAAAGCTTTTCTGTAGTTGCTTCCTTATTGGAAAAAAAAAAATTTCATACCATGGTATTTTGTCCTTTGCATTTGGGAAGAGGTTTTCTAAATGTTGGGGAAGTGTTTCATTGTCATGAACTTGTGTTTAACTCACATGCTTCAGTACCAGTATGGGGTTTTTGTTTTCCGTCTTTGTGTGTTTGTATACATAAGATAATAGTAAATGGCTTTCTGTTTTCGAAACCTTCACCAAAACAAAAACTGTGTATAAGCTTATATGTTTGAGATACTGTCATGCTGAGCAACCTCAGAATCAGAAATAAGTTCCTCCAAATTAAATTGAAAGTTTTCCCGAAGCCATAACCTTTCAAATTAATGATTTTGTAATTGGGCAATCTAAATTGGATAACTTAAAAGCAATCATATCAGAATTTTTTATCTATCTGTAGTCATACAAATCCAATAGTTTATTTGCAGAATTCCTGAAAGGAGAAATTCTATGGTTACTAGTAAGCTCCCCTCCCACATGACAAAAATGGACAAATCCCAGTGTTTAGCTAAAAAAGACTATAAGTGAGCATTTTAATCCTCTAGTAAAACTTCCTTTATAAAAAGTTGAAATCCTTATGCTCTATTGACTGAAAGGTCATTATTCATGAAATGTCTAAGATTTGGCTCATGGAAACTTAATCAGATGGTTAAAGATGTTAGCAGTTTAGGACTTGCTGGCATAAATGAGTGAACAAATTTGATCTAAAACTATTGTGCATGTTTCTTTTCTTAACCCCAATTCATTCCTTATGTGTAGGCCTCAATCTTTGCAGTATTTGAGTTACTGATTCAGCAGAAGCAAGGAGAACCAATAACTCTGTAGTAATAAGAATGTTACCCAACTGTATATTGTTTACTTTATTGTAAATACTCGTGAACAGTGGTCAATAAATAGTTTTATATTCCTTTTAAAAAAAAAGATTTAGGAAGAAACGCACAATCCATCAGATGACTAGAAATCACTGCAAGGTCACAAGAAATATGAGAGAGCAAGAAAATACCTCTCCTCCAAGGGAAAAGAATAACTCCTCTTCATCCTCAGACAGTACAATGGAACTCATGGGAATGTCAGATAAAGAATTTGGAATATTCAGAATGATAAAGCTAACAGAGATGGAAGAGAGACAATGAACTGCAGAAGAGGCAGGAGAAAGGAGCCGACCAGTTCCAGGAGGTGAGGAAATTCTTGCAAGATATGAAAGGGGAAATATACACCATAAAAAAGAATCAGATGGAACTGTTAAAGATGAAAGTCATAATAAAGGGAGTCAAAACCTCCCTTGAAAGTATTAAAAGCAGACTAGATCACACAGAAAATCAAATCTCAGATGTAGAAATAGAATCACTAGCCTAGAAAAATCTATTATGAAGACTGAGAAAATTGCCAAAAAAAAAGAGAACAATATACAAGAATTACTACATACAATCAAACGTCCAAATATCAAGATAATTGGTATCCTAGAAAGTGAAGAGACTCATAAGGGCATAGACTGATAATCTATTCCATGAAATCTTGCAAGAAAACTTTCCAAACCTAGAGAGGCATTTGAAGATCCAGACCCAAGAAATACAAAGGACCCCAAATAGAATCAACCCAAGATCTTCTCCAATACACATTATAGCCAGATTGACCAAAACCACAGACAAAGACAATACAGTAAGACTGGTGAGAGAGAAACATCAAGTTACCTACAAAAATGTCCCATCAAGCTCACAGCAGACTTCTCATCAGAAACAATGTGAGCAAGGAAAGAATGGGAAAATACAAAGCGTTAAGGGAGAAGCAATTTCAACCAAGAATACTGTACCCGGCATGATTATCCTTCGTATGGGAAGAAAAGACAAGGACATTCTCAGATAAACAAAACTTAAATTTACCAACACCAGACCAGCTTTTCAAGAAGTTATAAAGGGAGGGACCAGCAGTTAGTGTAATGGCTGTCGCTGGACTCCCACGTAATTGACCGCGGTTCAAGTCCCAGACCCGGTGGCTTAAACTCACACTGGGCGCGTGTGCATGTGTGCCCAAGATCCCGAGAGGAGAATAGAGAAGGGATTGTGGCGTGGCCATCCCCCCGGTGGGTGATTTCTCGCTTTCTGTCTCTGTTTCTCTTTCTGGCGAGCACACACACCCTATAGCAAAACCTCTCAAAAAAAAAAAGAAGTTATGAAGGGAGTACTATACCAGGAAAATTAGATACAGACAAAAAGAAGTAAGAGTTCAACCAACTAAGAAACTGGCCCACTTAATGGTAGGGACAAGTCTGGAGTTGAGTATTATATCCCAGAATTTAATTGGGAAGATTGGACAACAACAAAAGATAAAGTACATGAGACTCAACTGGTGAAACAGAATATTATGACTCGACTAAAACATTACTGATTTTCGAGGCTGTTTTCTGGATTTAAGGATTTTTGTCTCGTCTTGAGCTGCCAATAGATTCATATACCTACTATTTGAACAGAATCCTAACCTGTTTCCTGGCTCTAAGTGTTAAGCAAACCGCTCTTAGCATTTCTTTGATTTATTAAAGACTTTTCTTGAAATTAAAAAATATATTTAAAAATACCTATTTAATGACCACAGTAAGCTATATAGCATCGGCTAGGTGCTACTTTATAGTATATTCATTCTACTCAGTTTCATGCCTAAAGTCAGACATATATTCACAGATATGTATATATCAGCTGACCTTGCTGCTGAAAGTAGTTAGATTATTTAAGATATTTTGTGAATTAATAAAATGTGGGGGAAAAAAAGAATGGAAAGCAAATGTAGACACTGGAGATAGTGTGGGAAGAGGGTGGGAAATAGCAGAGGGCGAGAAATAGGGGATATATATATATGTTTATATATGTGTGTATATACACATATATGTACATATGTCTGCACATACATATATGTATATATACATATATTTATATGAAACTAGAAATGGAAAATATCAATAACATGTATGATTAAGCCGCTATACAGTATATTCTGGATGAGAAATCACATTTTGTATGCTGTGACTATGCTCAGTTAATGAATGTAAAATTAATTAATTAATAAAGGAAAAAAAAAGAAGTTATTTAAGTTGTGTAGTAGGCTGGCCCTGTAGCCTAGCAATTAAGAAGCCAGATACCACATGGCCTACCAGTTTGACTAATGGCCCAGTAACTTGAAAAACACACCAGTCAAGTTTATCTGCATGCCCCAAATCCTAAAACGATGGAGAAAAAGAGAAGAGATTACTTTATGACTACATTCCATTGTGGGGTACCTGCTGCCTGCCTCTCTCTGATGAGTACACATGCCCTCTTACAATTAAAAAAAGCAGTTGTTGGGACCAGCAGTTGGCATAAAGGCTACGTTGCTGGACTCCCATGCAGTCGACTGTGGTTCGAGTCCCAGACCCGGTGGTTTAAACTCACACTGGGTGCATGTGTGTGTGTGTCCAAAATCCCAAGAGGAGAATGGAGGAGAAGGGATTGCAGCATCGCCATTCCCCCAGGGGGTGATTTACCACTTTCTGTCTCTGTCTTTCTGGCAAGTGCATGCACCCTATAGCAAAAACCTCTAAAAAAAAATTAATTAAATAAAAAAATAATAGTTGTTTGGGACCAGCAGGTAGCGTGGTGGTTAAGGCACTGGACACTCTCACATGATCGAAAACAGTTCAAGTCCCAGACCTGGTGGCTGGCTTTCTCGCTTTCTCTCTCTGGTCAAATAAAAACAAATGAATGAAAAAAATTAATCATTCAAAAAAAGTAGTGTAGTATTTTGACATTAATATTAGTACAGAGGTTAAATAAAGGAAAAGTAAGCAAGCATGCTTCCGTTTATAAAGTAAATGAACAAAACCTACAATGAAGGTTTCAAATGTACTTTATTTCTTCAATAATGCCATATTTCAATGGGCAGACAGTGCTTTTTCTTGGCATCAGTTTTAAGTTGGTTTTGAAACAATTCAATATTATACCAGCTGGGATGATTACTGATCTCTCCATTCCTTTGGGGTGACTCTGCCAACAGGGGACAGGTTCCATTCTATTCCAATTTGTGTTGCTGTCTGTAAGAATTAAAATGCTGTCAGTCACACATGTTTAAACCAGAGTCCATTCTCCCTGGAGCCTCTTTCTTCAAAATGACAAGATATTCTGCTCCACAGATTAAAAATTCACAGCAACTCACCTAGGATAGAGTACCTGCGATATAAGCCAAAGCTAATTACTGTTGGAATTCTCTAGAACACTGCTATTTAACAGAACTTCCTGAGATGAAGAAAATCTTCATCTGCATTTATGCAGTAGTCAACAGCCATATGTGGCTAGTATGACCAAGAAAATAAATTGTTAAATTTTATTTAATTCAAATTTATACATCAAATTTCTTTAAGAATTATTTTATTTAACTTTATTTATTCTTTCATTTAATTTCACACACACACACACACACACACACACACACACACACACACAGAATGAGAAAGCATGCCACCAAGTCCAGGACTCAAACTGTGGTCAGCCATGTGGGAGTGGCCAGCACCTTAAGCACCACACTATCTGCTGGTCCCTTTACTTTATATTTCTATACTACCTCCTTAAAATATCACTTCCCTAGGGACCAGCAGATGGCAAAATGATTACATAGCTGGACTCCCACGTAGTTGACTTGGTGGCTTAAACCTTATGCTCAGTGCATATGCGTGCCTGCCCAAGATCCCGAGAAAAGAATGGAGCAAGGCTATCCCCCAGGGGGTGATTTCTGGCTTTCTGTCTGTCTCTCTGGCGAGGGCATGTGCACTACAGCAGAAATCTCTCTTTAAAAAAACTTCCCTCAACCACAACTATCCAAATAACTACTGAACTGCAGGCACTTTATTTTATCCCTTTACCATTAGTGAGCATTTTGCCTCCAAAAGCTCCTCTGATAACACATTTGTTTGACATTCATTTATCTTCTAATTAGGTACACACTTATTTTAATAGCATACCTGATTTCAAGAAGATCAAAACAAGAATGAAAAAGGCCTATTTACTTAAATAAATTTTCCATGTTTATTAAAGCAAGGGTTAATCATACCTTTTAAAATCAACTTATAGGGAACAGCAAATGGTGTAATGGTTAAGTCTCTGGGCTCCATTTAGTCTACTGTGATTCAAGTCCTGGACCCGGTGGCTTAAAACTCATGCTGGCCGAGTGTGTGTGTGTGTGTGTGTGTGTGTGCGCGCGCGCGCGTACCCAAAATCCTGAGAGGAGAATGAAGGAGAGGGGACTACAGCAAGGTCATCCCCTTCAGGGTGTAATTTCTCACTTTCTGTCTCTCTGGCCAAGTGTGTGCACCCTATAGCAAAAAACCTCTCTCAGGACTGACAGGTGGCATGGTGGTTAAGGAAGCTGGACTTGCACATGGCCGACTGCCATTTGAGTCTCAGATCTGGCATTTTGCTTTCTCACTTTTCCTCCCTCTGTCTCTTTGTGGTCAAATTAAAAATAAGAGGGACCAGTGGATGGCATAATTACTACGTTGTTGGAGTCCCACGTAGTTGACCATGGTTCAAGTCCTAGACCCAGCAGCTTAAAACTCATGCTGGGAGTGTATGCATGCGTGCCCAAAATCCCAAGAGGAGAATGGAGGAGAAGGGATTGCGGCGTGACCATCCTCCCTAGGGGGTGATTTCTCGCTTTCTGTCTCTCTGTCTCTCTCTGTCTGTCTGGTGAGTGCACGCGCCCTATAGTGAAAATCTCTCCAAAAAAAATTATTTAACTTTTATTATTATATATTTTTATAGAGATTTTTGCTATCGGGCATGTGCACTTGCAGGATGGCTAAGATGCTGGTGTCCCATATAGTTGACCACAGTTTGAGCCATGGACCTGGTGGCCTTTAAAAAAAAAAAAAAAATCACACAAGGCACATGTGTGTGCATGTCCAAAACCTCAGAAGGGACTGTGGCATGGTCAACCCCCATGAAGGGTGATTTCTTACTTTCCCTCTCTCTGTCCCTCACCAATGAGCACACATGCTCTACGGCAAAAAACTATTGAAAAAAAGCAATAAATAAAATTTAAATTATTTCAGGACTTCTGCTTTGAGAACCAGTATTTACAGTAACCGGTAAACGGATTTTTTTCTTTTTTTCTTTCACCATAGAGCACATACACTCACTGGCGACAGAGAACGACCATGAGAAATCACCCCGTACAGGGATGGCCATGCTGCAATCCCTTCTCCATTTTCCTCTCAAGATTTTGGACACATATGCACACGTGCCAGCATGATTTTCAAATTGTCGAGTTGGGCGCTTGAACCATAGCTAACTGTGTGAGAGACCAGCACCTTAACACCACACCACCTGCTGGTCCCAGTAAAAGATTGCTAAATGTAAGATATAATAAAAAAGCAAAATATGGAAAGCAAGTAACTTTATATCTTGTCCACCAGGAATACTTTGCTCAATTCTGAATGCAGAAACTTAGAAAACTGACAAATGAAATGTATGCAGGAAGGTGATTCAAGATAGTGAAAATCCTGAAAACTACATAATAAGAAATGACTGACAGAATTAAGGATGTTTAATATGAAAAATTCAAGACACATGATAGCAATTATGTTAATATTCAATGGCTATAAGGTGGAAAGGACAAAATTTTCTGTGGTTGCAATGGAATTATGGGTAAAACAAGAAGGGAAGTAGATCTGAACTTAACATAAGATCCTTTTAACAGCTATACAATGGAAAGGGATACCTCATGACACAGTAAGCAATTTGTTATTGAAAAATGTTAGGAACAGAAGATGGATGGATGTTTAATGTTGAGGAAGAAATTCCTGGGCTAGGTGAGTGATTAGATTAATCTCTCAAGTCCCTCCTAACTAGAAATGTATAGTTTTGTTTGTTAGTTTTTTTATTATTGAGAGATTTTTGCTATAGGGCATGTGCACTCGTCCAAAAGACAGAGATTGAAAGCAAGAAATCACTCCCCAGGAGGATGGCCACACCGCAATCCCTTCTACTCTATTCAACTCTCAGGATTTGGGGCATGCAAGTACACATGCCCGGTGTGAGTTTTAAGCCTCTGAGTCTGGGACTCGAACTGCAGTTAACTACATGAACGTCCAGTGATATAACTATTACACCATCTGCTGGTCCCAAAATGTATACAAGTTTGGTATTCCTTATCTAAATACTTAGGTCCAGAATAGGATCTTAGTTTTTCGTTGTTGTTGCTTTTGTTTTTTAAGATTTTGAATGCTGGGGTAGGCAGGTGGCATAGTGCTTAAGAGCGCCAGATTCCCACATGGCCAACCATGGTTTGAGTCCCAGACCTGGCGACTTGCTTTCTCACTTTCCTTCCCTCTCTCTCTCTCTCTGTCCCTCTCTGGTCAAATTAAAGTAAATAAAAAATAAAAATCTTAAAAAAAAAAAGATTTTGGATGCTTGCATATACAAGGTAACTTCTGGATGGGACCTAAGTTTAAACATGACATTCATTTATGTTTCAAATATTCTTTATACACATACCTGAAGGTAATTTTATATATTTTTGTAATATGGCATTTTGACTACAACTTGCCACATAAAATAAAGTGGGGAATTATCCACATGTCATTCGGAGCATTTCAAGTTTCAAATATTCTAGGAGTGCTCAACCTGTACTACTGTGCTAAAACATTTTGAATGCATAGACTAACTGAAAAACACCTAAAATAGCAATTATTAATCAACAGTACTTACATATGTCCATACAGCAATACAGAAAGTGGCTCCACTAGCTAATACAGCATTACCATATTTGTCATGAAAATCAGGTGTCCGTTTCTGCTGGATGAGCCTTGCCATTGTTTGCTGAACGCTTCGAACTTATAGGGGAAAAAAAAAGAATATGGAAGGATATCTATCAGTTAATCAGGAAAATAAAACACATGAGATTGATCCTGCAAATTAGGAAAGCCAAGAAAGTTAACTTTACAATATCAAGTACTTCAACAGAACGGTAAAACATTGTAGCTAAGAGTAAAGTAGCATACTTTGAAATGCAACAAAATTAGGAAGATGAATTGAAAGATGGATATGTAATAAAATAAGCAAAATATTAACTACTGAATCCATATGGTTGAAATGTAACAAAAATAAGGTGAATTTATAGATGGATACATATGTAATAAAACAAACACAGTGAAATGCTGTTGAATATGGGTGGGTGTTTATTTCCTCCAGCTTTTTCTGTAGTCTGAAACTTTTCATAATAAAATGTTGGTGGAAAACAAGGAACAGGTGATGTCAGTAACATTCACTACCAAGTGTTATTTATATAACCTCTGAACTTGGCTCCTATTTATTAGTTTGAATTATTTATGACCTCAATTTTCACTAACTGATATTCAAGAGCACTCAACAAGTTAACACATAAGGGCAAAAAAACTGAAAATGAACCTCAAATTAAAGCACACTAAATGTTTATGAATTTTAAATTACTACAACAAAAAACCTTCAAAAACTAGGTTAATCTTGGTTTTTAAAGAATTACTAGTAAAGATGACACTGTGCTATAAGAAATGGAGTACACAGGGGCTGGCAAGTGGTGTAGTGGTTAAGGCTCTGGACTCCCACATGGCCAACCTCAGTTAGAGTCCTGGACCTGGCAGCTCACTTTCTCACTTTACCTCTCTTTCTCTGTATCTCTCTGGTCAAATGAAATAATAATAATAAATAATTCAAAAACAATTTTTTTAAAAGAAAAGAATATGTTTAAGACAAAGATACTGTCCTTGGCTTACTCCCAGTGTAGAGGAGGATATTACACATGTAGACACAAATCATTATAATATAAGGAAGTAGAATTAGCTGAGCACTTTAAATGGCAGATAGAATTTGGTTATGTGGATAAGGGAAAGGAGACTGAAAACAGACAGAGACAATAGCCTAATATACTGGAAACCAATTAAGCTTGGTGGAAGGATAAGGTGTATAAGCAAATAAAAAGGGATAAAACTAGAAAGGATGGAGAAAGTTTGAGTAGACAGGGGAAGCTGGTAAAGGTTTTTGAACAGAAAGACAACTTTAAAACGAATTTTATTACATGGGAGCAACAGTTGGCGTAATGGCTCTGTCGCTGGACTCCCATATAGTTGACCGTGGTTCAAGTCCTAGACCCAGTGGCTTAAACTCACACCGGGCTCGTGTGCGTGCGTGCCCAAGATCTAGAGAGGAGAATGGAGGAGAAGGGACTGTGGCATGGCCATCCCCCCGGGGGGTGATTTCTCGCTTTCTGGCTAACGCACGCGTCCTATAGCAAAAACCTCTCAAAAAAAAAAAAAAAAAAAAACTACTAACTTTATTGCTACTCTAATAAAAACGGTAAAACAAGCTTTCAAACTGCCCTGGAAGAACTAAAAAGGAAGGCTTGGGAAAGCATACCTCCAGCTGCTTTTTTTGCCCTTTCTTTTCCATTTTAGTACCAGGTACCTATTTTTAAAGAGCTTTGTATGTAATGGAAAGCACGTTAAAGAAAACAGCATTCACTAACACTTAAGACTATAAATTATTTTAGGGATTATTTTACCATAGTTACATGACCATTATTGGTTCTCCTGACTGACATAGCTTTCATTTTCATGTTTAAAAGTCCCACCTGGGATGAACAAGTTTGCAAACATTTCATAATATATTCTGCAACAGAACAGTTTTAAAATGTGTTCATTTCACATTTAAATAAAAACCTTTCTTGAGATACAAGAATGATCTACTTGCAAAAAGGGCAGAGAAATTACGATTACCAAACAACTCTGCAACAGTTTATAACTCAACACTCAGGTTATCCAAGTGAGTTTCTTCAGACCTCTTCTCTGTGATAAGAAATTAGTCAATACACGTTGATAATCTTCTATAATCCTTAATTAATCTGTAGGTATTATTTACTAATCCCTCATCGAACAAAGGAGGAAGCTGAGATTCAGAGAGGGTAAATCATTTACTCTGAGTGAAAGAGATAAATAAATGCAGCTTTTAAAATATAAGTCAGTCAGTCTACTATTTTTTGTTTATTTTCCAAGTTGCTAGTGTGTTCAGAACACAATCCAGTAATACCAATGATTCTGTAAAGTGAAAATAAAGAGATGGCAAAAGCAGCAAAATAATAGTTGCTTAAGGTCACTTTCATTGGAAAATACTGCTCTCCTTACTCAAGGTCACCTTCAGTGCAACTTAAGAACGGATATGAATTTTTTCTCTCCAGTCTAGTGCATTTTTTTCAAACTGCTGCTTTGAACAAGATGTTTATTCAAAATAAGCTGTCCAAAATGATGTAACCTTTACAGAATAAACAAATGTAAGGATAGTGCATTCTTAATACATAATGCTGTTCTTGAAATTTTCCTGTACCCAACTTTTAGGTGAGAAAAAAAAAAAGACCGTGATTGCTTTAAGGACAGCTAATATTCGTTAACCCACAAATAACTACGAAGCTACAAGCATACTACTTAGGTCCTCTCCCAACAATGAAATCAGGTAAAAAGCTAGACTTAGTTTCCTACCGCTACAGTTACAGGAATTGGGGGTGGGGGTTCTTTTTTGTGGGGTTAGGAGTAAATGTTCTCCCAAAACTAAAACTTGGAACATAATTAAGGAATAAGATGTGTTCAATGTGTCCTTCGGTGAAATCATGGTTTACTGAAGAATTAAAAAGCAGGGCTAGTCTATGATCCCGATAACAGAAAGAGGGCTAGGGACCAAACCAGAAACACCGCGTGATAAAGCCAGGGCTAAGGACATCTTCCCAATGACTAGAGTAAACGTAGGAGAATATTCAGCATTAGAAGGCTGGGATGTGAGCCGAGGGAAAGGACGAGACCACAAGGACAAATGAACAAAGGCTATTGTAAATGATTTGCCAACAACTTTTGCTCACCTTGGAGACGACTCAGTGCGTTTTTGGCCAGGGGAAACATCGTGAAGCTGAAGATAGATTTGCGGCAACTGCAGCTCCGGGTTTGTAGCAAACTCGAGGTAGGTGCCCTTCCAAGGAGCCCTGAAAAACAAAATGGCTTTCGACTGAGATCCTTAATGAGGTTAAAATGAAATCTCGCGAGATCTTAAAAAAAAAAATTCCTGTAGAAATTGTCGTTTTCCTTACCCTGAGCAAAAATAAAGGGCTTTTGGGAAATGTAGTTTTCTGCTTTATAAATGAGGTATGATGGTATTTAACGAAGACTAAAAAACGTCCGCGAAGCCAAGTTTAGAGCTCTGTAGAGGAGAGCCGAGACACTGATCTCAGCCTAAATCCTCTAAAGGCACCTATTTCAAGAAGTTCCAGAGGCTTGCATTTGGCATCTTGCTTCACAAGCTTGTTCTTCTTTCTGTCCACCCAAAACTTCCTTTACTTCTTAAATTTTTTTGTCTCCTCATACTACATACCAAATGCTTCAACTATTTTTAAGTATTATTTTATTTATTACTATTATTTAATTTGATCAGAAAAACACAGAGAGAAGGAAAGTGAGAAAGCAAGCTGCGAGATCCAGGACTTGAACCACAGTCAGCCATGTTGGAGTCCAGAGCTTTAATTACCATGCCACCTGCCAGCCCAAAATGATTTAACTTTTACTTTTGAAATAACTTCAAATATAAATAAAAGTTGCAAGAATAGTAAAAAGAACTCCTGTAAAATATGGATAAATATGTGATGAAGCAAATTTATTAAGCTGGTGATTGTAGAATCTTGTTGGTGGGTGTTCACAGTACAATTTTTTAAATTTTTTTGTATGCTTAAATATTTTCATAGTAAAATATTATGGGAGGGCATGAGGGCAATTCTTGTATACCCATTATCTAGGTATGCCAAGTGGTAATTTGGGGGAGGGCACTGTGCTTGCTAGAGAGAGACAGAAAGTCAGGAGAGAGGGAGAAGGAGAAAGCACTTCCCAATGGAGCATGGTCACACCACAATCTCTTCTCTACTGTTTTTCCATCCTGTCAGGATTCTGGGCATGCAGGCTTATGTGCCCTGGACCGTTTTTTAAGCCACAGGGGCCAGGATTCAAATTGCTTGGTGGGCCACATGGGATCCAATTGCCCTAGTCACTAGGCCACAGGTTGGCCTGTCACATGTGTTTTTTATTCTTTGTCTCTTTCTCCATATTTACTTTTGGATGTAATTTTTTTATTTTCTGAACCATTTGTGAATAATCCACATACATCTTGCACCTTTACATGTTAGTTTCAGGGATCATTTCATAAGAGTAGGATGTTCTTTTAAAAAAAATGACATTGTTCTCAGCACATTTAAAAAATGTATTTATTTATTTAATTCCATTTTTCATTATTATTATTATTATTTTTATTTGACCAGACAGAGACAGAGAGAGAAAGGTAAAGTAAGAAAGCAAGCTGCCAGGTTCAGGACTTGAACCATGGTTAGCCATGTTGGGAATCCACCACTATGCCACTTGCCAGTCCCGTAAGTAGGATATTCTTTTACATGATTATAATACAGTTAGCAAATTCAGAAAACTTCTTTTTTGGAGAAGTTTTTGCTATAGGGCACGTGCGCTCACCAAAAAGACAGAGAGAGACAAAGAGACAGAAAGCTAGAAATCACCCCCCAGGGGGGATGGCCATGTCGCAATCCTTTCTCCTCCATTCTCCTCTCAGGATCTTGGGCACGCATGCACACGTGACTGGCATGAGTTTAAGCCACCGGGTCCGGCACTCGAACTGTGGTCAACCACATGGGAGTCCAGCAACACAGCCATTATGCCAACTGCTGGTCCCAATTCAGAAAACTTATATTATACGTTACATCTCATATTTCGGATTCACCAATTGTTCTCAGGTCTCGATCTATCCAGAATTCTGTCCAGGTCCCTACATTTAATTTAGGTGTCCCTTGAAATTGAACAGTTCCTTCATCTTTCAAGGCATTAACTTTTTTCCTCAAGTTTCATTCTCCCAATTTTATGTATGAAATAAGAAGCCACAGGAATCAGCAGTTAGCATAATGGCTATGTCGCTGGACTCTCACGTAGTCGACCGCAGTTCACGTCCCGGACCCGGTGGCTTAAAATTCACACCGGGCGCATGTGCGTGCGTGCCCAAGATCCCAAGAGGAGAATGGAGGAGAAGGGATTGTGGCGTGACCATCCCCCCTGGGGGGTGATTTCTTGCTTTCTGTCTCTCTGTCTCTCTCTGTCTGTCTGGTGAGCGCATGCACCCTATAGCGAAAACCTCTCCAAAAAAAAAAAAAAAAAGAAAGAAAGAAAGTAAAGAAATAAGAAGCTGCAGAATCCCTAAGTGATCAAGATGAAGATCAGGCAATTATTAGTGGCAGAACTGGTCATAGACATTCTGACTCCAAAGGTCCTTGCTCTGTAATTTTTTATGAGTACAGATCAATTATGTTGTAAAATTTCCCTTGATCTGACTTTTTAATTAAAGAATGATTTTATTTAACTTTATTTATCCATTTATTTCAATTTGACCAGAGAGGAACAGAGTAAGTGAGAGAGAGAAGAAATGAGAAAGCAAGCCGCCAGGTCCAGATCCTGAACCACAGTCAGCCATGTGGGAGTCCAACACCCTTAACAATCACACCACCTGCTGGCCCGTCTTGACCTGACTTTTTAAAAATATTTTCTCATGATTAGATTGGATTTATACAGTTCTGGCAGAATACTGCATAACTGATGTGTCTAATTAGAGCATCTTAATCAGGAGGCAATGACCTTTTTTAAAGAATTATTTATTTAATTTTATTTATAAATTCATTTATTTTAAGTTGACCAGAGAGAGAGAGAGAGAGAGAAAGAAAGTGAGAAAGCAAGCCACCAGGTCTGGAACTCAAACTGTGGGCAGCCATGTGGGAGTGTCCAGCACCTTAGCCACCACACCACCTTCTGGTCCCTGACTTTTTATTTTTAAGAGGTTTTTGCCATACAGCATGTGTGCACCAGGGAGAGAGAGACACAGTGAGAGGGAAAGTGAGAAGTCACCCCCACCATGGGGGATGGCCATGCCACAAGCCCTTCTCCATTCTCCTCCTGGGGTCTTGGACACATACTCACATGCACCTGGCATGCATTTCAAGCCACCAGATCCAGGACTCGAACTCCAACCATGGTCGGCCATGTGGGAATCCAGTGACATAACTGCTACGCCATCTGCTG
Source organism: Tupaia tana (assembly GCA_026018925.1). Taxonomy (NCBI): domain Eukaryota; kingdom Metazoa; phylum Chordata; class Mammalia; order Scandentia; family Tupaiidae; genus Tupaia; species Tupaia tana. The sequence goes on along the minus strand of JAKSZU010000009.1, from coordinate 80,943,134 downwards.
GACCCAACCTATCCTTTAAAAATAATTATTTATTTAATTAAAATTAAAAAAAAATATTTTACTAAAAATATTTTATTCACATGTGCATCTTAAAAGAAACCTTTTAAAAATAATTATTTTATTTAACTTTATTTATTTTATTTTAATTTGACCAGAGAGGGAAAGGGGGAGAAAGAGAGAGAGAGAGAGGAAGCAAGCAAGCCACCAGGTTCGGTACTCAAACAGTGGTCAGCCATGTGGGAGTCCGACACCCTTAATCACCACGCCACATGCTGGCGCCAGAAGGAATCTTAACTAAAAAGCGATGGAATAAAGGTATGCAGCTCTAATCATCATTTATATACCCCATTGCATTTAAGTTTAAGCTAATATGTACCAATATGGATATATTTTCCTTTTAATAATTTATAGCAGCGTATTTTCTTTCAAAGCCATCATATATATATTTCAGGCACATTATAAAAATTAGATTATAAAAATTAGATGACTTGGGACCAGCAGGCAGTATGGTGGTTAAGGGTGCTGGACTCCCACATGGCCAACTGCAGTTTGAGTCCTGGACCTGGTGGCTTGCTTTCTCACTTTCTCTCTCTCTCTCTCTTCTCTCTCTCTTTGTCCATCTCTGATCAAATTAAAGTAAATAAATAAATAAAGTTAAATAAAAAAATAAATGAGATGACTTAAAAGATTTAAAGAAGGGGCCGACAGGTGGCATGGTGGCTAAGGGCGCTGGACTCCCACATGGCCGACCACGGTTCGAGTCCTGGACCTGGTAGTTTGCTTTCTCACTTTCCATCTCTCTCACTTTCTGTACCTCTCTGGTCAAATTTAAATAAATAAATAAATAAATAAATAAATTTTTAAAAAGATATAAAAAAATCATAAGTTAATGCAGGTGTACATATTCAGAATGATTCTGATATGACTTAAAAATCAACACAGCATCCTTTTCATTCCCAGTCTCCATATTGGGTAGGTTCTGGGCCCCTGGGTTGACCTTTTTCTTTAGTCACTGGATTAATGTCATCTGGAAATTTTTCTAGTGGTTCTTTCTCTAAATTGGAATCCTCTGGTGCATCAAAACAACCTTTTGGTAACTTTGGTTTCCTAAGGGTTTGTTTGACAGATTCAGGGTTTCTTTTTGAAAAGAACTCGTTTTCCTCAAAGAATGACACAGAAGACATGAATTTGCCACTCTCCTAATCGTGACCAGCATGTGGCCAACTAGCCAAGCAAGCCCAGATGCAGTCATGGTGGTGGCTGCTGCAGACTATTTTTATTTTTTTAATTTGACCAGAGAGAGAAGGAAAGTGAGAAAGCCAGCTGCCAGGTCTAGGACTTGAACTATGGTCAGCCGTGTGGGAGTCCAGCACCTTAACCACCATGCCACCTGCCAGCCCCAAGGCATATGATCTTAACTTGTCCCATTATTGGTAACGCTAGTTTTAGTTATTTAATTGAAGTTGTGCCTTCCAATTTTCTATGCTATTAAGTTACTGTTTTTCCTTTTGTAGTTAATAAATAATTTGTGAAGAATACATTGAGACTACATGAATATACTGTCCCTCCTTGAACTTTCACCACTAGAGTTTTATATCCATTTATGATCTTTGCCTAAATCAATTATTGATACGAAATTTGTAAAATGGTGATTTTCTAACTATAATTCCTTCAATATTTAATAACAAGTATTCTACTGTAGGAACTAATTTTATTTTCTCCTCTGCTTATTAGCAGTATAGATTAATAGATTTAATAGATTATAATCCATTGCTATCATGACTTATTTTAATGATCAGTATTCCCAGATATGTCCAATAGGATTCCCTTAAAGCTGGTTCCTATATCATTTTTGAAATATTTTCATTGTTTTCTGAGTAGATCTTTATTTTATAACAGAAAATGTTCAAGGCTCATCTTATACTTTCCCTGTCCAACCACTGAAATCAGCCATTTCTCTACAAAGAGCCCTAATTTCTTTCAGTGGGGATAGCATATAACAACCTAGATTTGGGTACTAGTTATGCTCATTGCTACTGGGATTTCCTTGCTTCTAGTCCTTTAAATGAATAGACCAAGGAATATGTTATGAATAATTTTATAATGATACCTCCAATTCCTGTCCAACCACAATAAGTTTTTTACTTTCTCTCATTTTATATTTGTATCTTTTTTCTAAAGTGAGAACCCTGATGCTCAACAATATCAATTTTTTTACATATATTTTCAGAATTGCTATACCTGTATCACCATGAAAAACAAACCTAAAAAATAGAGTTCAAGGTTTATTTGCTACCATTTTTAAAATTTTTTAAGAATTATTTTATTCAACTTTATTAATTTACTATTTTATTTATTTATTTACTTATTTACTTATTTATTTATTTTAATTTGACCAGAGAGAGAGAGAGAGAGAAAGCAAGCTGCCAGGTCCGGGACCCAAACCATAGGCAGCCATGTGGGAGTCCAGCACCCTTAATCACCACGACACCTGAGGCCCAACTTACTATTATTTTTGTCTTTAAACAAACAGTAGTTCATTCATTCTTTTTAAAGAAGTTTTTGCCTTGGGATGCGTGCACTTGCGAGAGAGAGAGAAAGAGAGAGAGAGGAGATAAAGAGACAGTGAGAGTGAAAGTGAGAAATCACCCACTAGGGAGGATGGCCATGCCACAATCCCTTCTCCTCTATTCTCCTCCTGGGATCTTGGGCACGAACGCCCATGTGCCCAGCATGATTTTCAAGCCATTAGGTCCAGGACTCAGACATCAGTTGACCATGTGGGAGTCTAGCGACGTAACCACAATACCATCTGCTGGGCCCAGTTCTTTCTTGAGTGTGGTTGTGTTTTTCATTGAAAAAAATTGGGCCCCCTTTTTTCTTTCCACATTCAATTTTAGTTTTTCTCTTATTCTTATAGGTATGATATAAATTTTAAAATTAATTTTTAAAACTGTGGTTAAATATAGATAACATTAAAATTTACCTTTTAGGGCCAGTAGGTGGCATGGTGGTTAAGGAGTTGTATCCTACATGGCCCACTCTGTGGTTCTAGTTCCAAGCAGGGTGGCTTGAAAATCATTCTGTGTGTGTGTGTGTGTGTGTGTGTCCAAAATCCTGAGAGGAAAATGGAGAAGAAGAGATTTTAATGTGACCATCTCCCCCAAGACATCATTTTTCACTTTCCCTCTCATTCCCTCTCTCTCTGTCTCTCCCTTGTGAACACAGATGGCTTATAACAAACTAAAAAAATTTTTTTTTAAATTTTTAAAAATTTACCTTTTAAAGTGTAGAATTCAGTGTCATAAAGTACATTCATATTGTTGTACAACCATCGCTATCCATCTTCTGGACATTTTTCATCTTATAAAACTAAATTATTTTGAGACCAGCAGGTGGTGTGGTGGTTAAGGTGCTGGACTCCCACATGGTCAACCGCCATTCAAGTCCCAGATCTGGCAACTTGAAAATGACACTGAGCATGTGTGTATGCATGCCCAAAATCCCAGGAGAAGAATGGAAAAAAAGGGATTGTGGAATGGCCATCCCCTAGGAGGTGATTTCTTACTTTCCCTCTCACCATCTCTCTCTGACTCCATATGGCAAAAACCTTAAAGAAAAAAAAAAATAAATGATTTGGTTCTACATTTTGATTTCTTTAAAGAATTATTTATTTAATTTTATTTATTCATCCATTTTAATTTGACCAGAAAGACACACACACACACACACACACACACACACACTGAAAGTGAGAAAGCAAGCCACCAGGTCCAGGACTTGAACCGTGGTCGGCCATGTGGGAGTGTCAAGCACCTTAACCACCACGCCACCTGCTGGTCCCCCCGTTTTTATTTTTTAATACATTACATTAATCAAAAAGTCAAAATTATTTTTAGAGAAATTTTTCTATAGGGTGTGTGCGCTTGCCAGAGAGACAGAGAGTAACAGAGAAACAGAAAGAGAAATCACCCCCTAGAAGGGATGACCATGCTGCAATTCCTTCTCCTCCATTTTCCTTTCATGATTTTGAGCACTTGTGGCGTGAGTTCTTTTGTTGGTTTGTTTGTTTTTAGAGATTTTTGCTATAGGGTGCATGCACTGGCCAGAAAAACAGAGAAAGAGAGACAGAAAGCGAGAAATCACCCCTCAGGGGGATGGCAATGCCAAAATCCCTTTCTCCATTCTCCTCTTGGGATCTTAGGCACACATGCACACATACCTAGCATGAGTTTAAGCCATCCCGTCCAGGAGTCAAACCATGGTCAACTACATGGGAGTGCAGTGATGTAACCATTACCCCATCTCCTGGTCCCACACAAAGTCAAAAATATTGAAAGTAGTGTACTTAGAGAAGTGTCATGCCCTCCACTAACTGTGCCATACCTTTTCCTCTGCCTCCTATAGATAACCAGTCTCTCTCTTTATTTAAAGAATTATTTATTTAATTTTTAAATTCATTTCAACTTGATGAGAGAGAGAGAGAAAGCAAGCTACAAGTTCTTGGACTTGAACCATGGTCAGTCATGTGGGAGTGTCCAGCGCTTTTACCACCACACCACCTGCTGGTCCCCCCAATCTCTTTTTTAAAAAAAAAAAATTACTTATTTAATTTTATTTATCTTGATTATTATTTTTTAATTTGCTACAGGGAACATGTGTGTGTGTGTGAGAGAGAGAGAGAGAGAAAGAGAGAGAGAAGAAGGAGGGAAAGTGCGAGAGTAAGTCACCAGGTCCTGGACTCAAATTGTGGTAGGCCACGTGGGAGTCCAGTGTCTTACTTACCACGCCATCTGCCAGCCCTAGGTAACCAATTTCAGTCGTTTCTGTCTTATCCTTTCTGTGCTTCCTTTTGCAAAACTGGGCCAAATACAAGTATATTTTATTTTAAAAAAAAACAGCGGATAATTTATTAAAATAGTTGACTTAGGCATCTGCAATGGTGACTTCAACCTCAACTCCTGGTTCAATACTGATGGAAGTAATCTGTTTAACAATCTCAGAAGAACTGTGCAAATCAATGAGTCGCTTATGGATTCTCATCTGGGAACAATCCCATGTCTTAGAAACTTCACCACAAGGTGTTTTTCTTATAGTGATTCTCAAAGTCTTGGTAGGCATCTGAACTGGTCCTTTCATCTTGAGATTCTTTTCCTTTGCACCTCTGATTAAGTCAGCACACACTTTCTCCAGGGACTTTCCATTGCAGCTGGTTAAAGTAATTCTAATTTGGTGAGTGGCCACTTGTGGTTCCATGGGTGTTTTTCCAGTATCATTAAAAACTATGGCTGTGACATTCCTGACTGACTTGTTCCTAGTGAGAGCAAACAACTGTGAGTCAGGAGCAGGAGCAGCTGACTGGAGTTCGCAGCACCTGTGTCAGCATCTTCTGCAAAAAGTACATTTTCTGATTTCCCCTTCTATTTAAATGTAGCAGAATTTCCATTATCATTTAAATAGATCTTCCTTTTTAAAATTATTTATTTATTTATCCACTCATTTATTTATTTATTTATTTATTTATTTTAAATTTGACCAGAGAGAGACACAGAGAGAGGGAAAGTGAGAAAGCAAGCCACCAGGTCCGGGACTCAAACTGTGGTAGGTCATGTGGGAGTGTCCAGCGCCTTAACCACCACGCCACCTGCTGGTCCCCTTCCTTATTGATTTTTAGAGCTGCATAGAACACTATGCTAGTTTTCTATGTTTCAACATTTAGGTAGTTTTAAGATTACTTCAGTTACAAACACACTGTGTTGCAGTTGGCAGAGTGCAGGATTGCAGTGCTGGAAGTCACCTGGCTGAGCATGGTTTGGATCCCTGACTCCATCAACCTCAAACATCTTGGGCACATGCACATGCCCAAGATAATGATGAACTGGAGGTCAGGGGACAAGACCCTGTTAGGAACGTCTATCTGTCTGTCTCTCTCTTACAGGCACACACATGCTCTCTATCATGAATTTTAAAAAGTAATAATGCTGGGACCAGCAGTTAGCATAATGGCTATGTCACTGAACTCCCATGTAGTCGACCGCAGTTTGAGTCCCAGACCTGGTGGTTTAAACTCACGCTGGGCACGTGTGCGTGCATGCCCAAGATTCCGAGAGGATAATGGAGGAGAAGGGATTGTGGCGTGGCCATCCACCCCGGGAGGTGATTTCTTGCTTTCTGTCTCCCTGTCTCTCTCTGTCTTTCTGGGGCGCGCATGCGCCCTATAGCAAAGACCTCTTGAAAAAAATAATAATGCTGAAATGGTTAACTTTGTGCACGTATATATTTTTTTTCACATTGTTGGATGTGTCTCTCCAGGGTACATTCCTAGAAGTGAGATTTTGGCATAAAAAGATAGATGTATATGTTACATCTTGCCAAATTACCCTCCATAGATATTGTACCATTTTGCATTCCCATCAGCAATATATAAGGGTGCCTGTTTTTCCAGTCTTTCTGACAGCATTTACTTTGTTAGCTTTTTTATTTTCACCATATGATAGGCGATATATTCCTTCTCTCTCTCTCTCTCCCCTTTCTCTTTGTTTATTTGCCGGGGGGAGTGAGAAATCACCCCCCAGGAGGATGAACACTGCAGTCCTCTCTCCTCCATTCTTCTCTTAGGATATTAGGCACATACGCACACATGCCTGGAGTGATTTTCAAGCTGCTGGGTCTGGGACTAGCTGTTTGCCATGTGGGAGTCTGTGGGAGTCCAGTGACTTAACCTGCTGCTCCCCCCCTTTTTTAAAAAAAATTTTTGTTTATAGGGCTCATGTACTCACCAGAAAAGAACAGAGAGAAAATGTGAGAAATCCCCCCCTCCCAAGATATGGCCACATTGTGATTCCCTCTCTTCCATTCTTTTCTTGGGATCTTGGACACACATACCACATGCATATAGCATGATTTTTAAGCTGCCAGTCCAGGACTTGAACTGCAGAATGGGCCATGTGGGATACAGCCACCCTAACCTCCGTGCCACCTGTGGTCTCAATAGGCAATGTATCTCTTTCAAACTTTTACAAATTTACTTTAATATTTTAATTTTATGTGTACTAAAATTCACTCTGTGTACAGTTATGAGTTTTGTCAACTACATAAACTTGTGTAGCTATCACCACAATTAAGGACAAAACAGTTCCATCACCATATAAATGTCCTTGTTCGGCTTCTTTGTAATCCATTCTTCTCCTTACACCCAGTCCCTGAAAGTCACTGTTCTCCTTCCCTACATTTGTCTTTTCCAGAATGGCATATAAAAACAATCATACAGTATGTTTTAGTATACCTTATTTTCATTTTTAAAACATTTTTGTTCATTGTCATTATTTTATTTATTTATTTATTTATTTATTTATTTATTTATTTATTTATTTTGACGTTGACCAGAGAGAGACACACAGAGAGAGAAGGAAAGTGAGAAAGCAATTTGCCAGGTCCAGGACTCAAACCATCATCAGCCATGTGGGAGCCCAGCCACCTTAACCACCATGCCACCTGCTGGCCCAATTTTTAAGATTTTTTTGCATTTTTTTTCTACAACAGGCATGTGCTCACCAGATAGAGACAGAGAGAAAGAGATAGAGGGTGGATAAAGCACCCCCATGGGGAATCACCACACTACAATCTCTTCTCCATCTCCCCCTCCTTTCTGTATTTTGGTCATGCACACACATGAGCACATACACACATGATTCGCATGTTTCTTGAACTCAAACTGCACAGCTGGCCATGTGGGATCCAACTGCCTTACCACGAAGTCATGGAGCAGATCCTACATTTGTTTTTTTATTTTTAAAAATTTTTCCATAAGGCTCATGTGCTCACAAGACAGAGAGAGATAGAAAGACAGAGACAGAGAGGGAAAAAGTGAGAAAGCACCCTTCAAGGGGGATGCCCACAGAGTAATCCCTGCTTCTTCACTCTCTTTGGATCTTGGACATGTACACACATGCATGCCCTGGAGTGTCTCTCAAGCCATCCAGTCCAGGATTCAAACTACATAATAAGCCACATGGAATCCTGCTGCACTAACCACCATGCCACTGGCTGGCCACATTTTTCGTGATATGAGTGCCTTTGAGCATTTTAAAATGTTTTACATCACAATTTCACATCTCCACTTAAGAGCCAGCTATTTTTCTTTCCATATCCATCTCCTTGTTTCTCTGACATAATGAAATTATTTTCCTGTGCTTATTTTCCATCAGGGCCTAAATAAGGGCCTAGTCATATGATATATTCCACATCATCGAAATAAAATTCCAACTATGGACAGATTGATTTTATTTTATTGGTATTTTTTTTCTTGAGTATACTATTACTCTTCAGTGAAATCATCCCTGGTTTGTTTTTTTGTAAGTCATCTTTGTTTTACAACCCGCTATGATAAACAAAGCTGGCTTGAATAAATGGAAACTTCTTCAATTATGTAGGATTTTCATTATTTTTGGATGGGAGAATTGAATGTTTCATAAAAACAACAAATACAAAGACTTTTAAAAGACAGCAAGTGTTTCTTTACCACCTAACTTTTTTTCCACTTAATGCTTCATTATTTTTAAAAAATTTTTTGTTTTTATTTAATTAATGTATATTAATTCACTGAGCATTGTCACATCTTACAAAATGTCATTTCCCATCCAGAATATGCTGCATAGTGGCTTAATCATACATGTTATCATCAATAATTTTCCATTTCTAGTTTCATATATATATATGTACATATATCTGTATATTTATATAATTTCATGTATGTATGTATATATATATATATATATATATGTATATATATATTTTTTTTTCCTCCTATTTCTCACCCTCTGCCATTTCCCACCCTCCTCCCACACTATCTCAGGTGGCCACAGTTGTTTTCCATTCCTCTTTTTCCGATATTTTATTGATTCACAAAATTTCTTAAATAATCTAACTATTTTCAATAGCAAGCTCTGCTGATATATACGTATCTATGAATACATGTCTGACTTTAGGCATGAAACTCTGAGTAGAATGAATATACTATAAGGTAGCACCTAGCTGATACTACATAGTTTACTACAGCCATTAATTATGTATTTTTACTGTATTTTTTAATTTCAAGAAAATCAGATTTAACTTTAATAAATCAAAGAAATGCTAAGGAAATATGCTTAAAACTTAAAGCCGGGAAACAGATTGGGAGATTCTATTCAAATAGTAGGTACATGAACCTATCAGCAGCTCAAGACAAGACAAAAATCCTTAAAACTGGAAAACAAACCCTGACGAAAATCGGCAGTGTTTTAGTCAAAAGTCATAAAATTCTATTTCACCAGTTCAGTCTTATGTACTTAATCTATCATCTGTTGTGGTTCAATTTTCCCAGTTAAATTCTGGGATATAATATTCAACTCCAGACTTGTCCCCACAATTAAGTTGGCCATTTTCTTAGTTTTTGAACTCTTATTTTGATGTGACTGTATTTAATTTTCCTGGTATAGCACTCCCTTGAGAACTTCTTGGAGATCTGGTCTGGTTGGTAAATTCTTTCAGGTTTTGTTTATCTGAGAATGTTCTTGTCTTTTCTTCCCATATGAAAGATAATCTTGTCAGGTATAGTATCCTTGGTTGCAATTGCTTTTGCCTTAACACTTTGAATATATTTTCCCATTCTTTCCTTACTTGCATTGTTTCCGATGATAGGTAGACTGTCAGCCTGATGGGATATTTTTTGTAGATAACTTGCCGTTTTTCTCTTGCCAATCTTAGTATCTTGTCTTTGTGGTTTTGGTCAATCTGGCTATAATGTGTCTTGGAGATGATCTTCTTGGGTTGATTATATTTGGGGTCCTTTGTATTTCTTGGGATTGGGTCTTCAAATGCCTCTCTAGGTTTGGAAAGTTTTCTTGCAGGATTTCATGGAGTACATTGTCAATGCCCTTATAGGTCTCTTCCCCTTCTGGGATACCAATTATCTGATGTTTGGACGTTTGATGGTATCTAGTATTCCTTGTATAGTATTCTCATTGGGGGGGGGGCAATTTTCTCAGTCTTCGTGGTGGATATTTCTAGGCCAGTGATTCTATAGTCTACATCTAAGATTTGATTTTTGGTATGATCTAGTCTGCTTTTAATACTTTCTTTTTTTTTCCCCTTTTTTTGGAGAGGTTTTCGCTATAGGGCACATGCGCTCACCAGACAGACAGAGACAGAGAGACAGAAAGCAAGAAATCACCTCCCCCAGGGGGGATGGCCACGCCACAATCCCTTCTCCTCCATTCTCCTCTCGGGATCATGGGCACGCACGCACACGCGCCCGGTGTGAGTTTTAAGCCACCGGGTCCGGGACGCGAACCGTGGTCGACTACGTGGGAGTCCAGCGACATAGCCATTACACTAACTACTGGTCCCATGCTTTTAATACTTTCAAGGGAGGTTTTGACTTCCAATATTTTAGTCTTCATCTGTAACAGGTCCATTTGATTCTTTTTTAAAGTGTGTAATTCCTCTTTTAGATCTTGCAAGAATTTCCTCTCCTCCTGAAGCTCCTCATCTCCTTTCCCCTGCCTCTTCGGCAGTTCATCGTCTCTCTTCTCTTCCATCTCTGTGAGCTTTGTCACCATGAAAATTCTAAATTCTTTATCTGACATTTCTGTGAATTTCATCATACTGTCTGAGGATGAAGAGGAGTTATTATTTTTCCTTAGAGGAGAGGTATTTTCTTGTGTTTCCATATTTCTTGTGACCCTACTGTGACTTCTAGTCATCTGATGGATGGTGCGTTTCTTCTAATTCTTGAAGTTCAATCTGAGTGTTCAGAAATGTGCAGGAGGAAGTGATCTGCAATCTCTCTTCTATTTCGTTCTCATTCTTTGTGCATCAGAATCAGTGGGAATAGAGAAATATTTTGACCCTAATTGTATTCAGATGTTTAGATCCTGTTCACTTGGACCTGTCTAGACATTTAGCGTGTAGGAGCTGAGAAGCCAATCAGTAAAGATAAGGAAAAATAAAAGAATTAGAGAAAAGGAAAGAAGAAAATAGAAAAGAAAAAAAGGATAATAAAAAAATATAGATTTTAATTTTAAAAAGCAAAATTTGAAAACCGTGTGGTGGGCAAGCGCGCCATGGGAAAGCAATATTTCAAAGCTGAAGTTCAGGATCCATATGGAGAGGGGCCTGGGATTGTGCCTTTCCTAAACAGAATGGGGAGAGGCACCTATTAGCACAATAAAGGGGCTTGAGAGCCCAGAGAATACTTTACCTTAAAAAAATGAAAAGACTTAGGGAGACACAGAGAGACAGACAGAAATGGAGAGAAAGAGACAGGTAACACTACCCACTAGAAATAAGTGAGGAAGAAGTCTCAGCAGAAAATCTTAATTTTAAGTCTCTGAAAGCAATATTTCACAGCTGAAGTTCAGGATCCACGTGGAGATAGGCCTATGTTTGTGCCTTTCTAGAAATAAGCGAGGAAAAGTCTCAGCAGAAAATCTTAATTTTAAGTCTCTGAAAGCAATATTTCACAGCTGAAGTTCAGGATCCATGTGGAGATGGGCCTGGGTTTATGCCTTTTCTCTATCATCTAACTTTTTTTTTTTTTTTGAGAGGTTTTTGCTATAGGGCGCGTGCGCTCGCCAGACAGACAGACAGAGACAGAGAGATAGAAAGCGAGAAATCACCCCCCAGGGGGGATGGCCACGCCGCAATCCCCTCTCCTCCATTCTCCTCTTGGGATCTTGGGCATATCATCTAACTTTTGAACCCTTCTCTAAAACAAAAAGAGAAGGTATTTGCTGTCTGTAACCCATAATTTAAGTCCTTGGTGCTTGAGGTAGAGTCGAGCAGTCTAAGTTTTTAAAATGCCATAAATAAACAAAAACTCTTAAAACTAATTTTTGATGTTGTGTTTTTTGTTTTTTCCCTGTGCTGGTACAGTTCTTAGGACAGAAGGACAGATAGTTCACTTGAGCTTTTGGCCACATTTGCTTTTTTTTTTTTTTTTTTTTGTAGAGGTTTATGCTATAGGGCGCGTGCGCTTGCCAGAAAGAGACAGAAAGCGAGAAGCACCCCCCCCCCCCCTCCATGCCTGGCGTGAATTTAAGCCACCAGGTCTGGGGCTCGAATTACGGTTGACTACATGGGAGTTCAGCGACATAGCCATTAGGCTAATTGCTGGACCCGGCCGCATTTACTTTTAGAATGTCTTTCAGTGTTAGGTATATTTTTGCTGTCCTTTTATTTTTATGATTTTGACCTGTACTGGAGAGGTAGTATGAGAAACTATAGTGACTCCTATCCCTCATATGGCTAGTTCTCATTTTTATAGAATATTACACGAAGGAGAAAAATTTCAAGGATGTTTAAAAGCGTTTGGGAGAAAGACTCCAGTTTAGCAATCTCATTCCATTTCTGATTCGGAGAAAAATTTTCAACATTTCACAGCTGCGCGTGCGCGTTTGAAGAGCCATTAAGCACGGCTTCTTTACGCAAATGAAAGGGGCGGCCCATAATCTTTAGCGGACCAATGAAAAAGCTCCAGATGATCCTTTTTTTATTGGTTAATGGTGACCAATTAGAAATGAACTGTTTTTTAGCGGGTGTCTCACAGTAGCGCCTTGTGACGTAATGTAAGGGGGTCAACTGGCAGGGCTGAGCTGGACCAATGAGGAAAGGCAAGAGGCTGGTTTGCCTGTTCTCACGCCCCACCCTCAGACCCAGCCGGAGGAAAGTTTCACGTAAAGAAGGGAGAGGAGCGAACATGGCAGCGCATCGGTGGTTCTGGTGTGTCTCTGCGATCATGACGGTGGCACTGCTGCTCGTTTACGAGGTTCCCTCGGTCTCTGCCCAAAGAAAGAAGGAGGTGAGGACGCAATTTCCAGCAGCATGGGCTTTTCCCAGTGAGTGGAACCTGAGAGGAATCTATTCGCTCCTTCCTGTCCCCTTTTCTTCTCCAGTTCTGTCTTCAATTCCGCCCGTTGTCGGAGTTGGGATTTTCTAGAGAAGGAGCGGTAACTCCTTGTCTTCTGGGGAATGTAAAGCCTGAGAGTTGGGTGGGGTAGCAATAGTCTGGCTTCTGTAGGCCTTCAAATATAGATAACTAGGAGTTTTGACACTTCTTACTATGGGCCGCATCAGGTGTTGGGTGTGGGAAGCTCGACTTTTAGGTTCAGGGGATATACTGTCTCAGAGTCTGTCTGCTGTCTGCAGATGTAACTCCCTCATAGATGTATAAGAGCTATCTGTTAATAATTTGTAAGTTTCACTTCGATCGTGCGAATTAGTCCGAAGAGTGAAATTATGCCAGATTTATTGCCCTGTCCAAATAATTGTTTCAAAGTCATTCCCCAGAGTAAAAGCTCTTAAACCATTTTCGGCCGTTGAACAAATACCAAGCGTGCTAAGTACTGTTGTAGGCTCTTGGTATATACGTAACTAAACAAAACTAACATCCTCCTTATGAAACTTACAGTCTTTGGGTGATGAAAAGAAATACGGTATTCTTTTTTCACTATTGAGCAGTCCAAGCAAAGGAATTTTAAGATTTTGTTTTGAAACATTTGTGACTTAGAGCCCTATAGTCATAGAGCTTTAAAAGATCAGTAGTAATTAATTATACTGTCCAATTTTATAAATGAGAAAAAACGGGTCCTAAATTTTCACAGGTAACTATTGCAGAACAAAGATTAAAGCCCGAGGTCAGTCAGCCTAATGCTGTTTCCTGTACATTCTGTGCTTCCTTTAGTACACAAATCCTGTTCACACACATTTAAAATACTAGCCAAACAGTTTAGATGCATGTCAACTTGAGTTGAATTAATAAATAAGTTATCTTCTGTATGTTTCTGAGTGTTGGAACTATTCCATGCAAATAAAAAATAAGCTAGCAAATTAAAACAATGAGTTAGGGTCCAGCAGGTGGCATGGGGGTTAAAGTGCTGGACACTCCCACATGGCCAACCATGGTTCAAGTCCTGGAACTGGAGGCTTGCTTTCTCACTTTACCTCTTTCCCTCTCTGTCTCTCTCTGGTCAAAACTAAAAAACAAAAAACAAAACAAAACAAAACAAAAAAACTCAAATGAATAAAATTAAATAATTTCCAAAAAATGTAAAAAACCCAATGAGTTATTTATTCTATTGACAAAAAAGTAAGATTTAAAAAATACAATTATTAAAGATGATGAAATGAGCAGGCTCATACACTGGAACTAGTAATTGCTGTGCCTTTTTTTCATGATGTTTCCAGTTTTAACCAGAAAAACAAAAATCTTAAAACACACACATACATTTACTAGGAAAAAAGGGATGGGTTGCCAGTACCCATCAGCAAGTGTTACCAACTGGTTCTATAATTCAGATTTTCCTACTTAAATCCCAAGTTTATTCTAAGTTACAATTTTATACATTTACTCATTTGAATAACATCAACATTGATTGAAGCAAGATGGCCTAATAAATTTTTTCTATAAATTTTTGGCTGAAACATCTCATTTCTTTTTTTAAAAAAAGATTATCTATTTAATTTTTATTTATTCATTCATTTAATGTGACCAGAGAGAGAGAGAAGGAAAGCAGGAAAGCAAGCCACCAGGTCCAGGAGTTGAACTGTGGTTGGCCATGTAGGAGTGTCCAGCGCCTCAACTACCGCGCCAACTTCTGGCCCTGAAACATCTAATTTCTAAAACTAGTACTCTAATATACTGAAATGTACAAATACATTTACCTCAGTACCATCTGACATTGATATTTGTATATTTAGGATATAAAGTAATAAGGAGGCGGTTAATGTACCAAAATCCATATTCACATGACAGTGTAAAAATTGTCTTTCAGGGGGCCAGCAAGGGGCGAGGTGGTTTAAAGGCACTGAGCCTTCTCCATGACTGACCATGGTTTGAATCTCAGACCTGGTAGCTTGCTTTCTCACTTCTCTCTCTCTCTCTCTCTCTCTCTCTGTCTCTGTCTCTGTCTCTGGTGAGCACACATGCCCTGTAGCAAATTTGTTCTTTTTTTTTTTTGGAGAGGTTTTTGCTATAGGGCGCGTGCGCTTGCCAGACAGACAGACAAAGACAGAGAGATAGAAAGCGAGAAATCAACCCCCAGGGGGGATGGTCACGCCGCAATCCCTTCTCCTCCATTCTCCTCTTGGAATCTTGGGCACGCACGCACACGCGCCCGGCGTGAGTTTAAGCCACCGGGTCCGGGACTCGAACCGTGGTCGACTACGTGGGAGTCCAGCGACATAGCCAGTACGCTAACTGCTGGTCCCGACCTGTAGCAAATTTAATAGTAACAGTAAAAATAATGATAAATATTGGGTTGTCAGAAAAGTCATAACATATTTTTCCGTTTTTCTGTGTAAAAATATATCATGACTTTTCCAACAAACCAATAAAATTAAATTATTCTAAAAAAAGTTACGAAAAAAAGATTTGTCTTTCAAAAATTGTAATAAAATTGTGTTTAAAAGCATATGTATTTTTTATTACTCTTGTATATATTATGGACAGAACTATCGACCAGCTTTTTATGCCCCTTCACACATTATGTTCATTAAGTTTAACTATCTCAGTTTTAGTGGAAAAGTATATTTGAAAAGCCACTCTATAGTAATTATGGCAAGACTGATTAAAATACAGAGGTAGGAACCAGCAAATGGTATAATGGTTACCTCACTGGGTTCCTATGTAGTCGACCACGGTTCAATTCCTGGACCCAATGGCATAAAACTCACACTGGGTATGTGTGCATGCATGCCCAAAATCCCAAGAGAAGAAGGGAGGAGAATAGATTGCAACATGGCCATCCCCCCTGGGGGGTGATTTCTTATTTCTGTCTCTCTCTCGAGCACATATACCCTATAGCAAAAATCTCTCTAAAAGAAAAAGTATAAAATGCAGAGGTAAAGATTCCATCTGTATAGAACTTAGAAAATAATTTTTTTTGAGAGGTTTCTGCTATAGGGCACGTGCGCTCACCAGAAAGACAAAAGAGACAGAAAGCGAGAAATCACCCCTCAGGAGGATGGCCACAACACAATCCCTTCTCCTCCATTCTCTCGGGATCTTGGACACGCACGCACACGCGTCTGGCGTGAGTTTTAAGCCACCGGGTCCGGGACGTGAACTGCGGTCGACTACATGGGAGTCCAGCGACATAGCCATTATGCTAACTGCTGGTTCCCAAACTTTTAAATATTTTTTCACAATATACTTTATTTATGGGGGCCAGCATATGGTATAATGGTTATGTCATTGGACTCCCACATAGTTGACTGTGGTTTGAGGAAAAGAGATTGCAGCATGGCCATCCCCACTGGTGGGGGTGATTTCTCACTTTTGGTCTCTCTGTCTCTCTCTCTCTCTCTGGTGAGCTCACATGCCCTATAGTAAAAAGCTCTCTTAACAAAAAACTCCCAAAAGGATAAAAGAAGAACACACTGAATGTGTGTGTATACATACCCAGAATCTTAACTTAACAGGATGGAGAAATGGAGGAGAGTAGATTCCATCATGACCATGCCCCATCAGAGGTTGCTTTCTCTCTCTCTCTCTTACTTCTCATCTCTCTCTGGCAAGTGCATGTTCTCTTTGGCAATTAAATAAAAATTAAACTTACTTCCCTGAATTAATATGATTAAAAATCACTTAGGTTACTCATAGTTGCCTGTTATTAAGTGGAATGCTATCTCATTATGTACATCTTTAACAGTGTTTTCGCTGGAACATCATCTTATTCTACTTTACCAGTCACTGTGGTTTATGTGCTTTATCTATAATATAGATTATTATCTGCAGAGTATCATTTCTTTTTGAAAGATGAGTGAACTGACTAAGCAAGAGAAAGGTTGGGGGCTTGCTTAAAGAAGCACAGCTCTAAGAAGCTGAATTAGGATCCTACCCTTGGTCTAACTTCAAAATCTATGCCTTCTGCTAGGTCATAGAGGCTATCTTTTACAGTGACAAGTTTTATTTTTATGGTAAGTTATTTTTCTCGTGTAGTAGAAGGGAAGTTGCTTATCACTGCTTTTGGTGTTGTCTTTAGGAGGCAGCATGATGAATATGGAAAAGCATAATCTTTGATAAAATCATTCATATTCTTTGACCTACTTATGAGAATCTATGATAGATGAAGTAATGTGAAATATGGAAAATGGTGAGTGTACAGATCATATGTATCATAGTAATAATGCTAGGATGGCAGATAATATCATCCTCAGTTTTCTCTTTTTTTTTTTATTTTTGAGGGATTTGTGCTGTAGGGCGTGTGTGCTTGCTGAAGAGAGAGAGAAAGCGAGAAATCATTCCCCAAGGTGTATGACCATGCCACATTCCCTTCTCCCTTTTCCTCCTGGGATCTTGGGCTTGCACGCACACGTGCCTGGTATTATTTTGAAGCCACCAGGTACAGGACTTAAACTGTGGTCTGCCATGTGGGAGTCCAATGACATAACCACTATTCCTTCTGCTGGTCCCTCAGTTTCCAAAAAATTATTTAAAATTTTGAAGAGGATGTCCTTTAATCCAAGCCTAGTGATCTTTATTTTTTTAAAGAGATTTTTGCAACAGGGTGTGTGCACTCTCTGGACAGAGTCAGAGTGAGAGAGAGAGAGAAGTGAGAAATCGCCCCTCAATGGAGTTGGCCATGCTGCAATCCCTTTCCTCCATTCTCCTTTCAGGATTTTGGGTATGCACACACATGCACCTGGTATGATTTTCAAGCAGCTGGGTCTAGGACTTGAACCATGGTTGGCCATCTGACAGTCTAGCATCCTAACCACCACACCACATGTTGGCCCCTTACCTGCACATTTTAACAAGGCAGGCTATCATTGGTAAAGCATCGGTGTCTTCTGACATTACTTTGAGAACTGACACATGAAAGTATCACATGAGCAAACCCTACAGTTATTTAAGACAAATATATTACACAAAAATAAGCTCAGGAGTAGTCACAAAATGAATTGAGACACCCCCAAAAAAGAAAATACACAAGAAAGAGTACAGTGATGTATTTGAGCCTTATTCAGTAAACAGGTGAACTGACAATGGAGTAGATTGTGTTTTTTTAAATATTTATTTATTTATTATTATTTAGTTTCCTCTAGGGCACACACACTCATAAAGAGAGACAGAAGGAGAGAGAGAGGTAAAGTGAGACAGCAAGCCCCTAGGTCTGGGGCTTGAGCCACAGTTGGCCAGCTGGTCCCACAGATTGCATTTAAGCACTAATAATGCTCTTTCTAGCTCACTGTCTGTCTCTATCAGTGATTATCTGCCAATTATGTTTCTAGATCTGCTATGTCTCACTCTTAATTTCAGGATGGAGTTGGAAATGTATTGCATAACTAGGAACTTTATTTTACTAACGTCTAATGACTGTAAGATGATTAGCAAAGCTAAAAAAGTTTTATGAATAAAGCCTGATGATCTAAAACAAAGATTCAGTTAAATTTTGAGGGAAAAATAGGTATATCATGGAGGAATTCAGACTGGTCATGCTTAGCTTTGTTACCCTGCAATTTAAAAGATACCTGAATGGCAGGATGACATTTTAATTTTAAGTAATAATTAATGGATTCCTATACTCTATTTTGATACATGACATTCAGTGATGGAAGAAGACTATGTAGTTATGTCTTAAGCCATGTTGCTTGAGCTAATCAAGATAAACATAAACTACTGTCTCACTGCCCTTTCTTGGTCTTTTTAATCCCTCGTGGTACTAAATTTTTCACTTGGCTATTACTAACAGAATTATAGTTATTTGTGCCTTTTTGTAAAATAGCTTTTTGGTATAGGGTGCACATGCTTGCTGGAGAGACAGAGACAGAGAAAGCAAGAAATCACTCCCTGGGGGAATGGTCACATGGACTTTGGGCACACATGGACATGCACCCAGTGTGAGTTTTTCTTTTTAAGAATTATTTAATTTTATTCATTGTCACTATTTTATTTTTACTTTTTTTCGAAGTTGACCAGAGAGAGGCAGAAAGAGGACAGTGAGAAGTCAAGCTGTCAAGTCTAGGACTTGAACTGCTATCAACCGTGTAGAAGTCCAGCTACCTTAACCACCATGCTGCCTACCAGCTTGATATTTTTGTTTTTGATTTTTGTTCCTCCCCCCCCCATGTGTTTTAAGCTGTCAGGTCTGGGATTTGAACTGCATTCGACCACATGGGAGTCCAGTGATGTAACCATTATGCCATTTGTTGGTCCCAGGATTGGAGTTATTAATTCACTTTGTGTTTTGTAGCCATGCTAATTAAAATGTGTCAAGAGAAGAGAGACAGGAAACTTTACTTTGTTGGTAAGTATTGTATTTTTTTAGGAATTATTTTATTGAACTTTGTTTATTTATTTTAATTTGACCAGAGAGAGACAGAGTGAGAAAGAGAAAGAGAGAAAGAGAGAGAGAGAGAGAGAGAGAGAGAGAGAGAGAGAGAGAGAAAGCTACCAATTCCAGGACTGGAACTGTGGTCATCCATGTAGGAGTTCAGTGCCCTTAACCACCATGCCACTTGCTGGCCCCTGTATTGTATTTAAATATTTTTTTCTTTAATTTGAATAATTGAAAATAGTCAAAATAGTATTCTAAGGACAAAGAAGAAAATCAATTGATTGTTAATGTCTTTCCTTATAAATATGTATTCTTCTATATTGAGCCTGTGTGTTACTTTTTTTTTCTTTCTTTCTTTTTTTTTAGCTATAGGGCTCGTGTGCTTGGCAGAAAGACAGAGAGAGACAGAGAGACAGAAAGCAAGAAATCACCCCCCCAGGGGGGATGGTCACGCCGCAATCCCTTCTCCTCCATTCTCCTCTCGGGATCTTGGGCATGCACACACGTGCCTGGCGTGAGTTTAAGCCACTGGGTCCGGGACTCGAACCGCGGTCGACTACATGGGAGTCCAGTGACATAGCCATTACACTAACTGCTGGTCCCGTGTTACTTTTAAATTAATATAACCAATGCAAATTTTAAAATTTAGATCGATATATTTTTTTAAGAGATCTTTGACTTAGGGTGCGTGTGCTCACTGGGGAGAGAGAGAGAGACAGACTGTGAGAGAGAAAGTGAGAAATCATCCTCCAGGGGTATTGGCCACACCACAATCCCTTCTCCATTCTCCCAGAATCTTCAGCATGCATGAACATGTGCCCAATATGATTTTTTCAAGCCACTGGGACTGGGACTGGATCCACAGTCAGCCATGTGGAAGTCCAACAATGTAAACTCTGTGCCATCTGATCTCTCAATATATCTTCTTAAATAGTTCAAACTATTAGTGGAAAAGTATTGGTAATAGTTTTTTCCAAATCAGTTGTTTTTTGGGTTCTGAGTAGTTTATTTGATAACCATTTATTTTTACATACTATATAATCTCTGGAAAATATGTTTCATTTTTTATTTTTGGAGAGGTTTTTGCTATAGGGCACGTGCGCTTGGCAGAAAAACAGAGAGAGACAGAGAGACAGAAAGCGAGACATCACCCCCCAGTGGGGATGGCCATGCCACAATCCCTTCTCCTCCATTCTCTTCTTGGGATCTTGGGCACGCACGCACGCACGCACGCACACACACACGCCCGGCATGAGTTTAAGCCACTGAGTCTGGGACTCGAAGCGCGGTCGACTACATGGGAGTCCAGTGACATAGCCATTACAACAACTGCTGGTCCTGAAAATATGTTTCTTACTAGTTACTTTAAAGTATTAAATAGTTAATAGAAGAATCTGCGCGGCACAGGTGAAATTTTAATCTTTTCCATTTGAAGGTTGTGACTTTGGAAGATAAAGGAATATCTAGAAAGTGAATACTGAGACCTAGTTTAAATAAAGTAAAACAATTTCAATTCTGGACCATGCCTTTCCATACCCAAATAGTAGTCTCTTGACAAAAGATGAGATGTATCCCAAGGAAGAAGTTTCATCAGGCCTAGATATTTACCATGATCAAGAAACTCCTCACTTTGCAATCCATAGCAAACTGAACCAGAGTGCTAGGAGCAACATGGCTGACTGTGAATTAGGATCCCCAGATCAGCTTCAAAACACACTGGGTGGATGTGTGTACATGCTCAAGATTCATATGAGCTAGAGGGCTGGGAAAGGGATATCACAATACCTTGTTGAGAATGCTTCTCTTTCTCTCTTTGCTGTTCTGTTTCTTTTGTACTATCATGAATAAAGCATATGAAAAAATGCTTGTGCCAGCAGGTGGTGTGGTGATGAAGGCGATGGATCCCATGTGGCTAACTCTGCAGTTCAAGTCTCAGGCCTGGTAGCTTGAAAAACATCTGGAGTACATGCCCCCAAAATCCCAAGAGGAGAATGAAGGAGAAACCTTTGCAGTGTGGCCATTTCCCACAGGGGGTGATTTCCTACTTTTCCCTCTTTCTCTTTCTTTCTGGTGTGTTTTTTGTTTTGTTTTGTTTTTGGGTTTTTTTTTGGAGCTTTTTTTTTTTTTAGAGGTTTTTTCTATAGGGCGTGTGTGCTTGCCAGACAGAGAGAGAGACAGAGAGATAGAAAGTGAGAAATCACCCCCCGGGGGGGATGGCCACACCACAATCCCTTCTCCTCCATTCTCCTCTCGGGATCTTGGGCATGCACACACATGTGCTCGGCGTGAGTTTAAGCCACCAAGTCCAGGACGCAAACCGTAGTCGACTACGTGGGAGTCCAGCGACATAGCCATTACACTAACTGCTGGTCCCGCATTTTCTTTTGTTTGTTTGTTTTTGTTTTTTGCTACAGGGCACGTGCGCTCGCCAGAAAGACAGAGAGAGACAGACAGAAAGAGAAATCACCCCTGAGGGAGGATGGCCACAATCCCTTCTCCTTCATTCTCCTCTTGGGATCTTGGGCATGCGCGCACACATGCCTGGTGTGAGTTTAAGCCACTGGGTCTGGGTCTTGAACCGCAGTCGAATACATGGGAGTCCAGCGACATAGCCATTACGCCAACTGCTGGTCCCATCTCTGTCTCTTTCTAGCAAGCACATATGCACTATGGCAAAAAATCTAAAAATAAATAAATAAACAAATTCATTATCTCTTTTTGTAAGGGAAATGCAAATTAAAACTACAATGAGATACTACTTAACCTCAGTCAGAATGGCTATGATAAAAAAAATAAAGAATGGCAAGTACTGGGAAGGCTCTTGTGAAAAGGGAACCCTCCTGTACTGTTGGTGAGAATATAACTTAGTGCATCCACTGTGGAAAAACCATATGGAGGTTCCTCAAAACCTACAAATAGAACTAGCTACCATATGACCCAGTAATATCAGTCCTGAGTATTTACCTAAAATATAGGAAAATAGTTGGAAAGAAATTGGTATGTTTATGTTTATTACAAAGTTACAATTGCTAAGACATATTATCAACCAAAATGCCCAAGAATGGGTGACTCAATTGAAAAAATGTGGCACACATACACTGTGGCATACTACTCAGCCATAAAAAACAGTGAGATCCTGTCACTCGATACAAAGTGGCTGAATATAGAAGATTTAACCCTAAGTGAAGCAAGTCAGGCTATGAAATGATTTTATATATATATATATATATATATATATATATATATGTATATACACACACACACACACACACACATATATATATATATATTTTTTTTTTTTCCCTGCTCAATATATACCAAATATCTGCACTCTATGGTAGAAATTGGAGGATTTGAAGATGTAATATCAGGGCGGGCAAGTGTAGATACCAGAGACAATATAGGAGGGAGTGGATAGTAGTGAGTGGGAGAGAGTGGCTCAGAAAAAAAAAATTAACAGACACAGAATGTAAAATTATCTGTTGAAAATATTATATATGGGGCCAGCAGGTGGTATGCTGGTTAAGGGCGTTGCACTCCCACATGGCCAACCATGGTCTGAGTCCCGGTCCTGGTGGCTTGCTTTCTCACTGCACCACCCCCCCCCCTTTTCTCTTTCTCACTCTGTCCCTCTCTGGTCAAATTAAAATAAATAAAGGTATAAAATAATTTTAAAAGGAAGAAAGTATTACAAATATTAATATCTTTGACTTGATTGACATGGATGCTTTGAAAAACCGTATTGTGGGGCCAGCAGGTGGCATAGTGGTTAAGGTACTAGACTCAGACATGGTTGACCATGATTGGAGTTCCAGACCCAGTGGTTTGAAACTCACACCAGCCATGTGTGCATGTGTGCCAAAAATCCCAAGAAAAGAATGGAGGAGAAGGGATTGTGGTGTGGCCATCTCCCCTCGGGGATGGTTTCTCACTTAAAGTCTCTCTGTCACCGTCAAACACATGTGCTCTATAGCAAAAAAAAAAAAAAAAAAAAAAAAAGAAAAATCATTCTCTTATAAAAATAAAAAATAAAAACCATATTGTATGCTGTAAAGATGTACAATGATTGCAGGTAAACTTAAAAAAATAGGAAGAAAGACAAGTCAATTCTTAAATAAAAATGAGTATAGGTAGAGTTAGAGAGAGATATATAAGTCAACTGAATAGCTAGAGAGGCTTGGAGGAAGTAATTTCTTAAGTAACAATATTTTAATCCTCTAGTTTCAGTAGTATTGAATTAAAATGGATACACTTGGGAGCCAGGACCTCATACCACAGTGGCTAAGTGCTGTGCCTAAAAAAGCTGAATTCCACATGGCTAACCACAGTACAAGTCCCAGCCCCAGCATGCTGGGCACATGCACATGTGTATCAGATCCTGATACAATGGAGAAATGGAGGAGAAGGGATTGCAGGGTAACTACACCCATGGGGAGTAGTCTCTCTCTCACAGGCACATGTACCTCTGGCAATCAAAAATTATTAAGATGATAAAGTTAATTTTAAATAAACTAGCAGACTCATACAATACATACATTTAAAATTATAAACCACATGGCTTCTAGAAGACTAGAAACAACCCATATGTGCATCAATAGAAAATTGCTTAAATAAATTGTAGAATAACCATGCAATAGAATATAATACAAATGATAAAAAATATTGGCCTGGGGGCCAGCAGATGGCATGATGGTTAGGCTCTGGACTCCTACAAGGCTGACTGTGGTTTGAGTCCCAGACCTGGCAGCTTGCTTTCTTACTTTCTCTCTCTCTCTTTCTCTCGTGAGCACACATGCCCTATAGCAAATTAAAAAAAATAATAGCAAGCATAAATAAAATTAAATAAAAATAATTCTTAAAAAAGCATTGTCATGGGAGAACTCTAGTATATATTATTAATTGAAAAAAGCAAGGGACCAGCAGATGGTGTAATGGTTACATCACTGAGCTTCCCTGTAGTCAACTGTGGTTTGAGTCTTGGACTCGGAGACTTAAAACTTATGCTGGCCTTATATGCATGGATGCCCAGGATCCCAAGAAGAGAATGGAGGAGAAGGGATTGTGGTGTGTCCATCTTCCCAAGGGGTGATTTCTTGCTTTCTGTCTGTCTCTGCAGCAAGCACACACACCCTATAGCAAAAATCTCTCTCTTAAAAAAGAAGAGCAAGGTATAAGAAAAGTATATAATGTATAATTTAACTTTTAAAAAATAAGTTGTACTACATGTTATATATTATGTATGTGTATATTGCTGGATAAATGGTATAAAATTACTCAATATTGCTATCATTATTCACTGCTAGGCAGCAGAAAAAAAGGATGATATGAGGAGATGATGAATAAGTGGAGGACTTTACTTTGTACATTAAAAATTTTACAAGGAGCCTATATTACCTTGATGTGTGTGTATATACAGATTTGTTCTAAAATATATTAATCATTCAGTAAAAACATTATACAATTAATGACTAAAAGAACAGAAAGCTTTTGACTCAAATCTGAAGAAAACACAGTCTTTTTTTTTTTTTTGGAGAGGTTTTTGCTATAGGGCATGTGCACTCGCCAGACAGAGGGAGACAGAGAGACAGAAAGCGAGAAATCACCCCCCAGGGGGGATGGTCGCGCCACAATCCCTTCTCCTCCATTCTCCTCTCGGGATCTTGGGCACGCACACACACGCGCCCGGCATGAGTTTGAAGCCACCGGGTCCGGGTTGCGAACCGTGGTCGACTACGTGGGAGTCCAGCGACATAGCCATTACGCTAACTGCTGATTCCCATACACAGTCTTTTTTTTTAAGAGAGATTTTTGCTATAGAGTGTGTGCACTTTCCAGAGACACAGAGAGAGAGAGAGAAAGCGAGAAATCACCCTCAGGGGTGATGGCCATGTCACAATCCTTTCTCCTTCATTCTCCTCCTGGAATTTTGGGCACTCACACACGTGTGTCCAGCTTGAATTTCAAGCTGTTGGGTCTGGAACTTGAACCGTGTTTAGTCATGTGTGAGTTTAATGCCTTAACCACCACACCACCTGCTGTCCCCATCATTTTAAAGAAAACAAACTCAGAAAGGAACCTAGTTGCCTCTATAGTAAACAGTCTTTTGAAATGATTATCTTATTTTCTAAGAGTTTTGAAAGGACCATGTAATTCCTGTGAACTAATCTCTTTTACTTGATCATCATTTGGGAATTGAATAGCCAGAAATTTGGTCTTTCCAGTCTGTTAATTATCCGGAAGTGGAATATTATAAATTTTTTGCATAGAACTGGTTGAAAAGAATCTATTTAAACATTTTGTATAAGAAAATCTATATATTGCGCCAGCAGATGGTGTAGTATTATGGTGCTGGCATCCCACATAGATGACAGTAGTTTGAGTCCTGGACCCAACAACTTGAAAATCCTGAAAAGAGAGTAGAGGAGAAGGAATTGGATTGTGGTCATCCTCCCTGGGCAGTGATTTCTCACTTTTTCTCTCTCTGTCTTTCTCTGGCAAGTGCACTGGCCCTATGGCAAAAAACCTTTAAAAAAAAGTAAAAAAAGAAAATCCACATATTGGGGCCAGCTTGAAGGCAGCTTGATCCCACATGGGTGACATTGAGGTTCAAGTCTTGGACCTGGAGGCTTGAAAAACATACCATGTGTGTGTGTGTGTGTATATCCAAAATCCCAATAAGAGAAATGAAGGAGAAGGGATAACAGTGTAACCATCTTCTACGGGGGAATACATTTTAGCTTTTCTGCTCTCTCTTTCTCCATTGTGAGCATGTGCACCTTCTGGGAAGTATTTTTAAAAAGAAAATCCACATATTTATAACTAATTTAAATTGCATAATTTTCTTGGCATGATCATATATCTCTGTTTGAATAGAAATAGAATATATGAAACTATGTAAATGCTGGTTACCGATCTACCCTTATTTTCTCAAAAAGTCCCAAATAGAATCTGTAGTCATAGTGAATAAAATAACCAAGTCATGTTTGAATTTGTTGATAACTATGAAATTTAATTTGAAAATGTAGTAATATTAACAACTGCTTTAAAATATAGAATGTGTGGGGACCAGCAGATGGTATAATGGTTATGTCAGTGGTCTCCTATGTAGTCAACCATGGTTCAAGTCCTGGACCCGGCAGCTTAAAATTCATGCCAGGTGCATGTGCGTGCATGCCCAAGATCCTAAGAGGAGAATAGAAAAGGGATTGGAGTTTGGCCATGACCCCTGGGGGGTGATTTCTCACTTTTTATTTCTCTGTCTCTCAAGCGAGCACACATGCCTTATAGCAATAATCTCTCTAAATAATATACATATAAAGTGTGTGTGTATGTGTGTGTGTGTAATTTTTTTCTTAATTAACCAGAGAACACATGCACTTGTTAGAGAGATACAAGGAGAGGGAAGTAGAAAGCACCCACAGTCCCTTTTCTTTAATTCATTTATCACATCAGGATTTTGGGCATATATGTACATGTGCCTGGCATGTTTTCAGCATATGTGTACATGTGCCTGGCATGTTTTCAAGCCACCAGGTTCAGGACTTGAACTGTGCAGTCAGCAATGTGAATCTAGGTCCCTTAGGAACCATCAGGCCACAGAGCCTGCCATATAATTATTTTTTTGGTAGAGGTTTTTTTTTTGGAGAGTTTTTTGCTACAGGGCACGGGCACTCGCCAGACAGAGAGAGACAGAGAGACAGAAAGTGAGAAATCACCCCCCAAGGGGGATGGCCACACTGCAGTCCCTTCTCCTCCGTTCTCCTCTTGGGATCTTGGGCACACATGCACACGCACCCGGCGTGAGTTTTAAGCCACCGGGTCCGGGACACGAACCACGGTCGACTACATGGGAGTCCAGCGACATAGCCATTACAGTAACTGCTGGTCCCGGTAGAGGGTTTTTATTGTTTTTGTTTTTGTTTTTGCCTTAGGGCATGTGTACTTGCTAGAGAGAGACAAGGACAGAGACAGTGAGAGGGAAAGTGAGAAATCACCTACCAGGGGGATGGCCATGCCACAATCCCTTTTCCTCCATTCTCTTCCTGGGATCTTGGGCATGCATGTACATGTGCCCAACATGAGTTTCAAGACACTGGGTCTAAGACTTGAACCACAGTTAACCATGTGATTGTCCAGCGACATAACTGCTACTTTATCTGCTGGCCCCTCTTATAATTGTTTTTAAAGACAAATTCTCAGTGTCTTAGTCTTCTTGACTCAGCTTTCTAGCTAGTACTACAGGCATTCACTGTGTGCCTAGCTCTTTTTTAAAAAACAAAACAAAACCAGGGTCTCACTTTGTTGCCCAGGCCAGCCCTGAGCTTATGATCCTCTGCCTCAGCCTCTCTGATTCACTGGTATTATCAGCACATGTGACCATGCCTGGACTTTAGGTTGGACCAGTAATTGACTCTGGCCTCCCATGTGATCCCAGCCTATGGAGCACAGTGTTGGCAACACACACCTCTGTGCTGGGCCTAGAATGTATATTTTAAAAATGTGAACCAATAATAATATACTGTTGTTCATCTTGTTGGAAGAACCAAATAAATTTAACTTAACCTTTGTTTAAATAAAATATTCACTACTTTTGACAATAACTGGTAACTAATTCTGTTGAATTGCTGAATTAGCAGGCACCAAGAGGCTATCTTGATCACTGTTTTCCTTTATTCTGTCTATGTCCTGGTTCACTCTCTTCCATAGCCATTGCCAACTTCTGTTTCATTGTATCACACATATTGTTAATTATTCATTTTAACAATTTTTCCATAATGAATGTATTTCCCTGTGGGTTTAGAGTCTATATGGTTTTCCAAATGTGACATAGTCGTTGTGTGACTCTTACTAGAATTACTTTGTTTCTTCTATAAAACTAATTCTTATGCAATCTTTTCCCATCATTTATAGAAGTGTCCTAAGGAAATAAAATTGTTTCCAGTATTCGCTGAATTCAGATATGCTCTAAAGACAAATGATGCATTTTTGTAATCCATGTTATTACCCTGTTTCTAAAGTGAAAAAAGCTTTTTTTTTAATGTATAATTTGCATTTTAGTTTTTCCCAGAGGACAGTTCTTTAGACTTAGCTCCTTACATGGCCTTCGGTGGAGGGTGAGGGGCAGCACCCACAGGTCTAAATTGGGGTGGGGGTGTTCCATCCTTCCAAGCTTCACAGGATTGCTTCCTGACTACCTTGCTATGAATGGCACAACTCACACAGTAATGTATCTTCACATACAGCTTAGGGGTACATAGGCATTGAAGACACTTGCTTTGGAGATGTCCCTGACAGCTGCAACCTCTACTGTGTTTCGGATGACGAACTACTTAATAGCCTTCTTGGGCAGACTTTTTGTGCAGCAAATAGGCTGCATGTGGCCATGGCCCTTTCTGGCATGTTCCTTTTCTTTGTCATCTTGGAAGCGAGGCTGTGAGAGAAAAAGGCTTTATTTCTATGTAAGGGTCTGGGCCTCTAACCCTGCAGTCTGCCCTGTGGCATCCGAGGCCTTGACCTCCACACTTCCTGCTGGCCTATCACCAAGTTTTATTTAGTAACATGTATAATGGTATCTCATTATGCCCTTAATTTGCATTCCCGTAAAGGCTGATGATGTTGAGAATCCTTTCATATGTTTATTTGACGAAATGTCTTCAAATCTTCTGGTATTTTCTAACTGAATTGTTCAGTTTTTTTACTATCAAGGTTTGATAATTCTTTTTTTTTTTTTGAGAGGTTTTCGCTATAGGGTGCGTGCGCTCACCAGACACACAGAGAGAGACAGAGACAGAAAGCGAGAAATCACCCCCCAGGGGGGATGGTCACGTCGCAATCCCTTCTCCTCCATTCTCCTCTCGGGATCTTGGGCACGCATGCACACGCACCCGGCGTGAGTTCTAAGTCACCAGGCCCGGGACACGAACCGCGGTCGACTACGTGGGAGTCCAGCGACATAGCCATTACGCTAACTGCTGGTTCCCAAGGTTTGATAATTCTTAGAAATACATTCTAGCGGGGCCATCAGGTGGTGTGGTGGTTAAAGGCGCTGGACTCCCACACAGCCAACCATAGTTCAGGTCCTGGACTGGCAGTTTGCTTTCTCAGTTTCTCTCTCTCTCTCTCTCTCTCTCTCTCTCTCTCTTGCTTTCTCCTTCTCTGGTCAAATTAAAAAAACAATAAACAAATAAATAAAGTTAGATAAAATAATTCTTAAAAAAAGAAATATATTCTAGCTACTAATCTTTTTTTTTGGAGAGGTTTTTGCTATAAGGCGTGTGCACTCGCCAGAAAGACAGAGACAGAAAGCGAGAAATCACCTTCCAGAGGGGATTGCCATGCAGCAATCCCTTCTCCTCCATTCTCCTCTTGGGATCTTGGGCGCACACACACACATGCGCCTGGCCTGAGTTTAAGCCACCGGCTCCGGGACTTGAGCTGTGGTCAACTACATGGGAGTCCAGCGACATAGCTATTATTGCAAACTGCTGATCCCTCTAGCAACTAATCTTTTATCCAATAGGTATTTTGAAAATACTTTCTCCTACTCTAGAGTTTATCTGTTCTCTGAACAAAGTCTTTCACAGAGTAAAAGTTTGTAGTTTGGGGCCAGTAGGTGACATGGAGGTTAAGGCAGCTGGATCTCACGTGGCCAACTTTGTGGTTTGAGTCCTGAACCTGGTGGCTTGAAAAATAAACCAGACTTGTGTGCATTCCCAAAATTCCAAGAGGAGACTAGAGGAGAAGGGATTGTGGTGTGGCCATCCCCTATCAGGATGCTGTCAAGCTTCCCCTCTCACTCTCTGTCTCTTTCCAAAAAAAGAAAAAAAAATACATGCCCTAAAGCAAACTTTAAAATAAGGGGCTAGCAAGTGGCATGATGGTTAAGGCGCTGGATTCCCACATGTCCGACTGTGGTTTGAGTCCCAAGTCCAGCAGCTTGAAAATCATGCTAGGCCGGGGCCCTCTCCCACGTGCCGTGGCCAGGGTCTGCCCCGCGTGCCGTGGCCGGGGCTCTGCTCCGCATGCCCTATCCGGAGGTCCGGCCCGACCGGGGCTCTGCCCCGCGTGCCATGGCCGGGCTCTGCCCTGCGTGCCGTGGCCGGGGTCTGCCCCACGTGCCGTGGCCGGGTTCTGCCCCCGCGTGCCATGGCTGGGGTCTGCCCACGCGTGCCGTGGCCGGGTTCTGCCCCGCGTGCCATGGCCAGGACTCTGCTCCGCGTGCCGTGGCCGGGGCCTGCCCCACGTGCCGTGGCCGGGGCCCTGTCCCATGGGCCGTGGCCGGGGTCTGCCCCGTGTGCCATGGCCGGGGTCTGCCCCCGCGTGCTGTGGCCGGGACTCTGCCCCGCGTGCCGTGGCCGGGGTTCTGCCCAACGTGCCGTGGCCGGGACTCTGCCCCGCGTGCCGTGGCCGGGGTTCTGCCCCGTGTGCCGTGGCCGGGGTCTGCCCCCGCGTGCCGTGGCCGGGACTCTGCCCCGCGTGCCGTGGCCGGGGTTCTGCCCCCGCGTGCCGTGGCTGGGGTTCTGCCCCGTGTGCCGTGGCCGGGGTCTGCCCCCGCGTGCCGTGGCCGGGGTCTGCCCCGCGTGCCGTGGCCGGGACTCTGCCCCGCGTGCCGTGGCCGGGGCCTGCCCCGCGTGCCGTGGCCGGGGCCCTGCCCCGCGTGCCGTGGCCCGGGCCCTGCCCCGCGTGCCGTGGCCCGGGCCCTGCCCCGCGTGCCGTGGCTGGGGTCTGCCCCGCGTGCCGTGGCCGGGGCCCTGCCCCCGCGTGCCGTGGCCGGGGTCTGCCCTGCGTGCCGTGGCCGGGGCTCTGCTCCACATGCCCTATCCGAGGTCCGGCCCAACCGGGGCTCTGCCCCGCGTGCCGTGGCCGGGGCCTGCCCCGCGTGCCGTGGCCGGGGCCTGCCCCGCGTGCCGTGGCCGGGACTCTGCCCCGCGTGCCGTGGCCGGGGCCCTGCCCCGCGTGCCGTGGCCGGGGTCTGCCCCGCGTGCCGTGGCCGGAGTCTGCCCCCGCGTGCCGAGGCCGGGTTCTGCCCCCGCGTGCCGTGGCCGGGGCCCTGCCCCGCGTGCTGTGGCCAGGGCCCTGCCCCGCGTGCCGTGGCCGGGGTCTGCCCCGTGTGCCGTGGCCGGGGCCCTGCCCCCGCGTGCCGTGGCCGGGGTCTGCCCTGCATGCCGTGGCCGGGGCTCTGCTCCACATGCCCTATCCGAGGTCCGGCCTAACCGGGGCTCTGCCCCGCGTGCCGTGGCCGGGGCCTGCCCCGCGTGCCGTGGCCGGGGTCTGCCCCGCGTGCTGTGGCCGGGGCTCTGCTCCACATGCCCTATCCGGAGGTCCGGCCCGACCGGGGCTCTGCCCCGCGTGCCGTGGCCGGGGTTTGCCCCGCGTGCCGTGGCCAGGGCTCTGCCCCGCGTGCCGTGGCCGGGGTCTGCCCCCGCGGGCCGTGGCCGGGGCTCTGCCCCGCGGGCCGTGGCCGGGATCTGCCCCGCGTGCCGCAACCGTTGATGGCCGTCTCTGCTTTCCTGAGCCGCGTTCCTGAAACTGTGTTCCATGGAGATTCACCTACATTTGCGGGGCTGCACAAGACCCACCCTTGGTCCAGCCCTGAGTGCAGTCTACGTTTCCTATTGTTGGGAACTTTATGATCTGATAATTGGAAAAAAAAAATCATGTTTATCATAAAAAATAATTAGAATAATAATAATAATGATTGGGGGAAACAGGAAAGATATTGAATGTTGAAGCGGGGAGATTAATGTCTCTGTACTGACTGACATGCATGGCATTCCCTTTTGAAAAAGCAATGTAATACACTGTAAAGTTATATGTAATTCAATGTAATAAAAAAATAGATAATAAAAAAAAATAAAAAAAAAAATTAAAAAAAAAGGCAAAATGAGTTCCAGTTCAGCCAGTCAATAATAAAATGCTAAAGTTAAAAAAAAAAAAAAAAAAAAAAAAAGAAAATCATGCTAGGTGGGGACCAGCAGTTAGCGTAATGGCTATGTCGCTGAACTCCCATGTAGTCATGTAGTCAACTGCGGTTCGAGTCCTGGACCCAGTGGCTTAAACTCACACCAGGCGTGTGTGCATGCGTGCCCAAGATCCCGAGAGGAGAATGGAGGAGAAGAGATTGCAACGTGGCCATCTCTCCAGGGGCTGATTTCTCACTTTCTGTCTCTCTGTGTCTTTCTGGTGAGCGCATGCGCTCTATAGCAAAAACCTCTCCAAAAAAAAAAAAAAGAGAGAGAGAGAGAAAATCATGCTGGGGGGAAAAGCAGATAGTGTCATGGTTATGTCACTGGACTCTCATGTAGTCAACCGTTGTTTGAGTCCTGTTCCCAGTAGCTTAAAATGCAGACCAGTGTGTGTGCATGTGTGCCTAGACCCCAAGAGGAGAATGGAGAAGAAAGGATTGTGGTGTGGCCATCTCCTGGGGGGGAATTTCTCGCTTTCTGTCTCTGTGTCTCTCCATGAGAACATGAGCCTTATAGAAAAAAATCTCTCTTTAAAAAAAAATTAAAGAAACTCATGCTGGGTTCATGTGCATGCATACCCCAAATCCTAGGAGAATGTAGAAGTTATTGTGGCGTGGCCAGCCCCCTGGGGGTTGATTTCTCACTTTCCCTCTCACGATATCTGTCTCATCAGCAAGCAAACGTGCCCTCTGGCAAAAACCGTAAAAGGAAAAAAAAAAGGAAGAAATAACAAAAAGTTTTCAATTTTGCTGAAGTCCAATTAATCAATTTTTTCCCTTTTTTTAGAGAGATCTTTTGCTATAGGGCACATGTGCTTACTGGAGACAGAGAGAGTGAAAAATAATCCCTCTGGGGTAATGACCACACCACAACCCTTCCTTCTTCATTTTTCTTCTAGGATCTTGTACACACACACACACACACACACACACACACACACACACGTGCCTGGCATGAGTTTCAAGGCACTGGGTCCAGGACTGGAACCACATTTGGCCATGTGGGAGTCTAGTGACATAACTGCTACACCATCTGCTGGCCTCATCATGTGTTTTGTTTTCCTTGAAGTTTTATAATTTTATAGCTAAATATGTAATCTTTTTTTTAAGGCTTTTGCCATAGGTTATATGTGCTAACCAGAGAGAGAGAGAGAAAAATCACTTCCCAGGGAACGGCTATGTCACAACCCCTTCTGCTTCATGTGCCTGGCATGATTTTCCAGCTGCCAGGTCTGGGACTCAAGCCATGATCGGTAATCTGAGAATCCAGTGCCTTAACCACCATGGCATGTGCTGGCCCTTAATTTACTTTTTGGATAGGGTGTGCAATTTAGTTAGAGGTTCATATTTTTTGCTATAAGCATCCAATTGCTCCTGTACTACCATTTGTTTAAAATGCTGTTCTTTCTCTACTACTTTGCATTTACACTTTTGTGCAAAATCATTTGGCTATACTTGTGTGGATCAATTTCTGTATTACTTAAAATTGATCATCCATTGATCTGTGTCTGTCCTTCATCTATACCATACTATCTTAGTTACTGTAGCTCTATGGTAAACCTTTTTTTTTTTGAGAGGTTTTTGCTATAGGGTGCCTACGCTCACGAGAAAGACAGAGAGTCAGAAAGTGAGAAATCACCCCCCAGGGAGGATGGCCACGCCATAGTCCCTTTTCCTCCATTCTCTTCTTGGGATCTTGGGTATGTATGCACACGCGCCCGGCGTGAGTTTAAGCCACTGGGTCCAGGACTCGAACTGCAGTCGACTACTTAGGAGTCCAGCGACATAGCCATTACGCCAACTGCTGGTCCCGCTCTATGGTAAACTTTTTTTTTTCTTTTTTTTGGAGGGTTTTTTTTTTTTTTTTTTGCTATAGGGCACGTGCGCTCACCACACAGACAGAGACAGACAGAGAGACAGAAAGCGAGAAATCACCCTCCAGGGGGGGATGGCCACGCTGCAATCCCTTCTCCTCCATTCTCCTCTCGGGATCTTGGGCACGCACACACACATGCCCGGCATGAGTTTTAAGCCACCAGGTTTGGGATGCGAACCGCGGTTGACTACGTGGGAGTCCAGGGACATAGCCATTACGCTTACTGCTGGTCCCACAACACTATTGCTCTTCTACAGCCAGAGAGACAGAGACAGACAGGGGCAGAAAGCAAGAAATCACCTCCCCAGGGAGGATGGCCATGCCGCAGTCCCTTCGCCTCCGTTCTCTTCTCGGGATCTTGGGCATGCATGTACATGTACCTGGTGTGAGTTTTAAGCCACTGGGTCCGGGACTCAAACCATCGTCGACTTTGTGGAAGTCCAGTGAAGTAACCATTATGCCATCTACTGATCCTACCATATTTTGCTTTTAGATCTCTGACATTTTCTGTGTACATCTGCTTTTTAGTTTTGGTAAGTTGGTAAGTTTGGGTAAGTTGACTGGTTTAAGGAACTTTAAGTGCCAGGTTAAGTATATTAATAGCATATTCATTGTATCTTTTTTAGATGGTGTTATCTGAAAAGGTTAGTCAACTGATGGAATGGGCTAATAAACGACCTGTAATAAGAATGAATGGAGACAAGTTCCGCCGCCTCGTTAAAGCCCCACCGAGAAATTACTCTGTTATTGTCATGTTCACTGCTCTTCAACTTCACAGACAGTGTGTTGTTTGCAAGTATGAACTTTCAACTACACTTAAAATTGAATAACTCATAAGATTTTAACTATTTCTTAATCCCATAAGAACCAAATTAATTCAGTGGGGGTGTATATATGTATATATATATATAAATATTTAATGTGGAAACCTTCCTTAGGATATTTGTGGTAACAATACTATTGCTCTTCTATAGCCAATTCTTGATTGTCTATATTAGTGGGGTAAGCATGCATAAAGTATCGTGGTAGCCATCATACAAATAACTTAAAAATCAAATAATTACCTTATAAATTGGTATCAATTATGTAAATATGTACCAATAGCATTGATGCAGTGTTATGTAAAAATAGTTTCAACTTATTGTTTTATTACAATTCCAGAAGGTAGATAAAGAAATCTTTCCTGATATTTGGAACAAACAGGTTCCAATTTTTTTTTTTAGGTTTTTTGAGAGAGAGAGAGATGGAGAGAAGAAGAGTGAGAAATTATCCCCCATGGGAGACAGCCATGCCACAATACCTTCTCCAGTCTTTTCTTGGGATGTTGGTGTCACACACGTATGCCTGGTGTGATTTTCAAGCCACCAGGTCCGGAACTTGAACTGTGTTCAGCCATGTGGCGATCCAGCACCTTAACCACTATGCCACCTGCTGGCCCCAAAGTTCCAAAGTTTAACTAGTCTACCCAAAGCTCAAGGTTTTTCTTAATGTAATAATGGTGTCTTCATCCAAATTTGGAATATAGGAAAACGGGGGACTTTTTAAAAAATAAAGATGCATGTGATCTCAAATGTCACATCTAAAAAAGTTGAACTCATAGAAGCAGAGAGTAGAATAGTGGTTACTAGAGATAAGGGCAGAGGATGGGAAAAGGGAAGAAGTTGATCAAATGGTACAAAGTTTCAGCTAAATAGGAGGAATAAGTTTTAGTGATCTATTACATGGCTTGATGACCATTGTTAATAATAATGTATATTTTTAAATTGTTAAAAGTACATTTTAAATGTCCTCACAGCAACAAAAAATTGTTAAGTAGATAAAGTGATAGATATATTAATTAGCTTGATTTAATCATTCTGCAATATATGCATATATCAAAACATCACACTATATCACCATATTTGTCAATTAAAAATAAATTAGTGGGGCTGATAGATGACATGGTGGTTAAGGGTGCTGGGCTCCCACATGGCTGACTGTGATTAGAGTCCTGGA
This sequence comes from Tupaia tana, assembly GCA_026018925.1. Classification (NCBI taxonomy): domain Eukaryota; kingdom Metazoa; phylum Chordata; class Mammalia; order Scandentia; family Tupaiidae; genus Tupaia; species Tupaia tana. The sequence goes on along the minus strand of JAKSZU010000009.1, from coordinate 80,906,983 downwards.
CCTGGCAGCTTGCTTTCTCACTTTCCCTCTCTCTCTCTCACTCTGTCCCTCTCTGGTCAAATTAAAATAGGTAAATAAGTAAATAAATAAATAAAGTTAAATAAAATAATTCTTTAATAAATGAATGAATAAATTAGTATTGGGGCCAGCAGGTGGCATGGTGATTAAGGTACTGGACTCCCACACGATCAACGTCAGCTCAAGTCTTGGACTTGGCAGCTTGAAAAATCAGACCAGTTGTGTGTGCGTGTGTGTCCAAAATCCTGAGAATAGAATGGAGGAAAAGGGATTGCAGCATGGCTATCTCTCCTGAGGGGTGATTTCTCACATTTCCTCTCTCTGGAGAGTGCATACACACTATGGCAAAAAAAACTAAAAAAAAAAAGTTTTTAAAAACCCAAAGATGCATGATTTAGAGGTGTTTCGTTCTTCTCAATTAATTTTTAGTCATTATAAACCTTTAGAGATGGACACTAATTTCACTCAGGTTTTCATAAACAATGGTTTATTGATTTTTTTAAATTGTGGTAGTTTTTATTTTGTTTCCCCCATTTTTAAGGTTTTTGCCATAGGGCATAGAGAAACAGGGATGAAAATTCTGTTCTGAGATTTTCCTAAGTCCTGCACAAGTGCCTGGTGTGATTTTCAACCCTCTAGGTCTAGGACTCAAACCACAGTCAGCCATGTGGAAGTCAAGCACTTTAACCGCTACAGCACCTGCTGACCCAACAGTGGTAGTTTTTTGTTTGTTTGTTTGTTTGTTTTGAGAGGTTTTTTGCTACAGGGTGCTTGAGCTCGCCAGAAAGACAGAGAGACAGAAAGCGAGAAATCACCCCTCCCGGGGGGATGGCCACACCACAGTCCATTCTCCTCTTGTGATCTTGGGCACGCACACACACGTGCCTGGCGTTAGTTTAAGCCACCAGGTCCGGGAGTCGAACTCTGGTCGGCTACATGGAAGTTCAGCGACATAGCCATTATGCTAACTGCTGATCCCCAGTGGTAGTTTTTTAAAGTTTATTTATTTATTTCTTCCACGAGCAAGAGAGACAAAGAGACACACAGTGCCCCCAACAGGGTCCTGATGCTGTGAACCATTTTCAGCCTTCAGCCATCCCCTGATCATGGGCAAGCATGTGCTTGTCATTCTCAGGGAGATCTCTGGACTTGAACCGAGAACCTTCCTATGTGGGATTGCCTTGTAGAGCATCGCTTTTTTACTGATGTGGCACTGTCCGGACCCTATTGGTTTTATTTTACTGATTTTGAATGATCTCAGGAATAAAGACTGCTATTTGTCTTTTTTTGTTTTTTGTTTTGTTTTGTTTTGTTTTTTAATTTGCTATAGGTGCATGGACTTGCCTGAGTGAGGCAAAGGGAGAGCAAGAAAGAGAGAAAAAGAGGGGTCACCAGGTGGCATGGTGATTGAGGTGTTGGACTCCCACTTGGCCAACTGAAGTTCAAGTCCTGGACCTGATGGCTTGCTTTCTCACTTTCCCCTCTGTCCCTCTCTAGTGAGCAAATGTGCCCTAGAGGAAACTTAAAAGAAATAATAATAGTAATAATAAATATTGAGTTGTCAGAAAAGTCATGACTCATTTTTGCGTAGAAAAAATACATCATGTCATTTCCAACAACCCAATAAAATAAAATAAATATTTTTTAAAAAAGAAAGAGACAAAGAGGGAAAGTGAAAAAGCACACCACAGTCTCTTCTCCATTCTCCTCTGGGGATTTTGGGCACACATGCACACATACCCAATGTGTTTTTCAAGCTTCTGGGTCTAGAACTTGAACTGCACAGTCAGCCATGTGGGATCCAGCCACCTTAGCCACTATGCCAGCTGGCTGACCCAAGATTGCTATTTCTTTAAACAAAAATAGCATGGGCAATTAAAAATGAATACTAAAAAATAAAATAGCTTTTGCTTTTAGTGTATTTTTACTTATATTTCTAGATAAATATCTCTGATCTGGAGCTCTGTTTTAAATAAAATAGCAAAGATGCCCTTGAAGAAATAGTGTAGTATAAACTTGGAGGCTTTCCAAATTCTGACAGTCTGGGCCATGTGAACGAACAGCTAACCTTGTTTCTTTTTTTTTTTTTCTTTAAAGAATTATTTTATTTAACTTTTTAAAATTATTTTATTTATTTATTTAGATTTGATCAGAGAGGGACAGAGTAAGCAAGAGAGAGAGAGAGAAAGTGAGAAAGCAAGTTGTTAGGTCCGGGACTCGAACTGCAGTCAGCTATGTAGGAACCCAGCACCCTTAACCACCATGCCATTTGCCAGCTCCTTAACCTTGTTTCTTAAAGGATTTTCTCCCTAGAGGTAGGGGATACTCAGTGTATTTGGTTCCATATTTATTAACTATGAATAAACTTAAAATGTAGAATTACTTGTAATTTAGTCCATTCAATCAGCAATCAAGAGTATACAAACATTGGGACCAGCAGATGGTACAATGGTTACGTTGCTGAACTCTAACATAGTAGACCATGGTTCAAGTCCCAAACCCAGCAGCTCAAAACTCACTCTGGGAGGAACCAGCAGGTGGCCTGGAGGTTAAAGGCACTGGATTCCCACATGGCAAACCATGGTTCAAGTCTTGGACCTGGCGGCTTGCTCTCTCACTTTCCCTCCCTTCCTCCCTCTCTCTCTCTCTCTCTGATCAAACTGAAAAATAACAATAATAGTAATAAAAATAAAGTTAAATAAAAAAAAAAACTCACTCTGGGAGGGACCAGAAGATGTCATAATGGTTACATCGCTGGACTCCCATTGAGTCAACAACCCTTTGAGTCCTAGACCTGGTGGAAGTATGTACAAACATGCCAGGGGATTAACACAAACTCCTTCATAATTCTGTAGTAAATGCAATTTAAAGGAATTTTTACTAACCTAAGTTTATATTGGTTTCTTACTTTTTGTTTTGGGGAGGTTTTTGCCATAGGGTGCGTGCACGCACTAGAAAGACAGAGACAGAGAGACAGAAAGTGAGAAATCATCCCCCGGGGGGATGGCCGTGCCACAATCTCTTCTCTATTCTCCTCTTGGGATCTTGGGCATGCACACACGCGCCCGGCATGAGTTTAAGCCACTGGGTTCGGGACTCGAACTGTGGTCTACTACATGGGAGTCCAGCAACATAGCAATTATGCTAACTGCTGGTCCCTTTAAAAATTTTTTTAAGGTTAATCTCAAGGGGCCTGCAGGTGGCGTGGTGGTTAAGGCTCTGGACTCCCACATGGCCAACCACAGTTTGAGTCCTGCACCTGGTGGCTTCTTTCTCTTTCTCTCTCTGGTCAAATTTAATAATAATAATAATAATAATAATAAAATGAATAATTCTTTAAAATATTTTTTAAAAGTTAGTCTCAAATGAAAAGTCAGATCTTAGAAGCTGAAAACATAGGAAATAGGGGAAAAGTCAAAGGTGAAATTTGAATTAATCTCAATTCCCTAGGCTTTTCTTATTTTTCATTCTAATCATCTATTTGTTTAAATTTTTATTTGACAAGCAGCGTTTGTGCTTTAGGGTTTTTAAATGAATTAATATAGTTCTGGTTTCTCTAGAAAAAGTATTTCTACCTGTCTTTGAACTCTTAGAAGTAACTTAGGATATTAAAAATTGTCCTAGATACAATTTGCTGGATCTTCCCAGTGATCACTGAGAGAGCTTTGAAATAAGAAATAGGAATGAAGTATGAAGTAGAGTCAGTCAATTGCTATACGCTTTCTGGTGAAATTCCCAACACTTGGGGTAAGACTTTTCCTTGAACCAAGACAAGGTTTGTCCTAACTCTGTCAGCAGAGCCTGACTTGTCAGTGTTTTAAAGTATTTTTTTCCATTGGAAAAGCTGTTATTGCTTATTGCTTGATTGACCTGTTTTACTGCTAATAAAGCTAGGTTGCTTTAAAAAAATTTTTTATATGTTATCTTTACAAATCTAATTGCATCCAGACAAGCTGATGAAGAATTCCAGATTCTGGCAAACTCGTGGCGATACTCCAGTGCATTTACCAACAGGATATTTTTTGCCATGGTGGATTTTGATGAAGGCTCTGATGTATTTCAGATGGTAAGATCTTTTGTTTATTCTATTGTGTAGGAATAGGTAAAATATGGATAAAGTGAAGTACATTCTTTTTTTAAAAGTTTTTTGCCATAGGGCACATGCATTTACCACAGAGAGACAGACATACAGTGAGAGGGAAACTGAGAAATCACCACCCAGGGGAATGGCCACGCTGCAGTCCTTTCTCCTCCATTCTCCTCCCGGGATTTTGGGCTTGGACATTCATGTGTCCTGCATGATTTTCAAGCCACCAGCTCCAGAACTCAAACTGAGATCAACCATGTACGAGAGTCCAACACTATAACCACTACACCACCTACTGGTCCCATGAAATAGATTCTTAAGGGGCCACAAGAAGTTAAGTAGTACTGCTTTTATATAAGATCTAGAGTAATTAGTGAACTAAATTTCAGCTAACCATCAATATAGTGGTCAATACTAACCTATTAGAATATAAAAATTGGGGATAGGGAGGTGAGGAAAAAAAGAATATAAAAAATGAGTAGTAATCAATTAAAAGGGATCTTTAAAAAGTTTATGGAACATGCGTATTATGAAAAAACTTTGGGGCCAGCCCCTGGGGTGTTGGTTAAGGTGGTTGGATCCCACATGGCTGACCCTGCAGTTCAAGTCCTGGGTCCAGCAGCTTGAAAAACATACTGGGCACATATGCATGCATGCCCAAAATCCCAGGAGAAGAGATAGAGATTGTAGCATTGGTGTTCCGCATGTGGGGGGAGGCACTTTTCACTGACCTTCTCTTTGTCTCTCTACAGCAAGTGCATGTGCTCTCTGGCAAAACTTTTTTTAAAACAAAGAAAAGAAAAAACTTTGGATAGATTTCATACTTTTTTGCACTGAAATAACTCACACTTTAAATATTCTCCATGAACAGCATTGAAGTCCTCTCACGCATACACGATTTTTATGGTAGCAAAATATATAGAACGCAAAATTTACCATTTTAACAATTTAAAATATACCATTTTCAAGTAATTTTTAAAAAATCATAGCACAGGGCCAGCGGATGGCATGGTGGTTAAAATAGATGGATTCCACATGGCTGACTGTGTGGTTCAAATCCTGGACTCAGTGGCTTGAAAAACATGCTGGGTGTGTGTGGCTGCATGTCACAATCCCATCTTCTCCATTATTCTCTCAGGATTTGGGGCATGGATGCACATGCACCCAGCATGATTTTGAAAATTATGTCCAAAATCCTGAGAGGAGAATGGAGAAGGGATGGTGACTTGGCCATTCCCCGCAAGGGGTGACTTATCACTTTCTCTCACTCTCTCTCTTCTTTTCTGTCTCTAGGAAGCGCATGTGCCCTATAATAAACTATGAAAAAAATTAAAATCATAGTACAGATCCTACTGTTATGTCGTATTTAAGTCCTTTGTAGAAGCAGGTACCTGTCTTTATTTGCCTGTCTCTTGTCTTAGTGGATCCCACATAGCTAATCCTCCTTTTTGTGCAAAGCTAAATTCTTTCCTTAGTTAGTTAGCTAGTTAGTTATTTTTAGATTTGCCAGAGGGTAAATGGACTTGCTGGAAAGAGACAGAGAGGGAAAGCAAGAAAACATTCTCCCTTGGGCATGACCAGGTTACAATCTCTTCTCCTTCATTTATTCTTCCTGTTAGGATTTTGGGCACACATGCACACACCCTGTATATATATTTTTAAGGTTTTTGCCATAGGAAGAATACGCTCATCAGAGAGATACAGAAACAGAAAGAGGGAAAGTGAGAAATCACCCCCCAGTGAGGATGGCTATGACATAGTCTTTTCTCTTCCATTATCCTCTCAGGATTTGGGGTACACAAGCACACGCACCCATTGTGATTTTCAAGCCACCAGATCCAGGAATTTTTTTTTTTTTTTGGAGAGGTTTTTTTTTGTTTTTTTGTTTTTTTCTATAGGGCGCGTGCGCTTGCCAGACAGACAGAGACAGACAGAGAGACAGAAAGCGAGAAATAACCCCCCAGGGGAGATGGCCACGCCACAATCCTTTCTCCTCCATTCTCCTCTCGGGATCTTGACCATGCACACACACGCGCCCGGCGTGAGTTTTAAGCCACCGGGTCCGGGACGCGAACTGCGGTCGACTACGTGGGAGTCCAGCAACATAGCCATTACGCTAACTGCTGGTCCCCCAGATCCAGGACTTTAACTGCAGCTGGCTATGTGGTAGTTCAGCACCTTAACCACCGTACCACCTACTAGCCCCAGCACCCTGTGTGTTGAACCATGCAATTGACTACGTGGGATCCAGCCACCGTAACCACCAAGCTACAGGCTGGCACAAACCATTTTCTTGTGCTATGGATCCCGTACCCAGCTTCTCTATCAATCATGAGTTCTCACACCCCTGTGTGTGTGTGTATGCACACGTGCTTGTGTGTGTGTGTGTGTGTGTGTATTAGTTTTGCTATAGGATGTATATATTCACAGAAGAAGAAAGAGAGTGAGAAAGTGAGAAATCACCTCCTGGGATCATGGCTATACTCCAGTCCCTTCTCCTCCATTCTCCTCTTAGGATTTTGGGTATGCATGCACAGGCATTAGACATGGTTTTCAAGCTGCTGGGTCCAGGACTGTACGGAATCCAGTCACATTAATCACCATGCCACTGGCTGGCCCCTCAAACCTGTATTTTTTTTTTTTTTTTTGAGAGGTTTTTGCTATAGGGTGCGTGTGCTCGCCAGACAGAGAGAGAGAGACAGAGAGACAGAAAGCGAGAAATCACCCCCAAGGCGGGGGGGGGGGGGGACAGCCACGCCGCAATCTCTTCTCCTCTGTTCTCCTCTCGGGATCTTGGGCATGCACGCACACGCACCCAGCGTGAGTTTTAAGCCACCGGGTCCGGGACGCGAACTGCGGTCAACTACATGGGAGTCCAGCAACATAGCCATTATGCTAACTGCTGGTCCCACACCTGTATTTTTAACTTCAGCCTCTTTACCAGTTCTTTCTCCTTGCATATAAACACTCAAGGACATGAACAAATTTTGTCTTTGTTTATATGGGGTCATTGGAAAAGTCATGACACATTTTTTTCATAAAAATATGTCGTGATTTTTCTAACATCCCAATATATGTGTCTAACTCATATTTATGTGGCTTATTTTACCCAAAAATAATTGTATAAAACATAAAAGGGAAGGTTTGGGTATAACTCCTTGTTATACATCTTTACATGAATGACCTTGTAATCTAAAAATTCATTATATCTCAAATTAAACTCCAATCTTTTCTGCTTCTTCCCAAATCTGGTCTTCTGTATTCTGTTTTATTAGTGATACTTCGTTGTACTCTTTTTATTTTTTTTTTAAAGACAGGATCCCACTGTCATGATTTTTCTGCTTTAACTTCCCAGCTGGGACTGTAGGGGTACACACTTAGCTCTTTGTTTTTTGCAGACAAGGTCTTGCTTTGTTGTCCAGTCCAACCCCAAGCTTGCTTTCCTCCTGATTTAGCCTCTTCAAGTCACTAGGATTACAGGAGCACACCACTGTGCCCAGCGTTTAGGTTAGATCAGGAATCAAGTGTAGGTCTCCCATGTGGTCCCAGCCTGTGCATTACACTGTCTTAGCAGTGCATACTACCATAGCTGGGCCTATCTTCTTCTATAACATATGCCAACAGCCATCTCCCCTTTAACTTTCAAGACCCTCATCATCTCTCATTTGAACTAATGCAGTGCCCTTTTAACTCGTCCACTTATCTTCCAGATAGTAATCTCTTCTTATTGCCTACTATAACATTTCCAGGTTTTTTCCTACCAAGTATAATAATACTTGGGGGCCTGGGCAGTGGCACAGTGGTAAAATGTGATGTTCTGCAAGACCAACCCACATGAAAAGGCTGCCTGTTCATGTCCAGAGACCTCTCTTGAGGACTCTGGACATGCATGTGTCATGATCCATGCTGACTAAAGCTGAAGTGGATCAGGGTATCAAGACCCTGTCAGGGTGCTGTATCTCTATCTTTTTCTGTGTCTCTCACTTACAGAATAAATAAACTTTAAAAAAAAGGATACTTGGAAAAAATTAAAGTCAGAAAACCCTAGTTTAAACAAAGTTATTCTTTTTTTACTTTAGGGCTCAAGAGCTTTGAAGGGTCTGAGGTCTTACCCTCCTTGTAAGGTAACAAGTTAGCCTTCCACAGATTCATGAACGCTGGCAGAAAATGTGACACTCTAGGACCAGTAGATGATATAATGGTTACATCGTTGGACTCCCATGTAGTCAACTGCTGTTGGAGTCCTGGACACAGCAGTTTAAAACTCATGCCAGGGACCAGCAGTTGGCGTAATGTCTATGTCGCTGGACTCCCATGTAGTCGACCACGGTTCGAGTCCCGGACCCAGTGGCTTAAACTCATGCTAAGCGCATGTGCGTGCATGCCCAAGATCCTGAGAGGGGAATGGAGGAGAAGGGATTGAGCTGTGGCCATCCCCCCTAAGGGGGATGATTTCTCATTTTCTATCTCTCTGTCTCTCTCTGACTTTCTGGCGAGCACACATGCCCTATAGCAAAAAACCTCTCCAAAAAAAAAAAAAAAAGAAAGAAAAACCTCACTCCAGGTGTGTGTGTGCATGTGCTCAAAATCCTGAGAGGAGAATGGAGGAGAAGAGATTGCTGTGTGGTCAACCCCCCTGGGGGGTGATTTCTCACTTTCTTTCTGTCTTTCTCTGTCTCTCCAGTGAATGCATGCACCCTATAGCAAAAATCTCTCCTGACACTCCTTGGTCTGAGTTAAAGAACTTTGATACAACAACAGCAAGTAGTCAGAGTATCAACATTTTCTTGCACAGGTTCCCTAAACTCCACTTCCCATAGGGACAGTGCAAATAGGACCAATCCATTGCATTATAGGAAAGGAACACCAACCTCTGGGAACCCAGATCTTCCCTAATTGGTGGTAAGCATGCTTACCCTTTGCTTTGGAGAGAGACTCTTATCTCTGTTTTCTAAGACTATATACAAATATCCTTGAGAAAATTGTCCAGAACAAAGGCTGTCAGTGTGTCTGTCTACAAGACATGCAAAAACATAAAAACCCAGTGGAGGGCCAGCAGGTGGCAAGGAGGTTAGGCAGCTGGATCCTACATGGCCAACTGTGTAGTTCAGCTCCTAGACCTGGCAGCTTGAAAACATGCTGGACACATGTACATGTATGCCCCAAATCCCAAGAGGATAGCAGTGAAGAAGGGATTATGGCATGGCCATCCACCATGGGGGAGTCATTTCTCATTCTCTCTCTCTCTCCAGCGAGTACATGAGCTCTCTAGAAAACAAAAACAATGGAGAATTTCCTTCCAACACAGAACTTCTCAGAGACTTTAACATACTTGAGTGTGTTATATTTTCCTTTTGAATAGTGAGCTCTAATACTCAGAATTCTTCAAACTATTGGACCACCACTAAATGGGACATTTTGGGTAGATTTCATGGAACATACTTGCAAAAGAGTGGTAGATAGACTAAAGCCAGAATTCCTTAATCCTCACCTCATGGTCTCTACTCCAACTGCACAAGATTACCTTTTCCATAATTATACTGTGCCATTTACTATCTTATTTCTTTTTTTAAATATTTATTTATTTATTTTGTTATAATTATTTTTTTAATTTGATGAGAGAAGTGGGGAAAGAGAGAGAGAGAGAGAAAGTGAGAGAACAAGCTGTCGGGTCCAAGACTCAAACCATGGTCAGCCATGTGTTCATCCAGCACCTTAACCACCACACCATTTGCCAGCCCCATCTTATTTCCTTTTTTAAAAATAATTATTTTTAAAATTTTATTTATTATTATTATTATTATTATTATTCAATTTGACCAGAGAGAGAGAGTGTGAGGGAGATTGAGAAAGCAAGCTGTGAGGTCTGGGACTTGAATCACAGTCTGCACTGTGGGAGTCTAGCACCTTAACCACCACACCACCTCCCAGCCCCATACTATCTTATTTTAGCACTGTTGATTGTTCATTTCCAACAACATGAAGTTTTCTTTCAAAATTCTGCTTACCCTTTAAGCCTCATTTTAGATACCCCCTTTATGCCTTTTAAAATACTCCAGGAGGGAAGCAAGTCACCCCTTTTCTTGTATTGTCTCATACTTATATTTCTATTATATACTTATCAACAGTCTGTCTGATGGTAGACTTAGTCCTATGGTTGCTCCACAATTTCTCTTAGAATATAATTATTTACTGGGGCCGGCAGGTGGCATGGTGGTTAAGGCGCTGGACTCCCACATGGCTGATCACGATTTGAGTCCTGGACCTGGCAGCTTGCTTTCTTACTCTCCCCTTCTTCACTCTGTCTTTTACTGGTCAAATTAAAACATAATAATAATAATAAATAAGTAAATTTAAATAAACGATTTTTTTTAAAAAAAAAGAACATAATTACTTACTGGGCAGGCCCCATGGCCTAGTCGTTAAGGGAGCCAGTTCCCTCATGGCTGACCATGTAGTTTGAAACCTGGTCCTGGTGGCAGAGCATGTGAATGTGTATGCCACAAAGCCTGATAGGATGGTGAAATCGAGAAGGAATTGAGATATGATCACACCTCACTGGAGGGGTGCTCTCTCCCTCTCTCTGTCTCTGGCAAGTCCACATGCCCTCTGCCCCCCCCCCCAAAATAATACACACACACACACACACACACACAGTTACTTAATGGCAGAGCCAACACCCTATAGCTATCAATATTAAGCACAAAGTGGGTGTTCAGTAAATGCTGAAAAAAATGGATTTATGTTCTCATTTTATGGTTTTCATTTTCTGTTCATATTCCAGTCTCATACAGCCATCTTCATAAATCAAAATACGTCCATTTATTTTTTAAATGTGGTAACCTGATAGGCTAGTGCATTTAGGCTGCACTAATTTCTAGAATTTAAGAAATTGCCAGGCCAGAAGGTGATGTGGTGGGTAAGGTGCTGGATCCCACATGACTGACTTCATGGTTTGGGTCCTGGACCTGGTGGCCTGAAAAACGTGCTGGGTACATATGTGCATATGTCCAGAATTCTGAGAGGAGAATGGAGAAGAAGGTATTTCTGGATAGAGACTATAGAAATATGATGCTCATCAGTAAACATTTATGAACCCTCTTAGAATTGAATGTTTCTACATATAGTTACCATTTTGTGTAAGTATTCGCTGTAATTTTAGAGCATTATCTCATTCCAATCTTAACTTCTCCAAATTGAGATGATTTTAGTGTTCATAAATGTATTATTTATTGCATAATCTCTGAACAAATCTAAATATCTGTAGTATGGAAAAGTCTCCAGTCTAGTGGAATATCTGTAGGTGTTTTAGCTAGAAATTTGTATTTGATTAGTGAAGTATATTAGCGAAAGACAGGCAGCACTTCATTTGAATCCTGGCTCCACCACTTACCACATGGTTTTTCTCATTTTTGTATAATGTCTAAATTTCAAGATATTTGCCATTAAGATTCTGTTCTTGATAACTTAGATTTTCATGGATTACTTTTTATTCAGTTAAACATGAATTCTGCTCCAACTTTCATCAACTTTCCTGCAAAAGGAAAACCCAAACGGGGTGATACATACGAGTTGCAGGTGCGAGGTTTCTCAGCTGAGCAGATTGCCCGGTGGATCGCAGACAGAACTGATGTCAATGTAAGTTTCCCTACATTATAAAAAATAACTTTGCCATTATCCCCTTTGAATCTTCATAAATAGCATTTAACAGAATCATCTTCATGAAAAAAAAAAAAGAATCATCTTCATGAAAGCTTGAAATTACAGAACACTTTTTATGACCCTATTGAATTCAGTGAGGATACCACTTTATTGACCTTCATAAGTTCATGGGCTATCTAAGTGTACTTGACAAATCTCTCTTAACCTAAAAGATGTTATATTATGGTTAAACAGAATACTGTACCTATTGCATTCCATTTTAGGATACAGTGTAGACTATTTTGAATGGGATGAAATTAAAAAGTATCATTTTTCCTGAAAGTAACCACATTAATTTTTATTACTTTCATTTCAAATTATTTTGACCTATGTAGTTAGTAAATAAATTTTATATTTATTTAAACATTTCTTTTCTCCTTTCCGTTAGATTAGAGTAATTAGACCCCCAAATTATGCTGGTCCCCTTATGTTGGGATTGCTTTTGGCTGTTACTGGTGGACTTGTATATCTTCGAAGAAGCAATATGGAATTTCTCTTTAATAAAACTGGATGGGCTTTTGCAGCTTTGGTGAGTGGAATTTTAGAGGAAAAAATACTTGAATAAGACTTAATGTATTTTTAGGTAAACTTTTGCTTATATAAGAAGTAGCATTTTATTTCTTACATTGGAGAAAAAAAACTTTTTAAGGTTTTTTTTTTTTTTGGAGAGGTTTTTTTGCTATAGGGCGCATGCGCTCGCCAGACAGACAGAGAGAAACAGAGAGATAGAAAGCGAGAAATCACCCCCAAGAGGGGATGGCCACACCGCAATTCCTTCTCCTCTATTCTCCCCTCGGGATCTTGGGCATGCACTCACACGCACCCGGCGTGAGTTTAAGCCACCGGGTCCGGGGTTCGAACTGCAGTCGACTATGTGGGAGTCCAGCGACATAGCCATTACGCTAACTGCTGGTCCCTCCCGGAGAAAAGATTTTATATATTTTTATTTTATGCCTTAAAATCAGTTTGTTTCCTTCATTCTCTCATGAGGATGGCCGGAGCTTCAAGGATCTGATTGTACCTGCTTTTTATTCAACCTAAACAACAAAATATCACTTCTATAAAAATCTGCAGTGTTTGTGAAAATATTGTTTTAAAAAGCTTTTCAGTATTTTGTTTTGAAATTTGTGTACACTTAGTTATAATTTAAGAATAGTATTTTCCTGGGACCAGCAGATGGTGTAATGGATACGTTGCTGGACTCACATGTAGTTGATTGTGGTTCAAGTCCTGGACCCAGTGGCTTAAAACTCACCCTGGGCATGTGTGCATGTGTGATCAAAATCCCAAGAAGAGACTGGAGGAAAGGGATTTCAGTGTGGCCATCCCACCTGGGGGATGATTTCTTGCTTGCTTTCTCTCCAGTGAGCACATGCACCCTATAGCAAAAAGTCTCTCAAAAAATAGTATTTTCCTTTTGTAGTAAATATTGTTGAATTGTGAACCTCATTATAAAATATATAAATAAATTTTATATTTATTTAAACATTTCTTTTTGGAGTAAATATTAATAAATAAATCATTTATCTGAGAAACAATTCATGACTAGATCACTTTTTTATATACCTATTAATCTAGTCAAGGTGTGAAATGGCTGAACCATGAGTATTTCATCACTTTTTATTTCCTAGTGTTTTGTGCTTGCTATGACATCTGGTCAAATGTGGAACCATATAAGAGGACCCCCATATGCTCATAAGAATCCTCACACAGGACATGTGGTAAGGAAAGTCTGGAATTTCTTTCTATTGTATAGCAAAGTTAACTTAATGATTAGTACCCTGTGAGACCAGTGCCAGCATATGAAGGAACTAGATTTATTTTTCACTTTTCAATCTTTTGTGTTCACAAGCTTCAGTTGGTGGTAAAACCACACAGTGCTCCTAAAAATGGAAGGTTCCTTATCCCATTTGGTGAGTCCCTTTGTGTAAGCTGATTTAAGAATAAAAGTCAGATACTTACCTGGCAGGGGAGATACCATGACCATGAATGTGATTTTCCCAGGGTGAGACTTACCTATTGCACTCCAGATATGCTGACCCCTGCGATTTCCCCAAATGTGGGAAATTCGACTGTGTAATTTGTGGTAGTGGGGGACTGCGTTTGCACTCTCCCCTGTTAAAATTTAAAATTCAAAAAAAAAGAATAAAAGTCAGCCTTCAGGTAAATAAAATAATTGATCAAGTACTTGCTCATCAAATGTTTCTTTTTTTTCATTTTAAAATTTCATTTTCTTTTATACATTCAATCACATTATTTAACTTACAAAGTAAATATTTCAACAGGTGAACATTTCTCCCTAGTTCAGTTGATAAAACTATAAAATATCTTCAACAGATAATACCACATTTCTTTGTCCCATTAATGCTTTGCCTCCCTGTTTTTCTTCTAATTGTCCTTCCTCAGACCCTACTCGTTCACACACACTCTGTCTGGTATTTCCATCCATATACTGTGTTTCTATATCCTTTAGTCAATCAGTTTCAGTCATAGAATGTGGACACTCGGTATATGTTAAGTGGGGACATACAATGTCTCTCCTTCATAGCCTGGCTTGCCTCACTCGGCAGTAAATCTTCCATATTCTTCCACTCTCTGTAAAAAGCCAGAGGTTTTTTTTTTTTTTTTTTTTTTTTTTTTTATGGCTGAATAGTATTCCATAGAGTATATGTGCCAGAGTTTTTCTATCCATTCATCTGTTCATGGGCATTTGAGTTGGTTCCATGACTTAACGATTGTGAATAGTGCTGCAAAAAACATCAATGTGCAAGCACTTTTCCAATTAAGTATTCTTGTATCCTTTGGGTAGATACCAAGGAGTGGGATTGCTAGATCATATGGTAGTTCTATTTTTAGATTTTTGAGGAATCTCCAAATTGTTCTTCACAGTAGCTGGACCAATTTATATTCCCACCAGCAGTGTAAGAGAGTTCCCCTGTCAGCACACCCCCGCCAGCACTTATCATTTTTTTTTTTAACCTTAGTCATTCTGACTGGGGTTAGTTGGTATCTCATTGTTGTTTTGATCTGCATTTCCCTTACAATGAGGGATGTCGAGCATTTTTTCATATGCCTTTTAGCTATTTGTAAGTCATATTTAGAGAGTGGTTTTTTCAACTCATTCTCCCATCTTTTAATAGGATTTATCATCTTTTTTCGGAACAGCTGCTTGAGTTCCTTGTGAATTCTGGTTATCAGTCCCTCATCTGACGCATAGTTTACAAAAATATTTTCCCATTCTGAGGGCTGTCGATTCACACAAATTGCTGTGTCTTTTGCCATGCAGAAACTTCTTAGTCTGATGTAATCCCACTTGTTTATTTTGGGGATTATTGGCTGTGCTTTGGGGATCTTATTTAAGAAGTCTTTCCCTATTCCAATATCTCCCAGAGTTTCCTCAGTGTTTTCCAGGAGCAGTTTTATAGTTTGAGGTCTTAGATTTAGATCTTTGATCCACCTTGACTTGATTTTTGTCAAAAGTGAGAGGTAGGGGTTAAGATTCACTCATCGAATGTTTCTATGAACCATGGTAAGTATTATTAGACATAAGGATAAATAAGAAAAATATGGTCGCTGTCTTCATGGAGTCTGCATTATTGTTCCTCATGTTCTTATATATTTAATACTAGTTTTTTTTTATATATTCTATTGTTGAAAACATAGTATAATTACAATGAAAAAATAGAGAATAAATAGTACAGAAATTGTTTTTATAGTAATCAGTTATTACTGATGAATGCCATAAATAAAAATATGTCACATGCTTATACATAGCAGGTTAATTAATAATTTCATAGGGTTTCAAGTAGCCCACTCTAGGGATAGGATACCAAAATTTAATGTATATTTAAAGATTTTATTTTGTCTTCCCTCCCCCCAGAATTACATCCATGGAAGCAGCCAAGCCCAGTTTGTAGCTGAAACACACATTGTTCTTCTGTTTAGTATCCTTTTTACAATAAGTCTTTGTTGTTGCATTTTAATTTGTCTTTTTTCTCACTGTCTAATATTCTTTGTACATCTTTGTACAGTATTTGGTTGGGGCCGCTCTACTTTTAAATTTTTATTTATTTCATGGGAGGGGGACTCTTGACAGGATCTCCGTTTTTTATTATTGTTTTTTAATGATCACAATGTACATGCACTCCCTTCTTCTCCATTTGTCCATCTTGTCAAGATTTTGGACATACACAGGCACCTGAGGTATTTTTCAAGCCACAAGGGCTATGATTTAAACTGCAGTTGGCCATGTGGAATCTGGCTTCCTCAACTACCAGACAGTGGGGTCAGCCTCCAACAGGGACTTCTCACTGTGATTTTTCTACCAAGTCTCTCAGTTAGCCAGGATAGTAGGCATGCCCATGGGTACACCCAGTGTATTCAAGAACTGGACCATAGGCTTTCCCATATGGCTCCAGTTTTGCACAGGGGTCTCCTATCACCTGTGCCACCATGGCTAGGCTGAAGCTGCTTTCTTAATGCAGGTAGTATCCTTTGGAAATCATTATTGTGTCATTCATCTTAGCTTAGTTAGCTAAAGACCACCAGGGACAAACCTATAGTCTGATAAAGCCAGGTTTATTGACTCATTGATACAGGAAGATTGCATTTCAGAGGAACCATAGGACATCTTATCAAAGAAAAGACAGAGTAGATATAGGATTTAGGAGAAGGGTAGCGTTTAGGTGGAAATTAAGTAAAGCATTGTCTTGAAAGGCTAAAAATGAAGCAAAGCTGAGTCTAAAGGGGTCTGAGTCTAAAAATCTAAAGGTCTGAACTGTGAAGGAGACCCAGGATTCTGTTTTCTTGGAAACTACAAAGTTAAAATAAATGTGGGAGTTCGTCTTCCAAAACTCATCATTTGAAGCTCTGTACCTTGGCAGCAATTTGAGACTACTTAGAAATCATACTTGGAAATTGAGTAACTTATATCCTCGAAGCAAGAATGGAATATTTCATTCTTAGATATTTTTTGAGAGGTTTTTGCTATAGGGCACATACGCTCACCCGAAAGACAGAGAGAGACAGAGAGACAGAAAGAGAGAAATCACCCCCCAGGGGGTATAGCCATGCCACAATCCCTTCTCCTCTATTCTCCTCTCGGGATCTTGGGCACGCACACACATGCGCCTGGCGTGAGTTTAAGCCACCGAGTCTGGGACTCGAACCACGGTCAACTACATGGGAGGCCAGCGACATACCCATTACGCTAACTGCTGGTCCCTCATTCTTAGATATAATTTTAAACAGCCTAGAGAATGGTGTTCCTCAATAAGCAGTAAAGCAGTAGTTGCTCAAGGACTAGAGTATTTTGACATTTATAGCTGTAGTGTGTACGAGGGAGAAATACTGTTACCTGTGAACTTTGCGTATGTTTTATTTATATGCTCCATTTTGAATGACGGCACATTTTTATTGTCTCAGCTCAAGCTAATTTTTGCTTTCTGACATATAAAAGTAGATTCTTTGTAAGCTGCAAAGACAGATAACAGGGACATCTAATAGGTGAGAGTCTAAATTTCATAGTACAAGGGGTCTTCAGATAGTTTACAGAAAATTTTGTGTTAAGAAATTCCATATGCATTTCTAAGTTTATTGCATCCAAGTAAACTTGAATGGAATTCCATTTTCCATTAATTTTTTAAAGAATTATTTTTTGTTTAACTTTATTTATTCGTCCATTTTAATTTGACCAGAGAAGGATGGGGGGGTGGGGTGGGGAAGAGAGCAAGCCACCAGGTCCAGGACTCAAACCACGGTCAGCCATGTAGGAGTCCAATGCCCTTGCCAATGCCACTACACCACCTGCCAGTCCCCATGAATTTTTTGAAAGAAAGATTTTTTGCTATAGGGCACAGTTGCTTCCCAGAGAGACAGAGAGAGAGAGAGAGAAAGTGAGAAAACACCCCCCAGGGGGTGGTGGCCCTGCCATAATTCCTTTTCCTCCAACCTCCTCTTGGGGTTTTGGGCATACATGCATACACACCTAGTGTGAGCTTCAAGCCACCAGGTCCAGGATTTTTTTTTTTCATGTTCTTTTATACATTCAATCACGTTATTTAGCTTACAAAGTGAATGTTCCAACACGTGTACATTTCTCCCCAGTCCAGTTGATAATACTATAGTTATCTTCAACAGATAATACCCCATTTCTTTGTTCCATTAATGCTAAGCCTCCCTATTTTTCTCTCTAACATCCTTCCTCAGACTCTACTCTTTCACCCACCTTCTTCCCACAAACTGCAGTCAACCATGTGGGAGTCCAGCACCTTAACCATTATGCCACCTGCTGGCCCCCTCCATGAATATTTTTTTAAAAATTTGCTATAGGGCACATGAGCTTGCTCAAGAGAGACGGGGCAGGGGGGATTAAAAAGCAACCCCCAAGAAGTTGCCATGCTGCAATCCCTTCTCCTCCATTCTCCTCCTGGGACTTTGGACATCCATGCACATATGCATGTCATGTCTTTCAAGCTGCCAAGTCCAGACACAAACTGTACAGTCAGCCATGTAGAATCCAGCCACCTTAACTACCATGTCACAGGGCTGGCCCTTCCAACTTTCTGAAGTACCTTTTTAAAAGAATTTTTTAAAGAGATTTTTACTATAGGACACATGTGGTTTACAGAGAAACAGAAAGAGGAAGACAGAAAGCAAGAAATCACCACCCAGGGGTCAATGACCACACTGTAGTCCCTTCTCCATTCTCCTCTTAGGATTTTGGGCACACACGCACATGCGCCTGGCATGAGTTTTAAGCCTCCCACTCTGGGACTCAAACCATGGTCAACGACATGGGAGTCCAGCAACATAATCATTACCCCATCTGCTGGTCCCCTGAAATCCCTCTTATTACTGAACACAGCTTACTCACCTGAATACATAAGCAGTGAGCTTATGGGGCAATCAACAAAGTGAACAAATGTAATGTTCCTATAATTGTGCTTTTTAGTCAAGGTGTCCTGATACACATCTTAGAATCTATTGTACCCTGAGCTGTTGGAGACTGCCCATGACCTGGTGGTAAAGTCATTTGCCCTGTTTTCTCATCTCAACAACTAAATGAATTAAAAGTCACCTCATTCAACTCTTTTTTTGTGTGTGTGTGTGGGGGGGGGGGGGAGAGGTTTTTGCTATAGGGCGTATGCGCTCTCCAGAAAGAGAGAGAGAGAGAGAGAGAGAGAGAGAGAGAGAGAGAGAGAGAAATCATCCCCCAGGGGGGATGGCGATATCACAGTCCCTTCTCCATTCTCCTCTCGGGAACTTGGGTATGCACACACGCACGCACATGCACCCTGCGTGAGTTTAAGCCACTGGGTCTGGGACTCAAACTGTAGTAGACTACACGGGAGTCCAGCAACATAGCCATTACCCCAACTGCTGGTCTCTCAATTCTTATCTTATTGAAAATGGGGTGTACTAGCTAAGAATTGGCTGAGAATTTTGAGTGTGATTACAATCAAACTAGATAGTTGAAGTCCTTAAGAAAAGGAAACATGGGCTGGCTCTATATTCTAGTGGTTAGGTGAGCCAAATCCCACATATTGGACTGCATAGTTTGAGTCCTAACCCCAGCAACTTGAGAAACATGCTAAGCTCTTGTGTATGCATGCCCAATGTCCTGACAGGATAGAGAATGGAGGAGAAGAGATTGTGGTGTGACCATTTTCCATGAGGAGGGTGCTTTCTCCTTCTCCCTGTCTCTCTCTGGTGAGCACACATGCCCTCTGGCAAAATTTAAATATATAAAAAATGGCACTTGCTATATATTATGGAATGTTAGTAAAAATTTAAAGAATAAATAAATGAAATGAAACAGTACACTGGGAAGTGCCTCATAGCTCTTGATGGCTAAGAACAGCACAAAAAGACCTTGGGTTATCTATTGTTTTGTCGGAAAAGTCATGATGCTTTTTTTTTTTTTGGAAAGGTTTTTGCTATAGGGCACGTGCGTTCACCAGAAAGAGAAAGACAGAGAGACGGAAAGTGAGAAATAACCCCCCAGGGGGGGATGGCCACGCCACAGTCCCTTCTCCTCTTAGGATCTTGGGCACACATGCACACGCGCCTGGCGTGAGTTTAAGCCACTGGGTCTGGGAATCAAACCACGGTCGACTACATGGGAGTCCAGGGACATAGCCATTACACTAACTGCTGGTCCCATGTCATGATGCATTTTTGCATAGAAAAATATGTTATGACTTTTCTGACAACCTAATAACATGATGGAAATCCCTTTCAAAGTAAAAGCATATAGACTATGAAACAAAGATAAACAGTCCCAAAAGAGAAGAGTTCTCAATAACCAAAGCCCAAAACAGAAGAGTTCTCAATAACCAAAGCCCATGGAAATGATCAATCTTCACACAAACCTGGATAGAAAGAACCTCAGTAAGAAAAAAAAAAAAAACAATACTGGAGAAGAGATGTGGCTGAGTAACTAAAAACATGATGAATGAGCATCATCCCTAACAAGAGGCCATTGAAGAGAAAATGCAAGATAGTAATAAAAGGATGAATAGTCAAATTATAGAGTCAATTGTAAATTCAGGCCTCATCTGAACACCTGTTTTTCTCATTCTGCTTAATTATACCCACATGCAGTAGCATACAGTGTGCATGTATGTATGCATAATTAATTTGAGATTTATTTTTGCTGCTGTTAGTATTCACTAAGCTGCAGATTCAGTCTTTTCTTCTAGAACATATTGTATTTGCTTTAAATTTTTATTTTTATTTTACTTATTTTAACATTGACTTGTGCTACTCATTACCTATTCGCATGGGTAGTTCCATTTTGTATTTATGTAGCTTATATAACTATGCTGAATAAAAGTGAGGTCATATCACATATAGGATTTTCCTTTTTTATTAGAAAAGGACAAAATTAGATATCTTAGTCATTTGTGCTTTAAATGTTAATTGAAAATCTGAAGAAATTTTTGAAAAATAATTTTTTAATTAAGAGTTCATTACTAAATGGTTCATTCTAAATGAATATTTCAAGTGTGTTTTTTGGGAAGGGTGGTTGAAATATTCAAAATGACTAATTTTTTTTATTTTATTATTTTTTTTTTTTTTAGGTTTTTGCCATAGGGCACGTGTGTTCACCAGAGAGAGAAAGAAAAAGAGAGAGGGAAAGTGAGAAATTATCCCCAGGGGGAATGGCCACGCCACTATCCCCTCTCCATTCTCTTCCTGGGATTTTGCACATGCATGCACACAACTGGCATGATTTTCAAGCCACCAGGTCTGGGACGCAAGCTGCAGTCAACCATATGGGAATCCACTGCCTTAATCACCATAATTGTCATGTTACATAGATCCAAAATTACTTATTTTAGTTAAATTTGTTAGAATTAAGAGTTGAAGGTTTATATATTTACTCATTTTAGTTTTCTTCTTGAGAAACTAGAAATGGGGGCTAGCAGGTAGCATGGTAGTTAAGGATGTTGGACTCCCACATAGCCAAACATGGTTTGAGTCCTGGACCTGGTGGCTTGCTTTCTCGCTTTCTCTCTCTCACTCTGTCCCTCTCTGGTCAAATTAAATGAATAAATAAATCTTTAAAAAAGAGAGAGAAACTAGAAATGATAAAGTGTTATATCTTTTTGTTTTCTGTTATGAATTTCTCCTTAACCAATTTTTTTAAGATGGTGGGGTTACCTTAGGTATGGTGCTTTTATGTGAAGCTGCTACCTCTGACATGGATATTGGAAAGCGAAAAAGTAAGTCATGTGCCATAGTGTAACAATTCTACCTTTAATACAGAAAAAAAGGAATGTTCTCTTAATCACTTTCCCTCTTAGTTATAGACTGTTATTGTACTCTGCTACTATTATAAAAGTAATACATGCCCGTTCTAGAAAGTGTGAGGAAAACAGGAGTATGAAACGTTTGGGGGGAGATCAGTACGTTATTATACCCCTGAAAAAATAGTAGTCTTAACATTGTATTAATAATATATTTCCTTCCATTTGTAAAAACATTTTAAAAATATAAAATTTTGAAAATTATGTTACCTTCATAAACTGGAGTTAAATAATAAATATTTCCCTTTATATAATTTTAAACTTTTACTCTATATTATAACCTTTCTGATTTGTCAAACGTTTAGTTTTTTTCCTAACTTTCATTATAATGAATACTTCTTTAGTGATTATCATGATACATTAAGCTTTATCTTTCTGTATTTGACTAAGGTAGAGTCCTATAAGTAGAGTTAGCACTATGGTCCTGTGTCTTAGTATTTTCATTTTTTTAAGGTTTTTGCCATAGTGCACATGCATTTGTTGTAGAGAGACAGAAAGAGATAGTGAGAGGAAAGGGAGAAATCACTTCCCCAGGGGGGATGTCCACACCACAGTACCTTCTCTTCCCATTCTCCTCCTGGGATCTTGGGCACACATGCACGTGTGCCCAGCATGATTTTTAAGCCACCAGGTCTGGGACTTGAATCATAGTCAGCCTTGTAGGAGTCCAGTGCCTTAACCATCATGCACCACCTGGTTCCAGTATTTTCATTTTTTAAAGAAAGACAGAGACAGAGAAAAAGTGAGAAAGCATGTGTTAATTTTCAGAAAAAAACTTTAATATTTACATTTTAGCCTTTAGTCATGTGAAAATTTAAAAAGGACAAAGTTAACAAAATTAAAAGCTTTTTTGTTGTTATTGTTTTTTTAGAGGTTTTTTTTTTTTTTTTTTTTTTTTTTTTTTACTACAGGGTGTGTGTGCTCACCAGGGGGGACAGAGACGGACAGACAGAAAGCAGGAAATCATACCCCAGTGGGGATGGCCACACTGCATTCCCTTCTCCTCTTGGGATTTTGGGCACACATGCACACACGCTCAGCGTATTTCAAGCTGCTGGGTCTGGGACTTGACCCATGGGTAACTAACTATGTGGGAGTCCAGCAACATAGCCATTATGCCATCTGCTGGTCCCACTAAAAGTTTTGTTTTTGTTTTTGTTTTTGTTTTTGGTTTTGGTTTTTGAGAGCTTTTTGCTATAGGGCACGTGTGCTCTCCAGAAAGACAGAGAGAGACAAAGAGACAAAGTGAGAAGTCACCCCCCCAGGGGGGATGGCCACACCACAATCCCTTCTCCTCCATTCTCCTCTCGGGATCCTGGACACACATGCACATGTACCTGGCATGAGTTTAAGCCACCGGGTCCGGGACTCAAACCATAGTCGACTACATGGGAGTCCAGCAACATAGCCATTATGCCAACTCCTAGTCCCTAAAAGTTATTTTTAATATGAGTCTCCCTAGGGTTTCCATTGCTGTCACACACATGCTTTTGTATTTTCCTATCTCTGTACTTCTTACTCAGTCTTAATCCAGGGACTCCAAGAGCCTTGAATCATGAGAATCAGTTGAACATTGTGGGGTCAATGTCCGGAGTTTAGTTTAATAACTGTTATGCTAAAACAGAGTATGTGGGATTAGTGGAAAGAACTAGGAATTCAGGTCTAGGAATCTGATGTTTTTGTTATTATTTCAAATAAGGAATCCATGTTGAAAGGGTCTTCATAAGAGACTGTGTAGTTACCTCTGCATAAATAAAGTACTATCGGGCTGGTAGCTTGGGTAGTTAAAGTGGCTGGATCCTGGGGCCGACAAGTGGTATGGTGGTTAAGGGCACTGGACTCCCATGTGGCTGACCATGGCTCAAGTCCCAGACCTGGTGGCTTGCCTTCTCACTTTACCTCTCTCTCTCACTCTGTCCCTCTCTGATCATATAAAAATATTAAATAAATAAATAAAATAATTCTTTTTTAAAAAAGTGGCTGGATCCCACATGGTCAGCTATGTGGTTTAAGTGCCAGACCTGGCAGCTTGAGAAACACATCAGACATGTGTGCCTAAAATCCTGAAATGAAGGAGAAATGGAGAAGGGCTTGTAGCATGACTATCCCCCTTGCAGGGATGCTTTCTCACACACAATCTGACAAAAAAAAAAATTCAAGTAAGACTAACACAGTAATATTATCAGATGTCCTTTTTAAATTTTTTTATCAGATGTCTTAAAGTCATTTATACATATACATTTAATACAATAAAGTCATTTCTAAAGGTTTAAAGAAGTTTGATAAATGAGTGGGTAATTTTCTCGTCAGTAGTAAGACAGTATTTTTTTTTTTTGAAAGAGATTTTTGCTATAGGGTACATGCACTCACTGGAAAGACAGAGAGAGACAGAAAGCAAGAAGTCACCCCTCCCCAGGGGGGATAGCCACACCATAATCCTTTCTCTTCCCTTCTCTTGGAATTTCGGGCACACATGTGCTTATGTCCAGTGTGTTTTCAGCCACTGGGTCTGGGACTCAAACTGTGGTCAATTACATGGGAGTCCAATGACAACCATTATGCCATCTGCTGGTCCCAGTAAAACAATATTTCTTTCTTTTTTTTTTTCTTTAGAGAGATTTTTGCTATAGGGTGTATGCACTCACCAGAGAGACAAAAACCAATAAATCACCTCCCAGGGGAGATGGCCACACCACAGTCCCTTCTCCTCCATTCTCCTCTAGGGATTTTGGGCATGAAAGCACACACGTCTGGCATGAGTTTTAAGCTGCTGGGTCTGGGACTCGAAGCACAGTCGACTATGTGGGAGTCCAGTGACATAACCATTACGCCATCTGCTGGTCCCATAAAACAGTATTTCTAACACTAAATTCTTTTTTCTTTTTCTTTTATTTAAGATTTATTTATTTTATTTTATTTATTACTATTTTTTTTCATATTCACTAGAGAGAGGGTGAGAAAGTGAGAAAGCAAGCCTGTAGGTCCGGGACTTGAACTGTGGTCAGCCATAGGAATCCAGCACATTAACCACAGTACCATCTGCTGACCCTTAAATGGTGGTCTACTATAGACCAAGTGCACACTCCAGAGACAAGGAGTAAGAAATCACCCCCCGGGGAGATGGCCACGCCACAATCCTTTCTCCTCTACTGTCCTCTAGGGATTTCGGGCTACCCACACATGTGCCCGGCATGATTTCCAAACCTCTGGGTCCATAACTCAAACTGTGCTGTTGGCCATATGGGATCCAGCTGCCTTAACCTCCATGCCACCTGCTGGCCCAACACTAAATTCTTGAGTGTGATGGCTTTTTAAAAATTCATGATCTTTTTCAATTGAATTGCATTAGGTATGTAAATAGAGTAACTCTGTTACATTGTAATGTGGCAAATTAAAGGCAAAGGCAGACTCCAAGTGGGGATAAAAATTGTTGAATAGTCTGAAAAGTTGAGATTATCAATAAATTATAGCCTTTCCCTTTTACTTTTTTTTTTTTTTTTTTTTAGATTTTTGACATAGGATGTGTGCACTCTCTGGACAGAGACAGAGAGGGAAAGTGAGAAATTGCCCCTCCTCTCCCGCAGGAAAATAGCCAAGCCTCAATCCCTTCTTCATTCTCCTTTCAGGATTTTGGGCATCCATGCACATGTGCTAGCTTGTTTTTCAAGCCACCTGGTCCAAGACTCAAACTGCAGAGTTGGCCATGTGGGATCGAGTGATTTAACCACCACACAACCTGCTGGCCCCTCCTTTTTGCTCTTTAGAAGTATATACTAAAATTTATGCTCTGGTTATTAATCAATAATCAACATGATTTGAGCATTTTATTCTGCCTTTTTTCTTGCAGTAATGTGTGTGGCTGGTATTGGACTTGTTGTACTATTCTTCAGTTGGATGCTCTCTATTTTCAGATCTAAATATCATGGATATCCATACAGGTATGATTATTTTTTATTGTATAGTGATTACCTATACTTAATGATTAGAGCTGATGCTACATGTAAAATTTAAGGTCCATTATGATATAATGGGTAATATTAGTATATGATTTCTTTTCTTGGGAATATCTTTCAAGGTTATGCTGACATCACCTAATTTAATCTAGAACTCTATAATAACACATAATGATTAGAGCATTTTATTTTTTTTAACTACTTACCTCTATTTTTCAAATCATAAACAACATTTAATTAGAATCTGCTTTGTAGAGCATATAAGAAAGAGTATCTAAGAAGGTCTAGTGGTTTAGGGAACCAGATCCCACACAGTTAGCCATGTGATTTAAATCCTGGCTCCAGCAGCTTGAAAAACATGTTGGGTACATGTGCATGCATGCTTAAAATCTCAACAGGATGGAAAAATGTGAGAAAATGCATTGCAGTGTCACCACACCTCAGTGAAGATAGATTGATCAATCTCCCTCTCTCTCTCTCCATGTGCCCCTCTGGGAATAAAATGACAAAATAATTTCTCTTGTATAGAGTGCTAACTGATATGTCAGAGTGATTTTTCTGGGACTTCTATTAATTATTTGATCACCAGAGTTGTTTCGATTATTAATTAGTTTCTCCATTCAGGAGATATTTTAACTTGAGGTTATATGTCTGTTTCCTTTTATCATGACTACATGGCCTCTCAGTGTTTCTCACTTTCTTTTATTGATAATCAAGTATTCTCATACATATGCTGAAATGCTATTCAATCTGTTAAAATTAAGATATTATATATGTATTATAAGTAAAGCTTAATTTTCTTTCAGAGACTAATAGTTTTGTATGTGTTTTTGTTTCAGCTTTCTGATGAGTTAAAAAGGATCTCAGAGATACATGGACACTGGAATAATGGAGGTTGAACAATGAGAAATGTGTGTGTGAAAAGAATGCAATTTGTGTATTTTGTATTACCTCTTTTTTTCATGTGGTTTAAATAGTTAATCATTTAACCAAAGAAAATGTGTAGTGCCTTAACAAGCAGTTTTCTGTCAAAATCATGAAGTATTTGGAAATTATTATCCTCTTAATCTTCCTTTCCCTGTGAACTTTACAGAACATTTAATTTAGTAGACTCAAGTACATTATAAAAACTTTTTAAACTACTACTTTGTTTTAATTAGAACAAAGCTCAAAACTGCTTTAGTTAACATTTGGTCATCTGATTTTATATTGTCTTATCCAAAGGTGGGTAAATAAACTCCTAACTAGGTATTCCCAAATATGCCTATTAGAGATAACTCATCAGGAATCCATTCTTAGCTTTTCCATATTTGCATGGAGGTGTATACGTTACACATCTTTACTTTGGGCCAGAGAAATAATATGCACTATGTGGTCTTCTGAAAATGGAACACTGTTTTCAGAGAAACATGTCCAGCCTTTAGAAAGACTAGTTAGTTCTACATTTTTCCTACTGACTTACAGTGCTTCTTGATAGCCATAGACATGAAAAAGTATCTCTAAATACAGGATTATGACTTCTGCATGAGTGCAATGTTAATTACTTTGTATTTGCAAAGATTTCTGATTGATTACATCTCAGTTTTATATAAGTTGGCCTCTCTCTAATAAAAACATAGCTTTGTGCTAAAATCAGTATAAATTATAGATGATCTAACATGTTCCTGCAAATTAGAGATTGTCACTTATTCTACTTGCACCTAAGAGAAAAGTAGGCTCAGTTGCATTTAGGAGAAAGACTCCCTTAAAACAGTAAAAGGAAAAAAAAATCATGATATATTGAATTATCACCTGTGTAGAGGAACTGTTTCTTGAAAACTGGTTTGTTTTTTGCTGTTATTTTAGTCTTTAAGCTCTCTCTGTAAGCGAAGAAACAAAGTAAACATTTAAGATAGTTTTGTTTGAATTTTGTCTTTTTATTTCTGTCACTGGAAATAACCATACGTGCTAATCAAATTTCTGTGAAGAATTTTTTGTGGATATCATTATATCTAACTATAACCTCCTTCATAGTTACAAAGAGTAACCTGAAATGCCAGTCTCTTGGAAGTATGAGAACTGTGATTGTTAAAAAAAAATGTAAAGACATTTTTGAAGTATTACATTAAAAAGATACTGTGGCTGCCTTTTGTTATTCACCATCTAATAACCATCCCATATGGTATAAAAGTCTTACATAATTCTGGTTTGCAGAAGGAAATGGATATAATTGCCTCAGAAGAACTGTTTTATGTGGGTTTTGTTATTGTTGTTAGTGGATTTGGTAAGTTGGTGGAATATGGTTGATTTTTACTCTTTAATGGAGCCACTTTCTGCTAGTTAAATCCCCTGTAAATTGTGATTCTGGATCCCTTATCTGCTGTTCTTATACTTGTCTCAGGCCAAATACATTTATGCTGTGATTTTTATGAGACTTATAGGAAGATACCCCGAATTTGTACAAATTGACCAGGAGAATACTACTGATTTGTAATCTGTATAGCTCCAGATAAGTTGCCATGACCATTGAACTAATGAGGTTTTTGTTTGTTGTTTTTTGTCTCCCTTAAAGAGCACATTCTTTTATAAGGAGAAAGATAGTATCTCGACTGAAATCTGTGGAAAACAGATTTATTAATACTACACTTAAAATTCTGTATTGTGGAAATTTTAAGATAAGCTTTCATCTGAAGTGCCTTAAGTAGACTTTTAATTTACTTTTCTAGTACTGGTTTAAATATCATTTATTACGCCTTTAAAAATACAATTCAGAATAACATATTATGGTGGCAAGGATAACCAAATGTCTGGCTGTTTGCTTTTTGACCATATCAATAAACTTTTGCAATCTAAATTTTGAGTTTTTTATTATCATTCAAATGGATAAGTTTAATGTACTAAATGAGAATTATAAAATTAGGATATTTCATTTTGAAGTTATAATTAAATCAATTTAAATGTCTTATTGTCCTAATGACACTGAGTGAGTTAGGAAATTTTTTTTTTATGTATTTCAAAATTGAGATACATTCTTTCAAGAATCAATATGTAGTCCTTTATTTCTGTCACCTGTTAGTCAAAACAGCTAACTTTTTATCCCAGGCAGTGAAGACCCCTTAACTAGGTAACTTCCTTATTATGATAATAAAGATGGATTTGATGCTGGCCCTGTGGTCCAGTGATTAAGAAAGCTGGATCCCACGTGGCCAACTATATGGTTTGAATCCCAGCCCCAGTGGTTCAAAAAACATGCTGGGCACATGTATGTGTTGTACATGCCAAAAATCCTAACAGGATGGAGAAATGGGGAAGGAGTTACTGTATGATGACATCCCATTGTGGGGGGGTGTTTTCTCCTTCTCTCTGTTTCTCTCTGGTGATTACACACACTCTTGCAATTTAAAAAAAATTATTTGGAGCAATTACCCTGGCACAGATTATCAAGTTATATGGGACTGGGCAAACTAGTACATTTGCAAACATGGAGTAGAAACACTAGATAGGAAGAAAGATAGGATTTTAGTCCTGGCTCTGTTTCTGTCTAGCTATGTGACCAGGGGAAGTGATTTGAACTTCTCTGGACCTGTTTCTTTATCCTAAGAAGAATGAATTAAACTAAATCACCTGAGTGTTCCTTCATGCTCTGCTGTATATTCAATATATTTAACTTTTGAATAGATATCATTTGTGGTATCCAGGTTTAGTGTTAAATTAAATCAGTTGAAATATAGAGTGTTCTGTAGTCATATTTCTGACGAAACTGATATGCTGGTAAAGGCCATTATAAGTACAACTCTAATAATACGTACTGAAATTTTTTTAGAAAGGATGCACTTGGAACCAAAATGTTCATATCAGATCTTGATTTAAATGGGTTATTCTGAATTCTTAGAAAGGGTGAGATCTGGACCAGCAGTTAGCGTAATGGCTATGTCTCTGGACTCCCACATAGTCGACCGTAGTTCGAGTCCCAGACCCGGTGGCTTAAACTCATGCTGGGCGCGTGTGCGTGCGTGCCCAAGATCCCGAGAGGAGAAGGGAGGAGAAGGGATTGCGACATGGCCATCCCCCCTGGGGGGTGATTTCTTGCTTTCTGTCTCTCTGTCTCTCTCTGTCTGGCGAGCACACGCGCCCTATAGCAAAAACCTCTCCAAAAAAAGAAAAAAAAAAGGGTGAGATCAACTGTAATAGGATGCTGATATAGAGAGTCAATCCTGGGTCAGCTAGTGATATGAAGGTTAAGGCAGCTAGGCTCAACCACACAGTTTAAGTCCTGGACAAGCCATTCCATTCTCCTCTCAGGATTTTGGGCACACATGAACACACTCCCTGTGTGGCTTTCAAGTGGCTGGTCCAGGACACAGGCTGGCTCTGGCCAAAAACAACATAAAAAATATTTTCAGTCTTTTGTTGTTGTTGTTTGTAGAGTGATTTTTGCTATAGGGCATGTGTGCTCACTGGAGAGAGAGACAGAGAGATAGCGAGAAATCACCCTCCAGGGAGGATGGCCACAGCACAATCCCTTCTCCTTTATTCTCCTCTGGGGATTTTGGGCATGCATGCACATGTGCCTGGTGTGAGCTTCAAGCTGCTGGGTCCAGGACTCAAACCATGGTCAATTACATGGGAGTTCAGCAACATAACAATTATACCATCTGCTGGTCTCCCCAAAAATTATTCTTTAAAATACCAGTCCTTGTGTCCCAAACCCATACTGACATACTTCCACTGACACCACTTTGTTTTTGATCTTTCATGTGGGACATAAAAATATTGGGACCAGCAGTTAGCATAATGGCTATGTCGCTGGACTCCCACGTAGTCGGCCGCGGTTCGAGTCCCGGACCCGGCGGCTTAAACTCACGCCGGGCGCGTGTGCGTGCGTGCCCAAGATCCCGAGAGGAGAATGGAGGAGAAGGGATTGCGGCGTGGCCATCCCCCCTGGGGGTGATTTCCTGCTTTCTATCTCTCTGTCTCTCTCTGTCTGTCTGGCGAGCGCACGCGCCCTATAGCAAAAACCTCTCCAAAAAAAAAAAAAATATTAGTACTACTGGATAGAGTATGACTTATGGTGAAAATATTGAGAGACAGCCTTTAAGCTCTTTTGAGTGTTCATTTAAGGACATTCAACTAAACCCTGCTGAATCAGGGATTTGTATATTTCAATGAATGCTCTGTAAATTATGACTTTCAGCTATTAAAAAAAAAAAAAAGATGTGCTTGCTTCCCCCAATATCCAGGCTCAGAAATGGTCCATTTGATCTAAACCTTCTAGTTTATAATGCCTGGCTATGGTTCTATGGCCAGCAGACACAGCTACAGAACAAGAGGGTTTGAAATTCTTTTATGTGATTAAAATAAAATTAATGAAATGCTTTCTTCTCCTTCAAATACAACTCAAACAATTTCTGGGAAATATTCCTAGCTTCCCAGTTTTAATTCTGTGCCCTTCTGTATTTTAGTATATGCTGATCTCTGTTACTCAATATAGTAATTTCCTGTCTCCCACAAAACTGCAAGCTCTTTGAGGGCAAGAGAATTGTCTTACTCATCTTTGTTCATTTTCTAATATGCCTATATACTACATGTTCAGTAAATTTTCACTAATTGAATAATAAAAATAAGAGGTCTCTATTCTCAAGTTGATTGCTGTCTTGTAGTAGAGCCAAACATAAAAACAAATGTAATCATGTGTAGTAGCAGAAAAATATGTGGATACAAAGAAGAACATGGGGCCAGCCCTATAGCACAATGGTTAAGTGCTACACAGAGGAAGCTGGATCCCACATGACTGACCAGGGTTCTAGTTCTAGCCTCAGAAGTTTGGAAAACATGCAAGGTGTGCACAACTGCACAGAATCCTGACAGAATGGAGAACTGGAGAAAAAAAATTATGGTGTGACTCAACCTTGTGGGGTGTTTTCTCTCTCATGCACATGTGCCTTCTGACACAAAATAATAAAAATTAAAAAAAAATTAAAACAAGGGTCAGGACCAGCAGACGACATAATGGCTATGTTGCTGGACTCCCATGTAAGTCGACCGCGGTTGGAGTCCCGGACCCAGCGGCTTAAACTCATGCTGAGCGTGTGTGCGTTCTTGCCCAAGATCCCGAGAGGAGAATGGAAGAGAAGGGATTGCGGTGTGGCCATTCCCTTGGGGGAGTGATTTCTCGCTTTCTGTCTCTCTGTCTTTCTGGTGAGCACCCGCACCCTATGGCAAAAACCTCTCCAAACAAAACAAAAACAAAAAGAAACAAAACCAAGGGCCAGCCAGGCAACTGGATCACATGTGGCCAACTACACAGTTCAAGTGCTGGACCCAAAGGTCTGAGAAACATGTCAGGCACATGTGTGTTTGTGCATGCCCAAATTCTTAGAGGTGAAGAGAGAACAAGAGATTGCAGCATGGCCATCCTCCTCTGGAGTGCTATATCACTTTCCCTCTATCTCTGTCTCTGTCTCTGTCTCTCTCTCTCTGTGGCGAATGCACGTGCCGTATAGCAAATAAAAAAAAAAAAGAAGAGAGCTGGCCATCCGGCCTCTGAGCAGGAACCTTAGTAGCGTGAGCAACAAAAGAGAATTAAAAACAGGTGATGTTGGGGACAAGTGGGTGCCATGGTGGTTAAGGTGCTGGACACTCTAGGAACCAGCAGTTGGTGTAATGGCTATGTTGCTGGACACATGTATTCAACCGTGGTTTGAGTCCCAGACCCAGTGGCTTAAACTCATACCAGGCATGTGTACATGCATGCCCAAGATCCCAAGAGGAGAATGGAGGAGAAGGGATTGCGGCATGGCCATTTGTTGCTTTTCTGTCTCTCTGTCTCTCTCTGTCTTTCTGCCAAGTGCACGCGCCCTATAGCAAAAACCTCTTAAAAAAAAAAAAGAAAGAAAAAAAGAAAAGAAAAAGGTGCTGGACACTCCCATGTGGCAGACCATGGTTCAAGTAAGTCCCGGACCTGGTGGCTTGCTTTTTCATTTTCCCTTTCTTTCTCTCTCTGTGCCTTTCTCTAGTCAAATTAAAATAAATAAATGTTTAGATAAAATTAAATAAATAATTATTTTTTAAAAATAGGTGATATTGGGGCCAGCAGGTGGCATGATGGTTAAGGCACCAGACTCCCACATGGTGGACTGAAGTTCAAATCCTGGACCTAGCACCTTACTTTCTCACTTTCTCTCTCTGGTCAAATTAAAAAATAGTAATAATAGGGGACCAGCAGGTGGCATGGTGGTTAAGGTGCTGGACACTCCCACTTGCCTGACCACAGTTCGAATCATGGTCCTGGTGGCTTGCTTTCTCGCTTTCCCTCTCTCTCTCTGTTTGTCTCTCTCTGGTCAAATTAAAAAAATAAAATTGGGGGCCAGCAGGTGGTATGGTGGTTAAGGTGCTGGACATTCCCACATGACCAACCATGGTTCTAGTCCCAGACCTGGTGGCTTGCTTTCTCACTTTCTCCCTCTCTCTCTCTCTCTCTGGTAAATTAAAATAAATCTTAAAAAAATAAAATTAATGAATGAATAAAATTAAATAAAAGTAATTCTTTTTTAGGTTTATCTTTATTTTAATTTATTTTTTATTGGTAGTATTTTTTTATTATGTTTAAATTTTATTTCAAATTCTTTCAATCACTTTATTTAGCTTGCAAAGTGAATATTCCAACATGTGTGCATTTCTCCCCAGTTCAGTTGTTAATACTATAATGTTATCCTCAACAGATAATACCCCATTTCTTTGTCCCATTAATGCTATGCCTATTTTTCTCTTTAATATCCTTAATACCCCATTTCCTTGTTCCATTAATGCTATGCCTATTTTTCTCCTTAATGTCCTTCCTCAGACTCTACTCCTTCACCCACTTTCTTCCCACCCTATGTCTGCTATTCACAACATTTACTGTGTTTCTATATCCTTTAGTCATTCAGTTTCGGTCATAGAGTGTGGACATTCAGTATATATTAAGTGGAGACATACAGTTCTTTAAAAATTAGTAATAATAAAATTAATAAAGTAATTCTTTAAAAAAAGAGATGTTGAGAATGACAAGATTTTTGTTAGATGTGTGCTCAGTGCCACACTGTGCTAAATGGAGGCAAACACAAGATTGGCCCAAATTTCCATGGTCTATTCAGGCAGAAGACAGGTCAGGCCCCTGGATTCTCTTACACAGATGCCAACAAGAACAAAGGCATCATCTGGGGAAAGGATACATTGATGGAGTATTTGAAGAATCCCAAGCACATCCCTGAAACAAAAATGTTCTTGGCATTTAAAAGATGTCAGAAAAAATAGTTGATAGCTTATCTCAAAAAAGCTACTAATGAGGGTTCCCTTCCCCGAACGACCCCTTGGTCCCCCCTTCTTTCCCCCTCCCTGCTCCCCGTTCCCCTCCCCTTTCCACCCTTCCCTTTCCTCCCAATGACCTGAGCCATTCCCGTAGGTTCCTGCCCTTGTATCAGAAGCCTTGTCTGCCCTACTGATCCCGTCCTATGAAGTGTCCCAGAGTTGGCAGAACTAGACCTGGGCCTTGGAAGGGAAGGACTCTACAGCAGCAATGTAAGGCATCAAGGTAAAAGAAACATGTGCAGTCGAGCTTCTGGGGCCTTACCACTCACTTGAGAAGGGGGAACAAGAAACCAAACAGTAATTCATAGAAACCTTACATAGGTAAGATTTGTTCTCTCTGTATTTCTGAACCAATGAAGAGGAAGTGGGAAGCAAAACTGAAGGAAATTGAAGAGCGAGCATATCATTATGAGAGGAAACCACTGTTCTCCGTGTATATACCACGGCTGTGTAAGCCAGAAGAACCCCCCTCCATTTGGAAACTCTTTCATCGGCAGACTGAAGCTTTTAATTTTGTTAAAAGTTGTTAAAAGGACTTCATGTATTTGCTTTGGAATACAAAGTGGGAGATGGACAATGTATTTATCTTGTAACAACTTATGTTTAGCTCTGGTTTTATTATAAATCCCAAAGAAACCTCTTGCACTGCTTTGAAGTTATTCCTGAAAATGCTGTGTGCAAGCTTTATTTTGATTTGGAATTTAACAAGCCCGCCAATCCAGGAGCCTATGGGAAAACAATGGTTGCATTACTCGTTGAGCATGTTTGTAAAGCACTACAAGAATTGTACAGTGTGACTTGTTCAGCCAAAGATATTTTCAACTTGGATTCTAGCACTGATGAAAAATTTAGCCGCAGGGACCAGCAGTTAGTGTAATGGCTATGTCGCTGGACTCCCATGTAGTCGACCGCGGTTCAAGTCCTGGACCCGGCGGCTTAAACTCACACCTGGCGCGTGTGCGTGCGTGCCCAAGATTCCTAGAGGAGAATGGAGAAGGGATTGCGACGTGGCCATCCCCCCTGGGGGATGATTTCTCGCTTTCTGTCTCCCTGTCTCTTTCTGTCTGTCTGGCGAGCGCACGTGCCCTACAGCAAAAACCTCTCCGAGAAAAAGAAAAAATAAAAAAAAATTAAAATAAAAATAAAAAAAGTCTTGGGAACCAGCAGTTAGCATAATGGCTATGTCGCTGGACTCCCATGTAGTCGACCGTGGTTCGTGTCCCGGACCCGGTGGCTTAAAACTCACACCGGGCGTGTGTGCGTGCGTGCCCAAGATCCCGAGAGGAGAATGGAGGAGAAGGGATTGCGGCGTGACCATCCCCCCGGGGGGTGATTTCTCGCTTTCTGTCTCTATGTCTCTCTCTGTCTGTCTGGCGAGCGCACGCGCCCTATAGCGAAAATCTCTCTCAAAAAAAAAAAAAAAATTAGCCACCATTTAATATTTCAGCTCCATGATGTGGTGTTTAAAGATAACATTTATGTTGGTAATTTTGTGAAAAAAAAATTGCAGCCTGCTCTCCGCTTAATTACCAGTGGAGAGGATGATTCAAGTCCAGAGACGACAGGACATAGGTTTTCTCATTTTTCTGAAGCACCAATAAAACAAGGGATTTCCTCTAACAGAATGTCCACAGGTGAGGATATGGGAGCGAGCTGGACACGGAGTTCAGAGAAACCAGAGAGGCCCAGGTCAGCAAGACCAAGCAGTCCTGATCTTTCCTTTTTGGTTGTGAAGAATAACATGAGACAAAGGCATCTTTCTGTAGATCTAGGAGTTTATACAAGAAATAGAAACTTTTGGCTATATAAATCATCAAAAATAGGAAAATGTGTGGCTTTTGAGATCACTGAAGACAACAAATTTTTTCCTGTATAGTCAAAAAAGATTTCTGAAGAAAATCATTATTTCCTCTATTCTTTGGTCACCAATATCAGATTCTCAGATACTTTATGAATTCTTACATATGACACATCTCAGAATACAGAAGAGGAAGTTGAGCATTGTAATAGTTCCAGCACTTCAGTAAAAACCATTGAAGGTTTTCAGTGTTCACCCTACCCTGAAGTTGATCACTTTGTTCTTTCTTTGGTGAATAAAAATGATGTTAAAGGAGGGATTCAGCACTGGAACTACTTTTTCCCAGAAGAATTATTGGTTTATGATATTTGTAGATATCACTGGTGTGAAAACATTGGAAGAGCCCACAAGAGTAATAATATTATGATTCTGGTAGATCTGAAAAATGAAGTTTGGTATCGAAAATGTCATGACTCTATATGTAAAGCAGAAAACTTCAAATCTGACTGTTTTCTATTACCTGCTGAAGTATGTTTCCAGTTTCTTCTTTTTTTTTATCTTTTATTTTTCTTTCTCAGATCAATTAAATTCACATTTTACATAAAGTCCCCATTATGATGTATACTATATATATATATATATATATATATATATATATATATATATATATACACACACATAGTTTTCAACAGAGAACTCTACATTTTTTTGATGTTAAATGTTTCTTCCCTTTGCCCCTCACGCCCACTCTCCACTACCCACTCCCCTCCCCTGCAGCCTCTGGCATCCACATTCATCCTTTCCACTATCATATCTTCAGATCTTTCTCCCTTTGCCAGAGTGCTGACTTTTTTTTTTTAATATATCATTGCATGTCTTTACAGTGAACTGTTAACATGGTTTTTCCCAGCATGAGTACAGTGCACATCAGTCAAGATAATATTACCATATACATTATCAACAGATGACTTTTCATTTTTGTGTCTATTAAGTGTGTTGTTTGCTCCCTGAATCCCTCCCCTCCGCCCTCCATCACTCACCCCCATCACCCCTCCCACACTGTCTCCAGCATCTGCAGCTGCCATCCCTGCCACCATACCCTCCAGTTCCCTCAGTTTTTTTTTTTTTTTTTTTTTAATTATCAGCTCATACAGTCTTCAACAACAGAGAACACAGATTCTACTCAGGGTTGGATCAAGGGTGGGTCCCGTGCAGTTCCGCACCTGCAGGTGAGTCTCCACGGAACACAGTTTCAGGAAAGCGGCTCTGTTAAGCAGAGATGGTTATCAGTTGATGCGGCACAGCATCCAACCTGTGACCACCGGGAATGGTGCTGTGAGGATCTGCAACGCGAGTCATCCTCGAGCATCTGGCTTCCCCAAGAATGGCAGAATAGTTCCTGTTCTCCCCTGAGGTAATGCAGGGCAGGCAACCATCATCCTCTCACTGTCCATAGGCAGAGACAATCCTCCCATACAATATATTTCTCAATTGGTTTAAGACAGCTTAAGTTCTTTCTGTTGCTTATAGTTGCAGGTTCTTAATCCTTGTTTTTGGCTTCAGCTTGCCGCCCGCAGCTGGCGGCCACGCGCAGGCGCAGGCCCGGCAGCCACGCTCAGGCACGGCGGCCACTCGCAGGCGCAGGCCCGGTTGCCATGCACAGGTCCGGGGGCCATGTGCAGGCGCAGGCCCGGCAGCCACGCTCAGGCCCAGCGGCCACCCGCAGGCCCGGGGGCCACACACAGGCCCGGCGGCCACGCGTAGACCCGGTGGCCACGCGCAAGCACAGGCCTGGCAGCCATGCTCAGGCCCGGCGGCCACTCGCAGGCGTAGGTCCAGCTGCCATGTTCAGGTCTGGGGGCCACAGGCAGGCCCGGCGGCCACACGCAGGCCCGGCGGCCACACACAGGCCCGGGGGTCACGCTCAGGCCTGGCAGCCACGCACAGGCGCAGGCCCGGTGGCCACTCGCAGGCGTAGGCCCGGCTGCCATGCGCTGGTCCGGGGGCCACATGCAGGCCCAGCGGCCACGCACAGGCGCAGGCCCGGCGGCCACGCACAGGCCCGGCGGCCACGCACAGGCGCAGGCCCAGCGGCCACGCACAAGCGCAGGCCCGGCGTCCACACGCAGGCCCGGCAGCCACGCGCAGGCCCGGAGGCCACGCGCAGGCCCGGTGGCCACTTGCAGGCCCGGAGGCCACGCGCCGGCACAGGCCCGGCGGCCACGCTCAGGTCTGGCAGCCACTCGCAGGCCCGGGGGCCGTGCACAGGCCTGGCAGCCACACACAAGCGCAGGCCCGGCGGCCACGCGCAAAGGCCCGGTGGCCAAGCACAGGCGCAGGCCCGGCGGCCACACTCAGACCCGGCGACCACGCACAGGCCCGGGGCCACACGCCGGCCCGGCGACCACACGCCAGCTCTGCGACCACGCTCAGGCCCGGCGGCTGCACACAGGGGCAGGCCCGGCTGCCGTGTGCAGGCGCCGGCCCAGTGGCCACACGCCGGTCTGGCAGCCACACGCCAGCCCCCAGCGCGCAAATGTGTGTGGGTCCCCGCGCGCGGGTCCCTGCGCCACCTCTCCAGTTTCTTCTTAAAGAGGAGGAAGAGTTTACAACACATGACACAGATGAAACAAGGAACAATGAAACCAAGAATCCTAATAAACCATCACCGACTAAGTTGCCAACAGGTGTATCTTCTTTTTTTTTTTTCTTTTTCTTTTTCTTTTCTTTTCTTCTTTTTTTTTTTTTTTTTGAGATGTTTTTGCCATAGGATACGTGCACTCACCAGATAGACAGAAAGAGACAAAGAGACAGAAAGTGAGAAATCACCCCCCGGGGGCGGATGGCCACGCCGCAATCCCTTCTCCTCCATTCTCCTCTTGGGATCTTGGGCAGGCATGCACATGCGCCCGGCTTGAGTTTTAAGCCACCGGGTCCAGGACGCGAACCGCGGTTGACTACGTGGGAGTCCAGCAACATAGCCATTATGCTAACTGCTGGTCCCAGTTGCTAACAGGTGTATCTTCTGATGCTGACTGGGATGGTGACATAGACAATGCCCACTTTTTAGAAGCTACTGAAGATGCCAAGTTAGCTGAAGCTGCAGAGAATGGCCTTCTCAGTTACAGTAGTGTGGTGGACGAAATTCCCGATGAACTAATTATAGAAGTATTACAACAGTTGACACTGATGGAACCGGGCTCTGACTTGCCTGAAGTCTTGAGATTTGATAAATTGTATTAACTTATGATTAATCCTATTTATGTAAGTAAGTTTTAATCAGTTTGTTTTCTATTTCTGCTTTAAATAAACCACTTATTCAAACGCAAAAATAAATGAATAAATAAATAAATAAAAGCTACTAATGAGTAATAGGTGGCCACTGTCTTATTTATGACAAAACAGAAATGTCTCATCTTTTTTATGTGTACCATATTTTAATTGACCTCCTACACCAGATCTCAGATCATGAATGGTTAATAGGATATTTTTATTGGACAGCCCTGATGTAAGACTGGCTTGTGGTTAAATGAATATTGTTGATTTTTTAAAATTTTGATAGTAATTTTAGTTCATTAAATGCTATCACTATTTGCCTTTTCTGAAGATATAATTGGTAATTCATTAATAATACTCAACTTTCTACAAAGATGGTAAATACCATCTTAAAACCTACTTGAGATTTTTTTTTATTTATTTAGGCTTTTGTGTACCTGGTTATATGAATATATAAATGCTAGAGAAATCCTTTCACATCTCAAAATCAATCACAGTCACCTGTGAGGGTTTTTTTTTGTTTTATCATTTTATTAAGAATAATTCCAAATGGGTTATGAAAACTTACTGAGTTTGATGAACTTTTCAAAAACTTATCAAGATAGGTTTACCAATAAACAGTAAGACATCAACCCAACTGTCATATAATGGGCAAAGAGCCAGGCTGATACCAAAAGCAACATGCAAATAAAAAAGGTATAATATAAAGGAAGACAACCTGCTGAGTATTAAAAACCATCTCAATGTAAACTCTTTTATTTATTTATTTATTTATTTATTTATTTTTCTTTAACATTAATATGCTATACATCATTACAGTATACAAAATGAATTTTTCATCCAAAATACACTGTCTGTTGGCTCAATCAAGCACATCAACATATGTGTTATCAACAAACAATTTTTCATTTCTTATGTCTTGTATATTTTGCTTTTTTTTTTGCCATCCTTGATTCCCCATCCCTAACCCTCTGCCCTGTCCAACCCTCCTCCCATTGTCTCTGGTATCCAAGATTGCTTTCTATGCCTTTCCCCCCATTTAATTGATTTGCTAATGAACTTAATTTGTCTAAATATTTGCAATAGCAAGCACAGCTGATATATACATACACAAGAACCCATGTCTGACTTTAGGCATAAACCTCAGTGAGTAGAATGAACATACTATAAAATAGTACCTAGCTGGGGCTATATATCTTACTGTGGTCATCAAATACAGTTTTTTCTTTAAATTTTGGTAACAGTTTTAGTATTTTTTTTCCTCTGAATTTTTTTTTTTAAATTTACATTCATTCCCTGAGCATCATCACAACATACTAAATGTGGTTTCCCCTCTAGAGTAAACTGCATAGTGGCTTAATCATGCATGTTATCATCCATAAAATTCCATTACTACTTTCATATATATATGTTTTTTACCCCATGTCTGACCCTCTGCCCTATTCCACTCTCTTGTTACACTATTTCTGCTGTCTACAATTGTCTTCAATTCCTTTTCCCCCAACATTTTGTTGACCACACCATATCATAAGTAATCTAACTACTTTCAATAGCAAGTTCAGCTGGTGGTTTCAAGAAAGGTAGTTTTGAACTGGTAAGGATATTTCCTTGAAATTTGAAGCCTAGAAACAGGTTAGTATTTTGTTCAAATAGTAGGTACATGAATCTATTGACAGCTCAAGACAGGATAAAAATCCTTAAAACCGGACAACAAAGCTTAGAAGAAAAGCAGCAATATCTTAGTCAAGTCACAGAATGCTGTTTCATCAGTTCAGACTCATGTACTTAATCTTTCTTCTGTTTCTGTTGAGGTACAATCTTCCAGATTGAACTCTGGGATTTAATACTCAACTCCAGACTTTGTCCCTACAATTACGTTGCCCATTTTCTTAGTTTTTGAACTCTTATTTATGTGAGTCTGCATTTAATTTTACTGACATAGCACTCCCTTAAGAACTTCTTGGAGATCTGGTCTGGTGCTGGTAAATTCTTTCAGGTTTTGTTTATATGGGAAAGTTCGTGCCTTTTCTTCCCAAATGAACAATAACCTTGCTGGGTACAGAATTCTCGGTTGAAATTGCTTTTCCCTTAATACTTTGAATATAGTTTCAATCAATGTAAACTCTTTGCAACCAACTCAGAACTAAGCAGCTATCAAATCCAAACCATACCAAGAAACAGGTAAATCTGACTGATGAAAAAGCCAGGACTTAATAATAGGGGGAAAAATAGGTTTCTCATTCAAGAGAGCTAAATAGTGTCTCAGAGCATTCTCCTGGCTGATATAAGCAGTATTAGAAAATCTTATTGGCGGGACCAGCAGTTAGCGTAATGGCTATGTCGCTGGACACCCACGTAGTCGACCGCGGTTTGCGTCCCGGACCCGGTGGCTTAAACTCACGCTAGGCGCTTGTGCGTGCGTGCCCAAGATCCTAAGAGGAGAATGGAAGAGAAGGGATTGTGGCGTGGCCATCCCCCCCCGGGGGGGGTGATTTCTCACTTTCTGTCTCTCTGTCTCTCTCTGTCTGTCTGGCGAGCTCACACGCCCTATAGCAAAAACCTCTCCAAAAAAAAAAAAAAAAAGAAAATCTTATCGGCAAGGAAGAGAAATAAATACAATGGAATGATACGTTTTTAAGTTAGTGGACTGTCTCAGGAATGATAAAGATATCAATAAAGTAGAAAGGAGGCACCAGCGAATGGCATAGCGGTTGCATCACTGGACTCCCACGTAGTCGACCACGGTTTGAGTCCTGAACCCGGCAGCTTAAAACTCACCCCAGAGCATGTGGGTGCAAAAACCCAAGAGGAGAGTGGAGAAGTGGCCACCCCCCGGGAGTAAAAAAAAAAAGTAGAAAGGAGATAACTCTAAAACATTTTTTGTTGTGGTCTCAAAAAATATTCAAAAGGCATTTATTTAAGTGTCAGAATAACTATGTCCAAATAAAGGCTTAAGGGAAATAAAATGAGGACACTTTCCATCCCCAAGAATTTCTTTAAAACCAAGCATATTGCTAACTAGCAACATACCTGATAAACAATAATTGGCAACAAAATAAGTTTAAACTCTGGAATATTCTACCCAAAATCATCCTGGATACTGTTTAATAACCAAAATGGAAACTAATCTTGTTATAACAGGCTGACCAATTCTGTTAAATGTGTCCTTGGTTTGATGTCCAGTTTCACTTAACATTTTGAAAGTTCATTTGACAGCCAGTCAAGTCCTTCATACAGACCAGTTCCTTGTGTAGCACAAGTGGTTTGTACATACCATGTTCTGTTTCAAAGTGACTGAAGACCTAATTTATCTGTTATTTCACAGATGGCCATAGCATTTGGCAAATCCTGTTTGTTAGCAAAAAGCAGCAGCTCTGCATCTCGCAACTCATCTTCCTGAAGCATTTTCTGCAGCTCTTCTGCGCCTTCCTGAATTCTCTCATGACTGTTGCTATCTACCACAAAAACAAGACCCTGGTTATTCTGGAAGTAATGCCTCCAGAAGAGCCTTATTCTATATTGACCACCAACATCCCACACTGTGAAGCAAATGTTCTTGTATTCTACTGTTTCCACATTAAAACCAATGGTAGTAATGGTGGTAACAATCTCTCCTAACTTCAGTTTGTACAGAATAGTTGTCTTGCCAGCAGCATCCAATCCAACCATCAAAATGCGCATCTGCTTCTTGCCAAAGAGTCGGGAGAAGAGGGAGGAGATGGCCAGGCCCATGACGGTAGTAGCACCTGGTTGGTGACTGGCGCTGCAGCTCCAGCTCGGCTATGCCATGTCACTAGGCAGCTGCAGCCTGGCCCCTCCAATGCGGGAAAATTTGCATGACCTCCACCCCACAAGTCACTGGTGTTTTGATTTGTGTTCATTAACCCATTAAAGGCAAGGGCTGAAGATAAGGCAGTGGTGTCTACTTTATATTTTTGGTCATAACTATGCCAATCTAATTAGAATTCCCTGTATTTGAAACAATGCCTTTTACTTATTGAAAGAAATTTTAATGTGATTTGTGTATACTATCAAATAGAGAATATGTAACACTTAACCAAAAAAAAAAAAAAAAAAAAAACCAACATAGTCTGCTATATGGAATCTAGCTGCCTTAAACACTACACCATTCTGAGTCATACCCAAAAAGTTACATGGTACTTGAAAATTTCTAAATGAACAAAGATGCACTAGTTTGAAAGTACTCTTACCACCCTTCTTTCTTTTCAAGTTTTGAAATTCTTCCAAGATTTATTTTTGAGAGAGATTTTTGCTATAGGGCATGTGCACTTGCCAGAGAGACAGAAAGTGAGAAATCACCATCTGGGGAGTGACCACACCACAATCCATTCTTCTCTCGGGATTTTTGGCATGCGCACACACACATGCCCAGCATTGCGTTTTAGGACCAAACCATGGTTAACTATGTGGGAATCCAGTGACATAACCATTCCGCCATCTGCTGGTCCCTTAAGATATTTTATTTTAATCTCCAATTCCCAAGTTACTAGTGACTATCATTTTTTTTTTCTTTTAGGTTTTTGCCATAGAGTACGTGCACTCCCTGGATAGAGACAGAAACAGTGAGAGGCAAAGTGAGAAGTCACTCCTCAGGGGAGATGGCCATGCTGCAATCCCTTCTTATCCATTCTCCTCTCGGGACTTTGGATACATATGCACATGTGTCTGGCATGATTTTCAAACTGCCAGGTCCGGGACTTGAATGCACAGAATTGCCCATGTGGGAATACAGTGCCTTAACCACCACGCCACCTGCTGGCTTCCATATCTTCTTTCATTTTTTAGTCATTGTATTTACCCTAGAACCAAATTGATACCCCATTTAATTCAAAAGGTCTCTCATGAAGTCTTGTTAGAATTGAGGTGAGGGGACCAGCAGTTAGCGTAATGGCTATGTCGATGGACTCCCACGTAGTCGACCACGGTTCGAGTCCCGGACCCAGCAGCTTAAACTCACGCGGGAGGCATGTGCGTGTGTGCCCAAGATCCCAAAAGGAGAATGGAAGAGAAGGGATTGTGACAGAGAGACAGAAATTGAGAAAGCACCCCCCAGGGAGAATGGCCACACCGCAATCCCTTCTCCTCCATTCTCCTCTCGGGATCTTGGGCATGCATCTACATGTGCCTGGCCAGGTCCGGGACTCGAACCGTGCTCAACTACATGGGAATCCAGCGACATAGCCATTACACTAACTGCTGGTCCCCCTCACCTTTTTTAATAAGGACTTTTGGGCCAGCAGGTGATGTGGTGGTTAAGGACACTGGATTCCCACATAGCCGACCTGGTTAGAGTCCCGGACCTGGAGACTTGCTTTCTCTTCTCTCTTGCTCTCTCTCTGTTCCTCTCTGGTCAAATTAAAATAAATAAATAAAGTTAAATAAAATGATTATTTACAAAAAAAATAAGGGTTTTCTTTCTATCATTTCTACTTGAAGGAATCAAGTCAGAATTACAAAGAATCCTTAATTCTGGTTTCTGGCTCTCTTTTGGGTGTAACAGCATCAGAGGACAACAGGTTGTCAACTACGACAACTCTTATCTCAGAGTTTAAAAAATACCAGTGTTTGGGGGCCGGCAGGTGGCATGGTGGTTAAGAGTGCTGGACTCCCACATGACACCTCATTAGGGTGTGCTTTCTCCCTCTGTCACCATTGCTCTATGGTGACTTATGTGCCCTATGGCAATGAAAACGTGCAATTAAATATACCAGTGTTTTGGTAACATGAAAAATAAATACTAAGGGGACCAGCAGTTAGCATAATGGCTATGTTGCTGGACTCCCATGTAGTCGACCGTGGTTCACATCCCAGACCTGGTGGCTTAAAACTCACGCCAGGCGTGTGTGCATGCGTGCCCAAGATCCCGAGAAGAGAATGGAGGAGAAGAGATTGCGGCGTGGCCATACCCCTGGGGAGTGATTTCTCACTTTCTGTCTCTCTGTCTCTCTCTGTCTGTCTGGTGAGCGCATGCACCCTGTAGCAAAAACCTCTCAAAA
The DNA here is from genome assembly GCA_026018925.1 of Tupaia tana. Classification (NCBI taxonomy): domain Eukaryota; kingdom Metazoa; phylum Chordata; class Mammalia; order Scandentia; family Tupaiidae; genus Tupaia; species Tupaia tana. The sequence continues at coordinate 80,861,993 of JAKSZU010000009.1, read as the reverse complement.
AAATTTTTAAAAAATACTAAAATACCATTATTATTATTTTGCTATGGTATTATATATACTAGTTTCTAGTGCAACAGGTTAGCAGAAGAAAAGAATTTATAATTCACTGATAATGAGGGGCCAGCAGGTGGTGTGGTGGTTAAGGCGCTGGACACTACCACATGGCTGACAATGGTTCAAATCCCAGACCTGGTGGATTGCTTTCTTACTTTCCCTGTCTCTCTCTCTGTGTGTGTCTCTCTTTGGTCAAATTAAAATAAATGAATGAATAAATAAATTAAAAAAGAATTCACTGATAATGATTAGCTAACTAGATTTTTCAAAGGTTTATTAAGATTAAAATAGTGAGGCCGGTAGGTGGCATGGTGATTAAGGGCACTGGACTTCCACATGGCCAACTGTGGTTCAATTCCTGGACCCAGTGGCTTGATTTCTCTCTCTCTCTCTGGTCAAATTAAAATAAATAAATGAATAATTTTTTTTTTGAGAGGGTTTTTTTTTTTCTATAGAGCACATGTGCTCACCAGACAGACAGAGAGAGACAGAGAGATAAAAAGCGAGAAATCACCCCCCAGAAGGGATGGCCACGCTGCAATCCCTTCTCCTCCATTCTCCTCCCAAAATCTTGGGCACACACGTACACGTACCTGGCGTGAGTTTAAGCCACTGGGTCCGGGACGCAAACCGCGGTCGACTACGTGGGAGTCCAGTGACATAGCCATTACGCTAACTGCTGGTCCCTAGAATAAAATAATTCTTTTTTAAAAAAAAAATTGAAGCAAAAAAAAGGCAGGCCAGAAGACTGAGTCCACCATGAGAGCTGAGACCTAGTGATTTCAGAGATAAGAACAAAGAAGATGTTCTGCAGATAATCTACCCTGGCAAAAACAAAAAGGCAGGCCAGAAGAAGACAGTTCACCATGAGAGCTGAGATTTAGTGATTTCATTTTTTGTTCTTTGTAATTAACAAATAAATAATTTTTTGTTTGCTTTATCCATTGTTCTCTTTTTTTTCTTTCTCTCTTTTTGTTTTCTTATCCTTTTTCTTTTACCTCATCACTTTGCTGCCCAGCTTCCACCTACTGAGTGTCCAGACAAGTCTAAATGAAAAGTTGCCAAATCTGAATACCATTTGGGTCCTCATAGTTCTCAACTCTCACTGAATCTGTGTCTCAAAGAGAGAAAAACGCAATGCCAAATAGTTTGCAGACCGCATCCTCTTGTGCACCTCTGATCGCTCAGATTGATCTTCTAGTATTTTGGAAGAAATCAATAACCCATCAGATGACTAGAAATTACCAAAGGATCACAAGAAATATGTGAAACCAAGAAAATACCTCACCCCCAAGGGAAAAGAATAACTCTTCATCCACAGATAGTACAATGGAAATCATGAAAATGTCTGATAAAGAATTTAGAGTATTCATAACGACAAAACTAACAGAGATGGAAAAGAAGAGAGACAATGAACACCAGAAGAAAAAAGCGGATGAGTCCCAGAAGGTGAGGAATTTCTTGTGAAAGCTGAAAGAGGAATTACACACCATAAAAAAGAGTCAAATGGAGCAGTTGGAAATGAAGGCTATAATACAGAAAATCAAAATCTCTTTTGAATGTATTAAAAGCAGACTAGATCGTACAGAAAATCGAATATCAGATGTAGAAGACAAGATCGCTGGACTAGTAAAATCCACTACAAAGACTGAAAAAATAGTCCCCAAAAATGAGAATAATATACGAGATATACTAGATATCATTAAACATCCAAACATCCGGATAATCAGTATCCCAGAAGGTGAAGAGACTAATAAGGGCAGACAATCTATTCCATGAAATCCTGCAAGAAAACTTCCCAAACCTAGAGAGGCATTCAGATATCCAGACCCAAGAAATACAAAGGACCCCAAATAAGATCAACTCAAGAAGATCTTCTCCAAGACACATTATAACCAGATCGATCAAAACCACAGACAAAGACAAGATACTCACACTGGCAAGAGAGAAACGTCACATTACCTACAAAGGATATCCCTCAGGCTAACAGCAGACCTGTAATCGGAAACAATGCGAGCAAGGAAAGAATGGGAAAATATATTCAAAGCGTTGAGTGAAAAACAATTTCAACCAAGAATACTATACCCGGCAAGATTATCCTACATATGGGAAGAGAAAACAAGAACATTCTCAGATAAACAAAACCTGAAAGAATTTACCAACACCAGACCAGCTCTCCAAGAAGTTCTGAAGGGAGTGCTATCCCAGGAAAACTAAAGACACCCAGAAATAAGAGTTCTAAAACAGCTAAGAAAATGGCCACCTTAATGGTAGGGACAAGTACAGAGTTGAACGTTATCTTCCAAATTTAAACGGAGAGATCAAACTACAGCAGAAGAGCTTAAACTGGTGAAATAGAATTTTATGACTTTTGACTAAAACATTACTGATGTTTTATGCTTTGTTTTCCAGTGTTAAGGAGTTTGGTCTTTTCTTAAATTGTGGACAGGTCTATGTACCTACTATTCAAACAGAATTCTAAACTGTTTCCTGGCTTTAAGTATTAAGCAAGTTCTCTCAACATTTTTTTATTTTGATTTATTAAAGCTAAAACTGCTTTTCTTGAAATTAAAAGTGTATTTTAAAAAAATACCTATTTGTTAACCACAGTAAGCTCTATAGCCTCAGCTATGTGCTATTTTATAGTATATTCATTCTATCCACAGAATTTTATGCCTAAAGTCAACTTTTGTTCACAGACATGTATACATCAGCTGAACTTACTATGCAAAGTATTTAGATTAATTAAGATATTTTGTGAATCAATACAATGTGGGAAAGAATAAAGGAATGGAAAGCAACTGCAGAAACCAGAGACAGGGTGGGAAGAGGATGGGAAATGGCAGAGAGTGAGAAATAGGGGGAAACACATAAATAACAAGAAACATATATATACACAAGAAACAAGAAATAGAAAATTATTTGTTGATAATAACATGTATGTTTAAGCCACTCTACAGTATATTCTGGCTGGAAAATTGCATTTTGTATTCTGTGGTGATGTCCAGTGAAAGTATGTAAAATAAATAACAATTTAAAAAAAAGATTAACATAGTATTTAGGAGGCCAACCATGTAACCAGCAGTTAAGCCCTGAGCATAAAGAGCCAGACCCCATGTGGCTGATCCCAGTTTGAATCCCACCCCAGAGGCTTGAAAACCACAACAGATACATGTGTGTTCATGTCCCAAATCATAAAGAAATGGAGGAGAAATGATTGCAGTGTGACCACACCACATTGGGGAAATCTTTCTCTCTCTAGTGAGCATATGCACCCTCTAGAAATCAAAAAAAAGAGGTAGTATTATGAATAAATGTAATAAAATATATGGAAGTTGTATAGTGAAAACTATAGAGCATTGTTGAGAGAAATTAAAGAACATCTAAATAAATTGAAGGATATACCCTGTTCATAGATTTTAAATTTCAGTATTATAAAGCAGTCAATTATCATAGCAATTCCAATAGAAATCTCAGCAGATTTTTGCATGTGTGTGAAGATTAAAATGATTTTTAAACTCATATGAAATAGTCAAGACAGAAAATGAGTCTAAGAAGTTCCAAGGACTTATGCCTGTGTAGAAACACTGAAAAAATGAGGAAAGACTGTTATAATCAACGTTATTGGACTCAGGAAAAAGTCAAAGATTCAAGCAAATGCTGAATCTAGAAAAAGGTGACTTGGCCTGGCCCTGTGGTCTAGTGGTTAAGAGAGCTAAATTCTACATGGCCCACCTAGTGGCTTGAATCCCGACCCTGGTGACTTGAGAAACACACCAGATGTGTGCATGCATGCCCCAAATCCAAACAAGATGGAAAAATGAGGAGAGGATAAGGAATTGCGGCAAGACCACACCCCATTGTAGGGGTGCTTTCTCACTTTCCTTCTCTGTCTCTGTCTCTTTCTCTCAGGTGAGCACATGTACTCTTTGGCAAATTAAAAAACAAAAGTGGGGGACCAGCAGTTGGTGTAATGGCTATGTCACTGGACTCCCATGTAGTCGACCATGGTTCGAGTCCTGGACCCAGTGGCTTAAACTCATGCCGGGCATGTGCACATGTGTGCCCAAGATCCTGAGAGGAGAATGGACGAGAAGGGATTGCGGCATGGCCATTCCCTCTGGGGGTGATTTCTCACTTTCTGTCTTTCTGTCTCTGTCTGTCTTTCTGGCGAGTGCACATGTCCTACAGCAAAAACCTCTCCAAAAAAAAAAAAAAAAATGGGGACCGGCAGATAGCATAATGGTTATATCGCTGGACTCCCATATAGTTGACCACTGTTTGAGTCCCAGACCCAACAGCTTAAAACTCACGCTGGGCATGTGTGTTGTGTGTATGCCCAAAATCCTGATAAGAGGATAGAAAAGGGATTGTAGCTTGGTCATCCCCACTGGGAGTGATTTCTCACTTTTTGTCTCTCTGTCTCTGTCTCTCCAGCAAGCACACGTGCCCTATAGCAAAAATCTCTCTAAAATGAAACAAAACGAAACAAAAATGACTTCACTACAGTAGGAGAGCTTTGTGGTATTAAGTTAACTTTGTTCCACTCCCCACCTTGACCTGACAGGGTTCTTGAAGATAGCAGTCTGTGTTTCTAGTGCAGATACCTTGTTTTTAGAAAGAACAGAACAGAACTTTTTTCAACAATTTGTGGTTTTTGTTCCGACTTGTCTAGGGGTTTCCTGATGGAATGACACAGGGGACTGTCTTAGTTTTGACTTACTCAAAACCCTCTCAGGGCAGAAAAGTAAGTATATACAGGGTATTTCTTGAATATATTGAAAGGCAAATAAAGAAGTTTTTGCTGGCCCACCCACTGTGACTTAGCTGGTAGTATGCCATACTGCCTATTTGGAAGCTACTTACCGACTGTGACTTGAGTCCCTAGCTCAGTTAACCTGAAAACATATGGGTGTGTCCATGTGCATGTGTGTGTGTACATGTCAAAGAACCTGGAAGGCTGTAGGATTTGAGGAAGAAGATTGCAGCATAACTGTGCTGTGTGGAGTGTGTGTGTGTGTCTCATACATATAACATGAATAAAAAGAAGTTGTTGCTACCTGGGACAAAACATTACAGTTGGAGCAATTAATAGATAAGCTGAAATCATGGGAGAAAAACTGAAGACTTACTTTGGGGAACAAGAGCTTTGTATACCCAGAATAGAATGTATGCTTAGATAAGATTTGAAGTCCAGCCATGATAATGCAAGTAGTTGGGCACCACTGTGCAGTATGACTATAGGAAGGTCTAGGGTGCAAATCCTGGGTTGACCTGAACACACTATGTGCACCCATGGGTGCACCCATAGTCCTGGCTGCTTAGAAACTGGGGGAAGGATTACAGTATAGCAACAACCAGTTGGGGTCACCCCTTACCATGAAAGAAATACACTTTAAAAATAAATAGAACTGGCCATGTAGTTCAGTGGTTAGGCAGCATTGAGGGAACCAGCTATCACATGACCAATTGCAGTTTGAATACTGGCTCCAGTGGCTTACAAACATGCCAGGAGTGTGTGCTCTCAAGACAAGGATCCTAAGAAGAAGGAGGAATGGAGGAAAGGGAATTGTGAGACCATATTGAGGAGTGTTTTCTCTCTCTCTCTCTCTCTCTCTCTCTCTCATGCACCCTCTGGCATTAAAAATAAAAGGAGTTGGATGGGGCCAGCAGGTTACATGAAGGTTAAGGTGGCTAGATCCCACATAGCCCACTCCATGGTTTGAGTTCTGGACCCAGTGGCTTGAAAAACACACTGGTTGTGTATGCATGCATGACCAAAATCCCAAGAGGTGAATGGAGGAGAGAGGACTGCATCATAGCCATCCTCCAGTGAGTGCACTTGCCCTATGGCAAAAATCTGAAATAAGTAAATAAATAAAAAGGATCTGGATTAGCTATAATGATACCAGACAGAATAGTTTTTAAGTCAAAAATTATTACAAAGAACATTAAATATTTTTAAAATAATTAATCCATCAAGGTAATATATTAAATATACTAAATACTAAATAAATGCACCTAGCAATATTGCCCCAGAATATGTGAAACAAACCCGATAGAACTGAAGGGAGAAACAGATAAACTTACAATAATAGTTGCACTTCAATATCCCACCTTCAATAACGAACAGAAAAGCAACCAGAAAAAAGATCAATAAAAAGATAGAAGCCTGGGGACCAGAAGTTAGCATAATGGCTATGTTGCTGGACTCCCACGTAGTCGACTGTGGTTCGTGTCCCGGACCCGGTGGCTTAAAACTCACTCCGGGCGTGTGTGCGTGCGTGCCCAAGATCCTGAGAGGAGAATGAAGGAGAAGGGATTGCGGCATGGCCATCTCCCCTGGGGGGTGATTTCTTGCTTTCTGTCTCTCTGTCTCTCTCTGTCTGTCTGGCGAACGCACACACCCTATAGCAAAAACCTCTTAAAAAAAAAGATAGAAGCCTGAATAACACTATGAGCCAACTAGACTGATAAATACATAGAGAATACTCCACCAAACAAGAACAAAGTCACATTTTTTTCTTCACGATAGAATGTGTACGCATACACGCAAAAGTGAGAGAGAAAGAAATAAGCACCCTCTGCAGGATCCTCTGCAAGATCTGGTCATGCCATGATCCTCTTCTTCCAGTCCTCCAGCCCATTGCCTCTTGTGCACTTGTATATGTGCCTATCATGTTTCATGCTGATTTAGCTGGGCATACAGACCATGGCTGTCATGTGAAATCTGGCTTTTCTTGAACAGTGCATTACTGCTATACCATGAAGCTGATCTCAAGATTCACATTTTTGTTATGAGCACATGAAACATCCTCCAGGTTAGATCACATATTATGCCACAAAAAAGACTCAATCAAGGGGCCAGCAGGTGGCATAGTAATAAAGGGCTCTGGACACCCCCATGATCAACTGTGATTCGAGTCCCAGACCTGGCGGCTTGCTCTCTCTCTCTCTTGCTCTGTCACTCTCTGATCAAATTAAAATAAATAAATAAAGTTAAATAAAATAATTCTTAAAAAAAAAGACTTGGGAACCAGCATGTGGCATGGTGGTTAAGGCACTGGACACTCCTATGTGGTTGACTACGGTTCAAGTACCGGACCTAGTGGATTGTTCCTCACTTTCCCTCTCCGCCACCTTCTCTCTGTGTCTCTCTCTGGTCAAATTGAAATAAACGAATGAATAAATAAAATTAAATAAATAATTATTTTAAAAAATAATCAATTAAAAACTTGTTTTAAGAGAGAAAGTGAGAAATCACCCCTCAGGGGGGATGGTCACACCACAATACATTTTCCTTCATCTGATTCTCTTAGGATTTTGGGTGCACAAGCACACACGCCCCACATGTTTTTCAAGCAGCTGAGTCCAGAACTTGAACTGCAGAGTTGGCCATGTGGGATCCAACCACCTTAACTGCCACGCCACTGGCTTGCCCTCAATAAATTTAATAAGATTGAAATCATATGGAATAACTTCTCTGACCACAATGGGATGAAAGTAGAAATCAACAACAGAATGAAACCTGGGAGAATCACAAATACGTGGAAGTTAAACAACACACTTTTTTAAAAAACAGTGGAGGAAATCACAAGGGAAATTAAAAAGTACTTTTGGGACCAGCAGTTAGCATAATGGCTATGTCGCTGGACTCCCATGTAGTCGACCGTGGTTCATGTCCTGGACCCGGTGGCTTAAAACTCATGCCGGGCGCGTGTGCGTGCATGCCCAAGATCCCGAGAGGAGAATGGAGGAGAAGGGATTGCGGTGTGGCCATCCCCCCGGGGGTGATTTCTCGCTTTCTGTCTCTCTCGGTCTGTCTGGCGAGCGCACACACCCTATTGCAAAAACCTCTCAAAAAAATAAATAAATAAAAAATTTTTAAAAAAATTAGAAAGTACTTTCAAATGAATGAAACAAAAGAGCAACACACCAAAACTTATAGTATGTGGTAAAAACATTGTTCACAGAGAAATTTACATATGTAAATGTCCACATTAAAAAGATGAAAGCTTGGGCCAGAAAGTGATGAGGTGGTTAAGGCACTGGATTCCAACATGGCCAACCATGGTTCAAGTCCTGAACCTAGTGGCTTGAAAATCACACCAGGCGCACATGCATACATGCCCAAAATCCCAAGTGGAGAACAGAAGAGAAGGAATTGCAGTGCAGCCATCCCCCCAGAAGGAAGGGTAATTTCTCACTTTCCCTTTCTCTGTCTCTGTGTCTCTGGCAAGCTCTGTCAAAAAATCTAAAGAAAAGGAGGAGGGCTGGTAGGTGGAGTGGTAGTTAAGATGTTGGACTACCACATGGCTGGCCATGGTTTCAGTCCTGGACCTGGCAACTTGCTTTCTCACTTTCCTTCTCTGTCTCTCTCTCTCTCTCTCTCTCTCTTCCTCTCTCTGTCTCTCTCTGGTCAAATTTAAAAATAAATAAATAAATTAAATTAAATAGGGACCAGCAGATCATGTAATGGTTAAGTCACTGGAATCCCACATAGTTGACCCTAGTTTGAATCTTGGACCTGGCAGCTTCAAACTCACACCGGAATTCCGGTGTGGCCATCCTCCCTGGGGGATGGTTTCTCACTTTCTGGGACCAGCATGTGACTTGGTGATTAAGGCCCTGGACACTCCCACATGGACGACCACAGTTTGAGTCCCAGACCTGGTGGCTTGCTTTCTCACTTTCTCTCTCTCTAGTCAAATTAAAACAAATGAATAAATAAAATTAAATAAATAATTCTTAAAAAAAAGAATAAAAATGAGGAAAGTTCTTGGGCTGGCTCCATAGCACAATGGCTAAGCACTGTACATGGGATGCCAGATCCCACATGGATGAACATGACTACAATCTAGGCCCTAGCAGCTTGAAAAACTTGCCTGACATATGTATATGCATATCCAAAATCCTGACAGGATGGAGAAATGGAGGAAAAAGGATTTGAGCATGACTATGGCCCATTGGGTGACGTTTTCTCCCTCTCTCTCTCCTTCTACAAGGCATATACACCCTCTGGCAATAAAATATGCATATCTTATAAATATATATAACATAAAATATGTCTATATATTATTTATATGCATATATATATATATATATATATAGAGAGAGAGAGAGAGAGAGAGAGAAAATATCTCATATCAATAATAAAACTTTAGAGTCAGCAGGTGGCGTGGTGGTTAAGGCGTCACATGGCCAATCATGGTTTGATTCCTGGACCTGGTGGCTTGAAAATCATGCTGGGCACATGTACATGTGTGCCCAAAGTCCAAAATCCAAGAAGAGAATGGAGGAGAAGGGACTATAATTTGGCCATCCCTGCTGAGGGATGATTTCTCACTTTCCCTCTCTTTGTCTCTCTCTGTCTCTCTCCTGCAAGTGCACATGCCCTATGGCTAAAACCTAAACAACAACAACAAAGAAGTTTACAGTAACTAGGAAGAAACTATACCCAAAGCTAAGAGAAGGAAGGAAATAGTAAAGATTAGAGTGGAGATCAACAAAACAGAGAATAGAAAAACAGAAAAAATCAATACAAGCAAAAGACTTTTGAAACAATAAAATTGACACATTGGACAAGGTTTTGTGCTTAGTTCCAGAGGAGCTGGATCGCATATGGCTGACTATGTAGTTTGAATCCAGCCACTTGACTTGAGGAACATGTCAGGTACCTGTGTATGCATGTACCAAATCACAGCAGGGTGGAGAAATGAAGCAGAAGGTATTGAAACATTACCATTCCCCTTAGGGAGTGCTTTCTCTCTCTCTCTCTCTCTCTCTCTCTCTCTCCCCCTCTCTCTATTTTTCCCTGGTGAGTGCATGCATCCATTGGCAATTAAAAAAAAAAAAAGTGAGGTCACCTGGTGACATGGTGGTTAAAGCGACTGGATCCAATATGGCCAACTGTACAGTTGTCCTGGAACTGGTGATTTGAAAAATATGCTGGGATGGAAGCCGGCAGGTGGTGTGGTGGTTGAGGCACTGGACTCCCACATGGCTGATCACAGTTAGACTGCTGGACCTGGTGGCTTGTTTTCTCCCTTTCCTTTTCTCTCTCTGTTCAATTATTTTAAAGAATTATTTATTTTAGGGGTTAACAGGTGGTGTGGTGGTTAAGGCCGTGGACACTCCCACAGGGCCAGCCACGGATCGAGTCCTGGACCTGGTGGCTTACTTTCTCACTTTCCTTCTCTCTCTGTGTCTGTCTTTCTCTGGTCAAATGAAAATAAATGAATGGGGCCAGCACGTGGCGTGGTGGTTGGGGACGCTGGATTCCCACATGGCAGACCTTGGTTAGAGTCTTGGACCTGGCGGCATGCTTTCTCACTTTCCCTCTCTATCTCTCTCTCACTCTGCCCCTCCTGGTCAAATTAAAATAAACAAACAAACAAACAAATAAATAAAGTTAAATAAAATAAATAAAGTTAAATAAAATAATTCTTTAAAAAATGAAAATAAATCAATGAATAAATAAAATAAAAAAGTGATAGTCACAGTACTGTTATAAGTATACATTGATATACAAATATTATAAGACAAATTTCTTAAAAGATATTTATTTTATTTTGTTATTATTATTATTATTTTTAATTTGACCAGAGAGAGATAGAGAAGGGGAAAGTGAGAAAGCAAGTCACCAGGTCCAAGACTCGAACCATGGTCAGCCATGTAGGAGTCCAGCACCTTAACCACTCTGCCACCTGCCAACCCCTCAATTAAAAAAATAATAATAATTATGGTGAACACAATTAAATAAAATAATTTTTTAAAAAAGTAAAAAAGAAGAAAAATATGTTGGATGTGTGTGAATGCCCAAAATCACAAAAGAAGGGAGAGATGGAAGAGAAGGGATTTCAATGTGACTATTCCCAATGGGGAGGTGCTTTCTCATTTTCAATCTTTTTTTTTTTTTTTTTTTTTTTTTTTGAGAGGTTTTTGCTATAGTGCGCATGCGCTCGCCAGACATACAGAGGCATAGAGACAGAAAGCGAGAAATCACCCCTCAGGGGGCATGGTCATGCATGCCGCAATCCCTTCTCCTCCATTCTCCTCTCGGGATCTTGGGCACGCACGCACACGCGCCCGGCGTGATTTTTTTTTTTTTTTTTGGAGATGTTTTCGCTATAGGGCATGTGCGCTCGCCAGACAGACAGACAGAGACATAGAGACAGAAAGCGAGAAATCACCCCCCAGGGGGGATGGTCACGCCGCAATCCCTTCTCCTCCATTCTCCCCTCGGGATCTTGGGCATGCATGCACACGCGCCCGGCATGAGTTTTAAGCCACTGGGTCCGGAATGTGAACCGCGGTAGACTACGTGGGAGTCCAGCGACATAGCCATTACGCTAACTGCTGGTTCCCTCTCATTTTCAATCTTTCTCTCCCTCTCTCTCCAGTGAGCACATGATGTGCCCTCTGACAATTTTTTTTCTTTTTCTTTTTAAGCAGAAGGTTTATTTAGGGAGATAAAGATATGTCCCACAGATGGAATGGACCATTGCCAAAGGAGGCAAGCAGATCTCTCAGGCTAATTTAAAAAAAAATGACATGTAAGGGACCAGCAGATGGCATAATGGTTAAATTGCTAGACTTGCATGTGGTCAATAGCGGTTTGCATTCTGAACCCGGTGGCTTAAAACTCATGCCAGGTTTGCATGCATGCATGCCCAAGATCCCGAGAAGAGACTGGAAAAGGGATGGCAGCATGGCCATCCTCTCTTGGAAAAAAAAAAAGAAGTCATGTAGCAGACTAAGAAAAAAGAGAAAAGACGAAAATTGCTAAAATTAGAAAAGTGGGAAAGTTATTTTAACCTCATAAAAATTAAAAGGATTGTAATGTAGTAGTATGAACAACTATACACCAAATAATTAGATAACCTAAATGAAATGAGACAAATTTTTAAGAACACACAGACTACCAAAGTGGCTCAAAGGAAACTCTGAACAGACTATTTTTTTACTTTCTATAGGTCTGTTCAGAGTTTCCTTTTGAGCCTAGGACATGGAGACTGGATCTTTACCCACTCAGCTGCTTACAATACAAGCGAAAATCTGAAGAAAACTACTAACTTAACAGTATTTGCAATGTATTTTAATAATTAAGTATATCCTGCAATAAGTTGACACCAGGTGTCTTCTGGCCTGAAGTGGGAGCGTGTTTAAATCACAGAGACGTCCCGGCCATCAACAAACCTACTTTTTCATTTCTCACGGGAGAGAAGATTGAAAATACCTATTGGACCGTCAGGAGTAACTGGTGAGACTTCCGACTAAGACCTTGCCAGATGGGTAGACAACGGTTCCCTTTACCGTCCGTAAATGTCCTCCGTCCAACTGCTCTTTTCAGGTTGCTCTGAAATAAAGCTTGATTTTCCAGAAAAGAAAAAAAAAAAAAAAAAAGAAAGTAAAAAAATAGAATGCAGGACCAGCAGGTGGCATGGTGGTTAAGGCGCTGGGCATTCCCACATGGCTGACCACTGTTTGAGTCTGGGACTTGGTGGCTTGCTTTTTCACTTTTCCTCTCTTTCTGTGTGTGTGTGTGTCTCTCTCTGGTGAAGTTAAAATAAATGAATAAATAAATAAAATTATTTTTTTTTAAAAAGTAAAAAGAATGACTAATCAAGAAATCTTTCGGGACCAGCAGTTAGCGTAATGGCTATGTCGCTGGACTCCCACGTAGTCGACCACGGTTCGCATCCCGGACCCGGTGGCTTAAAACTCACGCCGGACAAGTGTGCATGCGTGCCCAAGATCCTGAGAGGAGAACGGAGGAGAAGGGATTGCGGCGTGACCATCCCCCCTGGGGGGTGATTTCTCGTTTTCTGTCTCTCTGTCTCTCTCTGTCTGGCGAGCGCACACGCCCTATAGCAAAAACCTCTCCAAAAAAAAAAAAGAGAAATCTTTCTACTATCAAGAAAGCTGGAGCTGTGGGTGGGGAACATGTCCAAGGGAGTCAGACCTCGGTACAAAGTGGTACCTGTGCTTGCCAGATGTGGTCATGAAAATAAGTACTGGTTTGGGATTAGAATTTTTTTCACTTAGCCACTTTAAAATAATGTGACCATGGGACCAGCAGTTAGCGTAATGGCTATGTAGCTGAACTCCCATGTTGACTACAGTCAACTGCAGTGAGAGTCCCGGACCCAGTGCCTTAAACTCATGCCGAGTGCATGTGTGTGCGTGCCCAAGATCCCGAGAGGAGAATGGAGGAGAAGAGATTGCTGCGTGGCCATCCCCCTGGGGGATGATTTCTCGCTTTCTATCTATCTGTCTTTCTGGTGAGCACACGTGCCCTATAGCAAAAACCTCTCCAAAAAATAAAAAATGTGGCCATTAGCTTTTTGTTCGGACATGGCATTGGGGATGGTTTACTCCAAATATTAGCATGATTTCCAGGCTCTATATTTTCTACATGAAAAATATGTCAGAGAGCAATAGCAGTGACTTTCACAGAATATCCCAGTGGGAGGAAAAGAGAAGCAGTGTTCATTCCTTAGGAATACTGAAGTGTCCTGTTGGAAACTGACATTCCTCTGTAACAAAGTTATCAGTAATGCTTTAAACTCCAGCACACTGTTTATTTATTTGAAACCAAGAATGTTTTTCATTTTGCATTTTCTCTCTGGAAATTGTGAGGAGGTGGTCTTAAAAGAAATAAATTAAACAAAAATAGGGGGAAGAAAATCCAAACCCTTTCTAATAAGAAAAGCCCAATTCACTGGTGAATTCTACCAAGCATTCAATGAGGAATGATCACCAATTCTCAAACTCTTCCAAAACAAAGAGGGAACACTTCCTAACTCGTTTTATGAAGCTAGCATTACCCTAATATCACAGCCAGACAAATCTATCATGAAAAAAGAAAACTACATATCAATATCTCTGATGAATACTGCTGTAAACCTTTTTAAAGAATTATTTATTTAACATTTATTTGTTATCATTTCTTTTTAATTTGCTATAGAACACATGCACTCACAAGAGAGAGAGAAAGTGAGAAAGCAAGCTGTCAGGTCTGGGACTTGAACCATGGTCAGTCATGTGGAAGTCCAATACCCTAACAACCATGCCACCTGCTGGCCCCCTGATACAAACATTTTATTTATTTATTTATTCATTTCTTTTTTTTGAATTAAAAAAAATCTAACTTTATTGAATATAAGAATGGATGGATTTTCAAATTAATTATTTTAGCTTTATGGTTATTACTTTTATAAGCCCTCTGACCCATGGCAAAACTTTCTAACTGGTATATATAAAAATGCTTGCCTATTCTTGTCAAGTTTCTATTTAGTTTCAGTTCTATAGGTACATACACAAATATATTTAAATACACAGGATCATCTATAACTGAATTACTGGAACATGGTAATGCACTGCACCTGGTAGTAAGAAATCAACTTCCAAGTACAAATACAAACTTGTATTTTATGTAAAAATTCAACTTTTACACTTTCTTATTCTTACACTAGAATTGATGTCACTAACTTAAAGGCAAACATATACTTTTGTTTTCTGAACAAAAATACATAGCATTTTCATTATTTCAAATAATGTAATATAATCCTTCTTTTGAACAAAATGGTCAGGGTGCTAATGAAATCATCTTTGGAGGAAGTGTTTAATAAGCATACTTTATTTAAATAAATTCTCCAGTAGGACATGGAGAATGCACTGTCTTTACTTAGAAGGCTGTGTAAATAGTTATCTGTCAATTTATATGTGCTGCTCACCAACATTCCCTTATTGAAAACATCAGAATTTCCACATCACAGTTCTTGAAAGGACTTTAAGTCTTAAAATTTTGGTTCTCCTTTGGCTTGCTTCTCTCTTGATTCCACCCAGGCTTTATTAATGGTTCGCTTCATATCATCATCTCCATCTTCATAAATTTTCTTTAGAACTTTCATCAGTCCCTCACTAGGATCTGTTTCAGTGTCGTATGAAGGCTTTTCTTTCTCTTTGCACTCTTTTTCAACCTGGGTCAGGTAGTCCCATCGTGTGTTTTCTGTTTTCTTTCTACATAATATGAGAACTGTATCGGTCTTAACTTTTTTTGAACTGCCTTCAACAGAGATGGGTTTCCAAAGATTGTTCACAATCATGGAGTAACTCTTGCCATTTAGGTTCTTTACCAAAAGATCAAATGACCTCTCTGTGAAATGCACTTGCACGTTCTCATTAGGAACTTGATGAACTCCAGTTAAGGTAATGTAGATTTTCACAAACTTATCTGACTGATCCCATTCATAATTACTGATTTTCACTGTATATCCTGTTGTAATGGGAGCAACCACAGCAGCTGGCTTTTCATTGTCAAGAAGTTCTGTTTTTTTTTTCTGTGATTTCTGTTGCATCTTGTTCTTGATTTCTGTCTCAATTTTGGATTTTTCAACTGTAAGGGCATCACGTACTCTTTTCCTGGTGGCCTTTTCCAATAACACCTTTACTTCTAGATTTTTCTGTAGCTCTTCTACAGTCGAAGCCATAGTCTCGCTGGGCACTGACCGCCCGAGCCGCAGTCGTACAGGAGAGGGGACGCCGCACAGAGCGCGCTCACTCCTATTCATTTCTTTTTAGAGAAACTTTTGTTTTAGGGCATGTGCACTTGCCAGAGAGACAAGAGAGAGACAGAGACCCAGAAAGTGAGAAATCAACTCCCAGGGGGATGGCCATGCTGCAATCCCTTCTCCTCCATTTTCCTCTCAGGACACTGAGCACACACGCACATGTGCCTGGACTGAGTTTTAAACCACCGGGTCTGGGATTCAAACTGTGGTCGACTATGTGGGAGTCCAGCAACATAACCATTACACCATCTGCTAGCTCCAATACAAATATGTTAGACAGAATACTAGCAAACAGAACTCAACAGCACATTATAAAGGATTATAAACCATAGTCAAGTAGGATTTATCCCAAGAATGCAAGGGTGAAATGAAAAGAAACCAATGTAAAATATGAAATTAATAAATTTAAGGGGGAGAATAATCATATGATCATCTAAATTGATGCAGAAAAGGCATTTGACAAACTCCATACCCCTTTCATGATAAAAGCACTCAGCAGGATTAGAAAGGAACTTTCAAAACCTGAGAAAGGGCACTTGTTAAAATCCCACAACTGGGGCTGGCAGCTGGTGTGGTGGTTAAGGGCACTGGACTCCCACATGGCCAACTGTGGTTCAAGTCCCACGTGTGTACATGCGTGCCCAAAATCCCAAAAGGAGACTGGAGAAGAGATTGTATTGTGGTGTGGCCATATTCCCTGGGGGAGTGATTTATCACTTTCTATCTCTGTTTTTTTTTTTTTTTTTTTTTTTTTTTTTTTTTTTTTTTTTTTGCCAGAGGGCACATGTACTCATCAGGGAGAGACAGAGAGATACACAGAGAGAAAGCATCCCTCCATGGGGAATGGCCACATGACAATCTTTTTTCATCCACTTCTCCATCCCATCAGGATTTTGAGCACACACACACATGTGCCTACCATGTTTTTCAAACTGCCAGGGATAGGATTTGAACTGTGATCATCCATGTGCAATCTGGTTTCCCATGCATAAGCCTTAACTGTTGTGCTATGGGACCAGTCCAGCACTTTTTAAAATAATTTTGAGCTAAGGTTTATGTTGAAATAATTACTAGTTGAATTTATATTTACTGGTAGAAAGTAGAGTTCTGTCGTTGCTTACAGCAATTAAAATTACTTAATTTCCTCATCTTTATAATATAGCCTCATTATTGAAAATCATAAAAAAAATACAAAGCAAGAAAATATCACTCAGACACATTACCTGAAGATATCTAATCTTTCTATTTTTTTTGTAGAGATTTTTTGCCTTAGGGTGTGTGTGCTCGCCAGAGAGAGAGAGACAGAGACAGTGAGAGGGAAAGTGTGAAATCATTCCCCAAGGGGGATGGCCATGCCGCAATCCCCTCTCCTATACTCCTCTCAGGATCTTGGGCACAAATGCACATCAGCCCAGTGTGAGTTTCAAGCCACCTGATCTGGGATTTGAACCACAGTTGGCCATATGGGAGTCCAGTGATGTAACTACTACCCCATCTGCTGGTCCCCATAATCTTTACATTTTTTATGTGCCCTTCGAGCCTTTTTTCCCTTATAACACATCTTTTCTTGAGAGATTTTGCTATAGTGTGCATGTGCTTGCCTGAGAAACAGAGAGATAGAAAGTGAGAAATCACTCCCCCAGGGAATATGGCCACACCCACCATCTCTTCTCCAGTCTCCTTTTGGGATTTTGGGCATGCATGTACACACACCTGGCATGAGTTTCAAGCCGCTAGATCTGGGACTCAAACCACAGTCAGCCATAAAGTAGTCCAACACCTCAACCACTATGCTACCTGCTGGCGCCTATCACATCTTTTTTGAAATGTATAATTCTGGGAGCTAGCCCATGTCCTGGTGTTTAAGGCAGCTGGATCCCACATGGCCAACTGCGTAGGTCAAATCCCAGACCTGGTGGCTTGAAAAACATGACAGGCACATGTGCATGCCCAAAATCTTAAAAAGAGGGAGAAATGGAGAAGAGAGAGCAGTATGACCATGTCCCATGGGAGTGCACATGCTCTCTGGCAAAAAATTAAAAAAAAAAAAAAGAAATGTGGGACCAGCAGTTAGCGTAATGGCTATGTCGCTGAACTCCCATGTAGCTGACCACGGTTCGTGTCCCAGATCCAGTGGCTTAAACTCACGTCGGATGCGTGTGCGTGCGTGCCCAAGATCCCGAGAGGAGAATGGAGGAGAAGGGATTGCGGCGTGGCCATCCTCCCTGGAGGGTGATTTCTCGCTTTCTGTCTCTCTGTCTCTCTCTGTCTTTCTGGTGAGCGCATGCGCCCTGTAGAAAAAGAAACCTCTCAAAAAAAATGTTATTTATTTTCTAAAAAGAACCCTGTAGAAATGCTACATTTCTTTTTAAATTATTTAAAAAATTTATCTATCTACATCTGCCATGAGTGAGAGACAGGAAAACAGGACCCCCAGTAGCATTCTTATTCTTTTTAGGTTTTTGACATAGTGCATGTGTGCTCACCAAAGAGATATAGAGAGGAAGAGAGAAAAGAAAAGTGAGAAATCATCCCTCAGTGGGGATGGCCACACCACAATCCCTTCTCCTCCATTCTCCTCTCAGGATTTTGGGCATGCACATACTTGCCAGGCGTGATTTTCAAGCCGCTGGGTCCAGGACTTGAACCACAGTGTGTCATGTTGGAGTCCAGCACCTTAACCACTACGCCACCTGGTACCTCCCCCAGTAACATTTTGATGTCTCAATCCATCCCCTACCCTAGCCAGCCCAAGACCATGGGTATGTGTGTGCTCTGTTTACTTAGGGAGGTCTCTGCATGGGAAGTAAGAACCCTCCCATCTAAGTCAGCCTTGCAGAACATTGCATTTTATCACTTTGCCACCGTTTGGACTCCCAAAGTGGTATTTCTATAATTCAAAGGTTTTTAAAAAAATTTTTTACAAGATTTATACATGCACTGGAGACAGAGGGAAAGGGAAAGTGAGAATGCACACTCCATAGGGTATAGTCATGCTGCAATTCTTTTTTTTTTTTTTTGTAGAGGTTTTTGCTATAGGGCGCGTGTGCTCGCCAGACAGACAGAGAGAGACAGAGAGACAGAAAGCAAGAAATCACCCCCCAGGGGGGATGGTCACGCTGCAATCCCTTCTCCTCCATTCTCCTCTCGGGATCTTGGGCACGCACGCACACGCGCCCGGCGTGAGTTTTAAGCCACCGGGTCCGGGACGCAAACCGCGGTCGACTACGTGGGAGTCCAGCGACATAACCATTATGCTAACTGCTGGTTCCCCCTGCAATTCTTTTTACTCTTATCCTCCCTCATTTCAGGATTTTGGGCATGCATGTGCATGTGCTTGGCATGTTTTTAAAGCCACCAGACACAGGACTTGAACTGTGCAGTAAGCTATGTGGGATCTAGTCTCCTTAACTATCATGCCACCAACTAGCCCACTCAAGGTAAAACTTTTTTTTTCTGAAACTTTTAAAAAATTAATTAATTTAAGCATCATCACAGTATACAAAATGTGATTTCCCATCCAGAATATACTGCATAGTGGCTTAATCATGCATGTTATCATCAATAATTTTCCATGTCTAGTTTCATATATATATATATATATATATATATATATATATATATATATTACCCCTATTTCTGACCCTCTGCCCTTTCCCACCCCCATCCCACACTATTTCTGGAGTCTACAGTTGTTTAACATTCCTTTTTCGCCCACATTTTACTGATCACACAATTTCTTTTTTTTCTTGTTTTTTTAATTAATTAATTTACATTCATTCACTGAGCATTGTCACGGCATACAAAATGTAATTTCCCATCCAGAATATGCTGCATAGTAGCTTAATCATACATGTTATCATCAATAATTTTCCATTTCTAGTTTCATATATACATATATATATATATATATATATATATATATATGTATATATATATTTTTCCACCTATTTCTAACACTCTGCCATTTCCCACCCTTCTCCCACACTATCTCAGGTGACCACAGTTGTTTTCCATTCCTTTTTTCCCTCACATTTTATTGATTCACAAAATTTCTTAAATAATCTAACTACTTTCAATAGCAAGCTCTGCTGATATATACATATCTATGAATACATATCTGACTTTAGGCATGAAACTATGAGTAGAATGTACTATAAGGTAGCACCTAGGTGATGCTATATAGTTTACTACAGTCCTTAAATATGTATTTTTTACAGTATCTTTTTATTTCAAGAAAAGCAGATTGAACTTTAAAAAATAAAAAAAAATGCTAAGGAAATATGCTTAAAACTTAAAGCCAGGAAACAGGTTGGGATTCTGTTCAAATAGCAGGTACATGAACTTTTGGGCAGCTCAAGACAAGACAAAAATCCTTAAAACTGAAAAACAAAGCCTAGAAAAAAATCAGCAATGTTTTAGTCAAAAGTCATAAAATTCTATTTCACCTCTTCAGTCTCATGTACTTTATCTTTTGTTGTGATTTGATTTTCCCAATAAAAATTTGGGATATAATATTCAACTCCAGACTTGTCCCTACGATTAAGTAGGCCATTTTCTTAGTTTTTGTACTCTTATTTCTTTGTTATTTTATTTAATTCTCCTGGTATAGCACTCCCTTGAGAACTTCTTGGAGATCTGGTCTGGTATTGGTAAATTCTTTCAGGTTTTGTTTATCTGAGAATGTTCTTGTCTTTTCTTCCCACATGAAGGATACTCTTGCTGAGTATAGTATCCATGGTTGCGATTGCTTTTGCCTTAACACTTTGAATATATTTTTCCATTCTTTCCTCACTCACATTGTTTCCAATGAGAGATCAACTGTCTGCCTGATGAGATATCCTTTGTAGGTAACTTGCCATTTTTCTCTTTCCAATCTTAGTATCTTGTCTTTATCTGTGGTTTTGGTCAGTCTGGCTACAATGTGTCTTGGAGAAGATCTTCTTGGGTTGATTCTATTTGGGGTCCTTTGTATTTCTTGGGACTGGATATTTGAGTGCCTCTCTAGGTTTGGAAAGTTTTCTTGCAGGATTTCATGGAATAGATTATCAATACCCTTACAAGACTCTTCGCCTTATGGAATACCAATTGTATGGATGTTTGGATGTTTGATGCTATCTAGTATTTCTCGTGTATTAGTCTCATTTTGGGGGGCAATTTTCTCAGTCTTTGTGGTGGATTTCTCTAGGCCAGCAATTTTCTTTTCTACCTCTGAGATTCTATTTTCTGTATGATCTAGTCTGCTTTTAGTACTTTCAAGGGAGATTTTGACTTCCTATATTACAACCTTCACCTCTCACAGGTACATTTGATTCTTTTCTAAAGTGCGTAATTCCTCTTTTAGATCTTGCAAGAATTTCCTTGCCTCCTGGAACTCGTCACCTACTTTCTCCTGCCTCTTCCACAGTTCTTTGGCTCTCTTCTCTTCCATCTCTGTTAGCTTCATCATTATGAATATTCTAAATTCTTTATCAGACATTTCCATGATTTCCATTGAACTGTCTGTGGATGAAGAGGAGTCATTCTTTTCTCTTGGAGGAAAGGAATGTTCTTGCTTTCCTATATTTCTTGTGGCCCTGTGGTGATTTCTATTCATCTGATGGATGGTGTGTTTCTTCCTTATTCTTGAAGTTCAATCTGAGTGTTCAGGAGTGTGCAGAAGGAGGTGATCTGGAATCTCTTTGCTGTTCCGTTTTTATCCCTTTGTGCAGCAGATTCAGTGGATATTGAGGAATATGTTAACCCTGATAGCATTTGGATGCTCGGCTATGGTTCCCTTAGATCCATCTAGAAACACAGAGAATGGAGATTGAGGAGCAGAGTGATGAGATAAAAGAAAAAGAAAAGGAGAGAGAGAGAGAGAGAGAGAGAGAGAAGAACCAAAAAAATCCTGAAAAAAAACAGAGAAAAAAAGAAGAAAATATTTTTAAAAAATAAATAAAAAAAAAATCTGCATGACACACTTGCACACCACAGAAAATCACTAGTTCTTAGGAGCCATGGAGGTGTCTTCATATGAAGGCCTGCCCCTTGTCCATCCTGGATGAGTGGGCAAAAGGGGATTATTAGCGAGATAAAGGTAGGGCTGAAAGCAAGAGAATGCTTTCTCTTAAAAATTTTTAAAAAGGAAAAATTACAAAAAAATGAGAAGACATATACAGAGGCAGAGAGAGACAGAGCCAGAGCCAGAGAGAAGGCTAGAAGTGCTCCCTATCACTCAAGTTTGTGGGCTGGAGGCTGAATTATTGGTAGTAAATCTTCATTTCCTCAAGGTAAAACTTTAAAACACTGTTGCATTTTACATGGTGAGTACCAACTTTGTTTTCTTTTTAAAAAATAATTTATTTTATTTTATTTATTAATTCATTTACTTTTAATCTTGCCAAAGAGAGACACACAGAGAGAGGCAGAGAGGGAAAGTGGGATAGCAAGCCGCAAGGTCCAGGGACTCAAACCACGGTCGGCCATGTGAGAGTGTCCAGCACCTTAACCACCATGCCACCTGCTGGTCCTCCCAACTTTGTTTTCTTCTTTAGAGTATAACATGTGATTAAATTGATTTTGGTGATTTGAAAAATAGAACATTTCTTAGCAAATTACTTAGCATATGTTAATGAAATTTATCATTTAAAAATACAATTTTCTTGATGTTTCCCAAATTAGATAACCTGAGTTATTTTGTCATAGCTATCTCTTTTTTTGTAAAGAGATTTTTGCTATAAGGTGCGTGTGCTTGCTGGACACACAGAAAGAGACAGAAAGACAGAAAGTAAGAAATCACCTCCCCCCAGTATGTATGGCTACATTACAATCCCATCTCCTCAATTCTCCTCTCCAGATTTTGGGCATGCATGCATATGTGCCTGATGTGAGTTTCAAGTCACCAAGTCCAGGACTCGAACTGTGATAAGCCACATGTGAGTCCAATGCCTTAATCACCACACTACCTGCTGGCCCCTCTTCACAGCTATCTTTTGTTTGTTTGTTTAGAATTATTTATTTAATTTTATTATTATTATTTTAGTTTGCTATAGGGCATGTATGCTCACCAGAGAGAGACAGAGACCAAGAGAGAAGGAGAGAGGGAAAGTGAGAAAGCAAACCATCAGGTCCAGGACTTGAACTGCAGTTGGCAATGTGGGAGTCCAGAGCTTAACCACTAAACCATCTGCTGGCCCCTCATCATAGCTATCTTAACATTCACTCTCTCTTGCTATTTTCTTCTTCAGTAGTTCCACTGAGGTTTTTATTTCCCTCTATTTTTAAAAGAATTATTTATTTAATTTTACTTATTTATTTAATTTACTATTATTATTCGTTTTTTCAGAGCTTTTTGCTATAGGGTGAGTACATTCACCAGAAGGACAGAGAGACAGAAATCACCTCCCCAGAGGGATGGCCATGCTGCAATCCCTTCTCCTCTATTCTCCTCTCGAGATTTTGGGCATGCATGCACACATGCCTGGTATGAGTTTTAAGTTCCGGGATCTGAACTGCAGTCAACTATGTGGGAGTCCAGTAATGTAACCATTATGTTATCTGCTGGTCCCAAATTTTATTTATTATTATTATTTTAAAAATTTGATTAGAGAAAGAGAGAGAGAAAGTGAGAAAGTAAGCTGCCAGGTCCAGGACTTGAACCATGGGTTGGTTATTTGGGAGTACAGTGCCTTAACCACCACATTGCCTGCTGACCCCTCCTCTATTTTTAATTAAGATTTCTTTTTTTTTCTCATTTTAAAATGTATTTATTTGTTGTGATTTTCTTTTTCAAAAATTTATTTATTATTATTACCTCTCATTCAATCACTGTATTATTACAGCATACCAAATGCATTTTCCTACCTTGAATACACTCTATATTGGTTCAATCAAAGATATTATCATAGGGGCCAGTAGGTGGCATGGTGGTTAAGAGCGCTGGACACCCACATGGCCAAACACGGTTTGAGTTCTGGACCTGGTGGCTTTCTTTCTCACTTTCTCTCTCTCTCTCTCTCTCTCTCTCTCTCTCTCTCTCTCTGTCCCTCTCTGGTCAAGTAAAAATAAAAGTAAATAAATAAATAAAGTTAAGTAAAATCATTATTTAAAAAAAAGATATTATCATACATATTTAAAAAATGTTTTAACATTCAATCGCTGTGTATCATTACAGCATACCAAATGAATTTTCCCTTCCTGAATACACTGCATATCAGTTCAATCAAAGAAATTACCATACACATCATCATCAACAGATAATTTTCCATTTTTGTGGCCCTTAAATGTTTTATTTCTTTTTTTTCCCCTTGATTCCCTCCTTTTCACCCTCCCCCATTTCCCACCCTCCTCCTGCACTGTCTCTAGTATCGCCATTGCTCTCCATACCTTTTATTATTTTTTTTTAAATAGCTATTATATGTAAACTATGTCTTTTACAATGGGCCGGATTTTTTATAAAATATTTGCGTTGGTGCCAAACTGGAATTAATAAACATGTATCAAGTTACATTCACATTCCTGATGTCTTCAAATGTATTTTTTTTAATTTTTAAATTTATATTTATTCACTGTATATCATTACAGCTTTTATACCTTCTAATCTTTCAGTTTCTGCCATATAGTTTCAACAAACAGTATTTAAATTAGGATTTCTATTTGGTTCTTTTTTATTTTTCTTTTGCCAGAGAGTGTGTGCACTTAAACAGAGGGACATAGAGAGGGAGAGGGAGAAAGCACCCCTCAACGGGGAGTAGTCACACCATAATCACTTCTAAATTTCTTCATCCTGTGAAGATTTTGTTTTTAAAACTGCTGGGGCCAAGACTTGAACTGTGCAATTGGCCATGTGAGATCTGGCTCTCTTAACCATTAGGCTTTAGCCCTGGCCCTTTGGCTCATTATTTAAAGTTTATTTATTTATTTCTTCCATGAGAGAGAAAGAGAGCTATAGAGACAGAGACAGAAGGACAGACCCCCCCCCCCCCAACAGAGTCTTAATGCCACAATTTACCTCCTGCCTCAGCCAGCCTGGATCATGGGCATGAACATACACATCCAGAGGTTATAGGGAAGCATTGAGGTGTGAACCTGGGACCTTCCAATGTGGGTTCAGCATTGCGGAGTGTTGCCTTACTGCTATGCCACCATCTGGCCCTACTTGGTTTATTTAAAAATTCTCTACACCTAGTTTTTTCCCTTGTTGTTGTTGTTGTTGTTGTTGTTGTTGTTGTTTTTATAGTAACTCTTTAGAAAAATTTGAAGATTTGGAGAGTGGAGTTAAATATCTTCATTATAAAATTGCCTTAAATTTAAAATCTTTAAAAAAATATTCCATCATTAATTGTACTTTCAGTGGTTTATGAGCAGGAAACATTAGCTTATTTGGAACTAACAGATTAACTTTGGCTGAGATTTTAAAAATTATTTAATATTATTTATTGTTATTTTTTAAATTTGCTATAGGGCACATACGCTCACCAGAGAGAGAGAGAGAGAGAGAGAGAGAGAGAGAGAAATTGAGAAAGCAAGCTGCCAGGCCTGAGACTCAAACCATGGTCAGCCATGTGGGAGTCCATCACCTTAATCAACACACCACCTGCTGGCCCTTTGATTTGCTGTTAAAAAATTCTATTTTCCCCCATCATTTTCATTATGTGAAGGGAGATGTGTTTTTGTTTGTTTGTTTTTGCTTATTTTTTTCCTAGAGTACACATGTGCTTACCTGAGAGAGACAGATAAACAGAGAGAGAGGGAGAAGATGAAGCACTCCCCATGGGGAATGGTCACTCTGCAATCTCTTCCTCTATGTTTTTCCATCCTGTTGGAATTTTGGACACTTCTGCACACATGCCTGATGTGTTTCACAAGCCACGGGGTCCAGGACCTGAAGCACATGGTCAGACATGTGGGATCTGGCTGCCTTAACCAGCAGGCCACAGAGCCAACCCAAGACATTGCTTACTGTTAATTAAAAAAATATTTTTTAACTATAGGGTACATGTGTTTGCCAGA
>JAKSZU010000009.1:80805997-80836271 GCA_026018925.1 Tupaia tana | reverse complement strand
TATCCACTGAATCTGCTGCACAAAGGGATAAAAACGGAACAGCAAAGAGATTCCAGATCACCTCCTTCTGCACACTCCTGAACACTCAGATTGAACTTCAAGAATAAGGAAGAAACACACCATCCATCAGATGAATAGAAATCACCACAGGGCCACAAGAAATATAGGAAAGCAAGAACATTCCTTTCCTCCAAGAGAAAAGAATGACTCCTCTTCATCCACAGACAGTTCAATGGAAATCATGGAAATGTCTGATAAAGAATTTAGAATATTCATAATGATGAAGCTAACAGAGATGGAAGAGAAGAGAGCCAAAGAACTGTGGAAGAGGCAGGAGAAAGTAGGTGACGAGTTCCAGGAGGCAAGGAAATTCTTGCAAGATCTAAAAGAGGAATTACGCACTTTAGAAAAGAATCAAATGTACCTGTGAGAGGTGAAGGTTGTAATATAGGAAGTCAAAATCTCCCTTGAAAGTACTAAAAGCAGACTAGATCATACAGAAAATAGAATCTCAGAGGTAGAAAAGAAAATTGCTGGCCTAGAGAAATCCACCACAAAGACTGAGAAAATTGCCCCCCAAAATGAGACTAATACACGAGAAATACTAGATAGCATCAAACATCCAAACATCCATACAATTGGTATTCCATAAGGCGAAGAGTCTTGTAAGGGTATTGATAATCTATTCCATGAAATCCTGCAAGAAAACTTTCCAAACCTAGAGAGGCACTCAAATATCCAGTCCCAAGAAATACAAAGGACCCCAAATAGAATCAACCCAAGAAGATCTTCTCCAAGACACATTGTAGCCAGACTGACCAAAACCACAGATAAAGACAAGATACTAAGATTGGAAAGAGAAAAATGGCAAGTTACCTACAAAGGATATCCTATCAGGCTGACAGAAGACCTCTCATTGGAAACAATGTGAGTGAGGAAAGAATGGGAAAATATATTCAAAGTGTTAAGGGAAAAGCAATTTCAACCAAGAATACTGTACCTGGCAAGATTATCCTTCATGTGGGAAGAAAAGACAAGAACATTCTCAGATAAACAAAACCTGAAAGAATTTACCAACACCAGACTAGATCTCCAAGAAGTTCTCAAGGGAGTACTATACCAGAAAAATTAAATACAGACACGCAGAAATAAGAATTCAAAAACTACGAATATGGCCAACTTAATCGTAGGGACAAGTCTGGATTTGAATATTATATACCAGAATTTAATCAGGAAGATCGAACCACAACAAAAATAGATGAAATACATGAGACTGAAGTGGTGAAATAGCATTTTATGACTTTTGACTAAAACATTGCTGATTTTCTTCTAGGCTTTTTTTCCAGTTGTAAGGATTTTTGTCTTGTCTTGAGCTGCCGATAGGTTCATGTACCTACTATTTGAACAGGATCCTAACCTGTTTCCTGGCTTTAAGTTTTAAGCAAATTTCCTTGGCATTTCTTTGATTTACTAAAGTTAAAACTGCTTTTCTTGACATTACCAACTGAACTTGCTATTAAAAGTAGTTAGAGTATGGACCAAGAGTTGGCATAATGACTATGTTGCTGGACACCCATGTAGTTGACCAGTCCTGGACCTGGTGACTTAAACTCACTCCGGGAGTGTGTGTGCGTGTGTGTGTGTGTGTGTGTGTGTGTGTGTGCCCAATATCCCTAGAGGAGAATGGAGAAGAAGGGATTGCAGCATAGCCATCCCCTCCAGGGGTGATCTCTCACATTCCGTCTCTCTGTTATTCTGTCTTTCTGGAGAGCGCACGTGCCCTACAGCAAAAGCCTCCCACCCCCCCCCCCCCCAAAAAAAAAGTGGTTAGATGATATAAGAAATTGTGTGATCAATAAAATGTGGTGGAAAAAGGAATGGAAAACAACTGTAAACACCAGAGATAGTGTGGGAGGAGGATGGGAAAGGTCAGAGGATCAGAAATAGGGGTTAAAATATACATATACATATATATGAGACTAGAAATGGAAAATTATTGATAACATGCATGGTTAAGCCACTATGCAGTATATTCTGGATGGGAAATTACATTTTGTATACTGTGATGATGCTTAGGGAATGAATGTAAATTAATTAATTTAAAAAATGTTTCAGAAAAAATGCTCATGGAAATACATGTATTGGGATACTATGTATGAATTTTTGTACCAAAATAAATTCATACTTTAATTGTAAAATATAAAAAGAGGTATATGGGGCCAGTTAGGGCACTGGACTCCCACATGGTCAACCATGGTTTGAGTCTCAGACCTGGCATCTTTCTTTCTCACTTTCTCTCTCTGTGTCTCCCTCTGGTGAGTGCATGTGGTGTCCTGTAGCGAACTGAAAAATTAAATAAATTAAATCATTTTTAAAAAATTAGGTATATGGGGACCAGCAGTTAGCGTAATGGCTATGTCGCTGGACTCCCATGTAGTCGACCGCGGTTCACGTCCCAGACCCGGTGGCTTAAAACTCACTCCAGGTGCATGTGCGTGTGTTCCCAAGATCCCGACAGGAGAATGGAGGAGAAGGGATTGCGGTGTGGCCATCCCCCCTGCGGGGTGATTTCTCGCTTTCTGTCTCTCTGTCTCTCTGTCTGGCGAGTGCATGCGCCCTATCACATAAACCTCTCAAAAAATAATTAGGTATATGACCTGTTTTGAGTTAATATTTCTGACAGGTGTGAGGTTTGTGTCTAGATTCATTTATTAGCATGTGGATGTTCATCTCTCCCAGCACAGTTTATTGAAAAAATGTTTTTCTCCATTGAGTTACCAGAAATAAGTTGTCTACATTTGTAAGAGTCTATTTCTAGGCTCTCTATTCTATTCCACTGATTTATTCATCTATTCTTTCACCAATACCATTATGATTTTCAAAAGTACATTCATTAGGGCCAGCAGGTGGCATAATGGTTAAAGTGCTGATCTACATGGCTGACTGTGGTTCGAGTCCTGGATCTGGTGGCTTGAAACTCACACCAGGCACATGTGCGTGTTGTCCAAATCCCAAGAGGAGAATGGAGGAGAAGGGATTGTGGCATGGCCATTCCCCTGGGGATGTGATTTCTCTCTCTCTGTCTCCAATGAGCTAACGTGCTCTATAGCAAAAATCTCTCTAAAAAAATAATAAAGGAGACCAGTACATTGCATTGTGGTTAAAGGTGTTGGATTCCCACATAGCTGACCATGGTTCAAGTCCTGGTCCTGGTGAGTTGCCTTCTCGCTTTCTCTCTCTCTCTCTGTCTCACTCTGGTCAAATGAAAAATAATAATAATGATAAATAAAATAAGGGAAATAATTCTTTTTTAAAAAATAATGGGTCGGCAGGTGGCATGGTGATTAAGGGCTCTTGACTCTCATATGGCTGACTGCGGTTCGATTCTCAGGCCTGGCAGTTTGCTTTCTCACTTTCTGTCTCTTTCTCTCACTCGCTCTGTCCTTCTCTGGTCAAATTAAAATACAGAAATAAATAAAGTTAAATAGAATAATTATTTTTAAAAATTAAGAAATTACATTTATTATTAAAGTAGAATATATACTCAAATGGCAAAAAATATTAAAATTACAAAGGACTGTATAATGAAAATTTCCCTCCTGCTCTGTTCGCTAGCTATAGGATTACCATTCTCAGGAAATCCCTATTATGAAGTGTAATTTTTAAAATAATTTTTAAAATTTATTAGTTTTAATTATTTATATATTTAATTGCTATACATCTTTTAGATTGTAAAGAGACTTTCCCCAGAAGACACACACCTCAGTCCAGCCCCATTGAGAATATACGCACGTCCTCATCAACAAATAATAAATGATATCCGCATCCCACAAATGCTTTACCTCTCCATTTTTTCCCCAAATTTCCTTTCCTACACTCTTCCTCTTCCCACTCTTCCCACTTTGGCTCTAGTGTTCATAACAATTTTTAATGCTTGTATGTCCTCCAGTCTTTCAGTCTCTGCATAAACTGTTGACAGTCAGTATATGTTAAGGGGAAACACACAATGTCTTTCATAGCCTGACTTTCTTGACTTCGCAACAGATCTTCCATATTCCTCCACTTTCTATCAAATTCCAGGGCCGTGTTGTTTTTTATGGCTGAATAGTAATCCACGGAGTATATGTGCCACACTTTTTCAATCCATTCATCCGTTTGTGGACATTTGGGTTGGCTCCTTGTCTTAGCAATTGTGAATAAGGCTGCAATGAATATAGATGTGCAAGTGCTTTTCCGATTGAGCATTCTCCTGTCCTTTGGGTAGATACCCAGTAGTGGAACTCCTCAATCATATGGTAGTTCTATTTGAAGGTCTTTGAGGAACCTCCATATTGCTCCACAGTGGCTGGACCAATTTACAATCCTACCAGCAGTGTAGGAGTTTTCCCCTTTCACTGCATCCCCTCCAGCACTTACATTCTTTGTTTTTTTTGTTTTTTTTTTTTTTTTTAATCTTCGTCATTGTAACTGGGGTTAGCTGGTTTCACATTGTGGTTTAGATCTGCATCTTCCTTATGATGAGAGATGTTGAGCATTTTTTGATATGCTTTTTGGCTGTTCATATGTTTTCCTTTGAAAGTTGTTTATTTAGCTCATTTTTCCATCTTTTAATTGGGTTAAACTTTTTATTTCTGGGTAAGCCGCTTGAGTTCCCTGTGTATTCTGGTTATCAGTCCCTTATCTGAGGCACAGTTAACAAAAATTCTCTCCCATTCTGAAGGTTGTCAATTCACACTAATGACAGTGTCCTTTGCTGTGCAGAAATTTCTTAATCCAATGTAATCTCTCTTGTCTCTTTGGGGGATTATAGTCTGTGCTTTGGGGGTCTTACTTAAGAAGTCTTGGCCTTCTCCAATGTCTCCTAGAGTTTCCCCAGTCTTTTCCGCTAGTAGTTTTATCGTTTGCGGTCTTAGGTTCAGACCTTTGATCCATTTTGAGGTGGGCTTTGTTAATGGTGACAGTTAGGGGTTCAGATTCATCTTTCTTCAGGTGAATACCCAGTTTTTCCAGCACCTTTTGTTAAAGAGCTTTTCTGTTTCTCACTGGATTGACTAGTACCTTTGTCAAAGATGAGGTACCTGTATGATTTTGGGTTTATTTCTGGGGTCTCCACTCTGTTCTTTTGGACCTCATATCTGTTTTTGTGCCAATACCATGCTCTTTGGATTATCACAGCTTTGTAATATATTTTGGGGTCATGAATTGAGATGCTCCTGACTCCACTCAGAATGGCTTTGGCAATACGGGGTCTTTTATGATTCCAGACAAATTCTATAATTGTCTTTTCTAGATCTGTGAAGAATGTTTCTTGTGATTTTATAGAGATTACATTAAACATGTAGATTAATTTGGGTAGGATTGCCATTTTGATTATATTAATTCTGCCAATCCAGGAACATGGAATGTCCTTCCACTTTTTTGTGTCCTTTTTGATTTCCTTTTAAGGTTTTCATAATTTTCTTTATAGAGATCTTTGACTTCCTTGGTTAGCTTTATTCCTAAGTATCTTATACTTCCTGTGGTTATGGTAAATGGAATTATTTTCTTTAGTTCTGTCTCTATCTGCTTGTTATTTTGTACATAGAAATGCTATAGATTTTTGTAAGTTAATTTTGTATCCTGCCACTTTACTGTATGCATTTATTACTTCGAGGAGTTTTTTTGTGAATACTATTGGGTCTTCTATGTAAACAATCATGTCATCTGCAAATAGAGATAATTTCAGTTCTTCTTTCTCTACTGGAATGCCTTTTATTTCCTCCTCTTGTCTGAGCACATTGGCTAGGACTTCCAGTACTATATTGAATAGGAGTGGAGAAAGTGGACAGCCTTATCTTGTACCAGTTTTTAGTGGAAAAGCTTTCAGCTTCTCCCATTCAATATAATGTTAGCTATAGGTTTTTCATAGATGGCTTTTATTATGCTGAGAAACGATCCTTCTATGCCAACTTTACTGAGCATCTTAATCATGAAAGATGTTGTATTTTTTTAAATGCTTTTTCTGCATCAATTGAAATGAACATATGTTGGGGTCGGAGGAACGACTCTGGAAACCGAGATCTCTTCCGTGATGTTTATTGTTACAGCTTTTGTATCTTCTTCCCTGAGGCTTCCGCGCACGTGCCTTAAATCCCCTCCGGATCCGCCCAACCCCCTGAGTACATGATCGTGTTGGGTTCTGATAGGCTGATTCTCCGCGTTATCCTAATATGGAGTTGTTTTGCGTCCTAGGTGTCTAGCTCGGACGCCATAATGGGGCGGCGTCCGGCAAGGGCTTCCACAAACATATGGTTTTTATCTTTCTTTCTGTTAATATGGTATATTACATTTATGATATTGCCTATGTTGAATCACTCTTGCATCCCTGGAATAAGCCCACCTGGTCGTGATGAATAACCTTTTTTATATACTGTTGAATACAGTTAGCAAGGATCTTGTTGAGAATTTTTGCATCTACATTAATCAGAGATATAGATCTGTAGTTTTCCTTTTTTGTCATATCCTTATCCATTTTGGGAATGGAGGTTTCATAGAATGAGTTTGGAAGTGTTCCTTCCTTTTGGATCTCTAGAAACAGTGTGAGTAGGATGGGGTTACCTCTTATTTAAAGTTTTGTAAAATTCGGCAGTGAAGCCATCAGGACCTGGACATTTCCTTGTTGGGAGGTTATTTATTACTGATTCAATTTCATTGCTTGTTATAGGTTTATTCAGGGTTTTGACGTCCTCTTGAGTCAATTTTGGTAGATTATACATCTCCAGGAATTTGTCCATCTCATCCAGGTTTTTTTGTTTGTTGGCATATAGTCACTCATAGTATCTTCTAATGATGTTTTGTATTTCTGTTATATCTGTTGTAATGTTGCATTATCCATTGTGAATTTGATGTATCTGGTTCCTTTCTTCTTCTTAATTAGTCTAGCTAATGGTGTGTCAATCTCATTTATCTTTTCAAAGAATGAGCATATGCTTTCATTTATTTTCTGTATAGTTAGCTTATTTTCTATTTCATTTTTTTCTGCTCGAATCCCTCTTATGAGTGCTTTTGCCGTGTCCCATACATTATGGAAATTTGCGTACTCATTATCATTTCTTTCCATGAATCTTTTTTTTTTTTTGAGAGGTTTTCGCTATAGGGCGCGTGCACTCGCCAGACAGACAGAGAGAGATAGAGAGACAGAAAGCGAGAAATCATCCCCCAAGGGGGATGGCCACTCCACAGTCCCTTCTCCTCCATTCTCCTCTCAGGATCTTGGGCACGCACACACACGCGCCCGGCGTGAGTTTTAAGCCACCAGGTCTGGGACGTGAACCGCAGTCGACTACATGGAATCCAGCGACATAGCCATTATGCTAACTGCTGGTCCCTGCCCATGAATCTTTTGATTTCAGTCTTAATCTCTTCAGTAGTCATGAAGTTATTAGAAGTAGGTTGTTTAGTTTCCACGTATTTGTGTATTTTTGAGGGTTTTTCCTGAGATTAAAATCAAGTTTACTTCCATCATGGTCAGAGAAGATGCTGGATCTAGTTTCTATGCTTTTCAATCTGTAAGGGCTGTTTTTGTGCCCTATTATGTGGTCAATCTTTGAGAAAGTACCATGTGGAGCTGAGAAAAAAGTATATTTTGTGTTTTTTTGCGTGAAAAATTCTATAGATGTCTATCAAGTCCATATAATTTATGCTATAATTTAGATCCTGGATCTTTTTGCTTATTTTTTGTCTCGTTGACCTATCTGAAGGAGATAATGTAGTGTTGAGATCTCCAACAATTATTGCCTTACAGTCTATCTCTCCTTTTAGATCTTGCAGTCTTTCCTTTACATATTTGGGTGCTCCTAAATTCGGTGCACAGATATTTATAAGCATTATATATTCTTGGAGAATTAGCCCTTTTACTGCTATATAATGCCCTTCTTTGTCTCTTCTTACAGCTTTTGTCTTAAAGTCTATTTTGTCCAAAATGGTACAGCAACTCCTGCTCTTTTCTGGTTTCCTTTTGCATGGAATACCTTTATCCAGCCCTTCATTTTTAGTCTATGTATGTCTTTATCCATGAGGTGGATTTCTTGTAGGCAGCAAATGGAGGGTTTCTGATTTTGATTCCAGTCCACCAGCCTGTCTCTTGATAGGAGAATTTAATCTATTAACATTGAATGCTCTTATCCATATTTTCAGATTGTCTCGAAAATTAAGTTAGCCATATTCTTGGTTGTTTTTTGTTCTCTTGTTGCTATCTGTCTCTTTAGTTTTCTTAGTATAGTACTCCTTTCAGAATTTCTTGAAGAGCTGGTCTAGAGTTGGTAAATTCTATCAGGTTTTGTTTATCCGAGAATGTTTTTCTTTTCTTTCCCCATATGAAGGATTATCTTGCAGGGTAGAGTATTCTTGGTTGAAATTGTTTTTTTTTTTTTTTTTTTTTTTTTTTTTTTTTTAGTTTCTAAAGGTTTATTAGCATTACACTCTTCATAATTAATGGCTCATACAAGTTAGGGATATGAATCCAAAGTTGGTCACTCTTTGACTATGTACATATTTATTACTGAGTTGCAAAAACAATTGTTAGATGTAAATGTTTTGGTTTAAATGTTTTTTTTTTCCTCTCTATTTATTTATTTATTTTTTATATATTTTTTTATTATCATCATATTCTTCTTTATATTACATTGAATTACATATAACTTTACAGTGTATTACATTGCTTTTTCAAAAGGGAATGCCATGCATGTCAGTCAGTACAGAGACATTAATCTCCCCACTTTAACATTCAATATCTTTTCTATGTTTTCCCCAATCATTATTATTATTATTCTAATTATTTTTTAAAACAGTCAATTGCTATTTCTCATTTTGCTTGTACAAATACTTTGCCTATCATGAAATACTTCTCAGACAAATCCAGTTGAGAATACCATACATGTCAACATCAACAGTTAATAAGCCATATCTGTTTCTCACTAATGTCCTGCCTATCTATTGTTCACTTGTTATCTTTCTCTATTCTCTTCTCTTCACTTCCCCCATTCCACACTGTCCTATTCTCGTTAAGTACCTTCACTGCTTTTATGTCCTCCAATTTTTTGCTCTCTATTATAGAGTGCTGATAGTCGGTATATATTGAGTGGATACATACAATATCTTTCTTTCATAGCCTGGCTTACTTCACTCAGCAATATATCCTCCGTATCTGACCACTTTCTATCAAATTCCAGGGTCTTGTTATTTTTTATGGCTGAGTAGTATTCCATAGAGTATATATACCACACTTTTCCAATCCATTCATCAGTTTGTGGACATTTAGGTTGGTTCCATGTCTTGGCAATTGTGAATAATGCTGCAATAAACATTGCTGTGCAAGCACTTTTCTGACTGAGCGTTCTCCTGTCTTTTGGGTAAATACCCAGAAGTGGGATTGCTGGATCAAATGGTAGTTCTATTTGTAGATCTTTGAGGAACCTCCATATTGTTCTCCACAGTGGTTGAACTAGTTTACATTCCCACCAACAGTGTAGGAGGGTTCCCTTTTCACCACATCCCCGCCAACACTTATCACTTTTGATATTCTTAATCTTTGCCATTCTGACAGGGGTTAGGTGGTATCTCATTGTAGTTTTTATCTGCATCTCCCTTATGATGAGGGATGTTGAGCATTTCCTCATATGCTTTTTGGCTGTTCGTATGTCTTCCTTAGAGAGACTTTTGTTCAGCTCATTTTCCCATCTTTTAATTGGGTTCATCATTTTTTTTCGCATAAGGCACTTGAGTTCCCTGTGTATTCTGGTTATCAGTCCCTTGTCTGAGGCATATTTAACAAAAATATTTTCCCATTCTGAGGGTTGTCGGTTCACACTTGTTACTGTGTCCTTTGCTGTGCAGAAACTTCTTAGTCTAATATAGTCCCACTTGTCTATTTTAGGGATTATTGCCTGTGCTTTGGGAGTCTTATTTAAGAAGTCTTTGCCTACTCCAATGTCCCCCAGAGTTTCCCCAGCATTTTCCACCAGTAGTTTTATTGTTTGAGGTCTTAGGTTCAGATCTTTGATCCATTTTGAGTTGACTGTTGTTAATGGTAAAAGATGGGGGTTCAGTTTCATCTTTCTGCAGGTGGATACCCAGTTTTTCCAGCACCATTTACTAAAGATGTTTTCCTTTTCCCAATGGATTGACTGATATCCTTTGTCAAAGATCAGTTGGCTGTAAGCTTTGGGGGTTATTTCTGGGGTCTCTATTCTCTTCCATTGGTCCACTTGTCTGTTTTTATGCCAATACCATGCTGTTTTGATGACCACAGCTTTATAGTATATCTTGGGATCAGGGAGTGATATGCCTCCTACTCCATTCTTCTTGCGCAGGATTGCTTTTGCAATACGAGGTCTTTTATGGTTCCAGACAAATTCTATGATTGCCTTTTCTAGATCTCTGAAGAATATCTCTGGTATTTTTATTGGAATTGCATTAAACATGTAGATTAATTTGGGTAGAATTGCCATTTTGATTATGTTAATTCTTCCAATCCAGGAGCATGGGATGTCCTTCCACATTTTTATGTCACTTTCAATGTCTCTTTTAAGATTTTCGTAGTTTTCTTTATAAAGGTCTTTGACTTTCTTAGTTAGGTTTATCCCTAGGTATCTTATACACCTTGTGGCTACAGTGAAAGGGATTCCTTTCTTCAGCTCTGCTTCGTTCAACTTGTTGTTCATAAATAGAAATGCTATAGATTTTTGGATATTAATTTTGTATCCTGCCAACTTACTGTATTCACTTATTACTTCAAGCAGTTTTTTCATGGATACCTTTGGGTCTTCTAAGTATACCATCATGTCATCTGCAAATAAAGATATTTTCAATTCTTCTTTGCCTATTCGAATGCCTTTAATATTATTCTCTTCTCTGATTGCAATAGCTAAGACTTCCAGTACTATATTAAAGAGCAGTGGAGAAAGTGGGCAGCCTTGCCTAGTACCTGTTTTCAGAGGAAAAGCTTTCAGCTTTTCCCCATTCAGTATAATGTTAGCTGTAGGTTTTTCATAGATTGCTTTTATTGTGTTCAGAAATGACCCTTCTATACCAATCTTACTGAGAGTCTTAATCATAAAAGGATGTTGTATTTTATCAAATGCTTTCTCCGCATCAATTGAGATGATCATATGGTTTTTATCTTTCTTTCTGTTAATGTGGTGTATTACATTTATGGTCTTGCGTATATTAAACCACCCTTGCATCCCTGGTATAAAGCCTACCTGATCGTGATGAATGATCTTTGTTATATGTTGTTGGATACGATTTGCGAGTATCTTGTTGAGAATTTTCGCGTCTATATTCATCAATGATATCGGTCTGTAGTTTTCCTTTTTTGTCATATCTTTATCTGTTTTGGGGATGAGGATGATGGAGGCTTCATAAAATGAATTTGGAAGGTTTCCTTCCTTTTGAATCTTTAGAAATAATTTTAGTAGGATAGGGGTTAACTCTTCCTTAAAAGTTTTGTAGAATTCACAAGTGAAGCCATCTGGGCCTGGGCTTTTCTTTGTTGGGAGATTATTTATTACTGATTCAATCTCCTGGCTTGTTATGGGTCTATTCAGGTCCTCTATGTCTTCCTGATCCAATCTTGGTAGATTATATGCATCCAGGAATTTGTCCATCTCCTCCAGGTTATCTTGTTTGTTGGCGTAAAGTTGCTCATAGTATCCTCTAATGATATTTTGTATTTCTGCTATGTCTGTGGTAATATTGCCTGTTTCATCACATATTTGATTAATCTGGTTTCTTTCTTTCTTCTTCTTAATCAGTCTAGCCAATGGTGTGTCGATCTTGTTAATCTTTTCAAAGAACCAGCTTTTGCTTTCATTTATTTTCTGTATGGTTCGTTTATTTTCTATTTCATTTATTTCTGCTCGAACCTTTATTATTTCTTTTTGCCTGGCATTTTGGGGGTTTGTTTGTTGTTGTTTTCCCAATTCTCTGAGGCATGATGATAAGTTATCTACTTGCCATCTTTCTATCCTTTTCTTATGTGCACTAATTGCTAAGAATTTCCCTCTTATGACTGCTTTTGCTGTGTCCCATAGATTCTGGACACTTGTGTACTCATTATCATTAGTTTCCATAAATTTTTTTATTTCAGCCTTAATTTCTTCAGTAGTGAAGAAGTCATTCAGAAGTAGGTTGTTCCGTCTCCATGTGTTCGTGTATCTTCGGGGTTGTGTCTTGAAATTAATCTTGAGTTTAATTCCATCATGGTCAGAGAAGATGCTGGGTACAGTTTCTATGCCTTTGAATCTATAAAGGCTTGATTTGTGTCCTAATATATGATCTATCTTTGAAAAGGTCCCATGTCGGGGTGAGAAAAATGTATATGTTGTGGATGTAGGGTGGAAAGTTCTATAGATATCTGTCAAGCCCATTCCATTTATAGTATCATTTAAGTCCTGTATCTCTCTATTTATTTTCTGTCTAGAAGATCTGTCTATAGGAGATAATGGGGTGTTGAGATCTCCAACAATTATAGTATTTTTCCCTATTTCTCCTTGTAGCTCCAGCAGTCTTTCCTTCACATATTTAGGTGCACCTGAGTTGGGTGCATAGATATTTATAAGAGTTATGTCTTCTTGCTGGATTACCCCATTTACTATTATATAATGCCCTTCTTTGTCTCTTCTTACTGTCTTTGTCTTGAAATCTATTTTGTCTGAGATCAATATCGCTACTCCACCCTTTTTTTGATTTCCATTTGCATGGAGTATCTTTATCCAGCCCTTGACTGTTAGTCTATGTATGTCTTTATCCATAAGGTGAGTTTCTTGTAGGCAACAGATAGAGGGTTTCTGTTTTCTTATCCATTCAGCCAGTCTATGTCTCTTAACTGGAGAATTTAATCCATTGACATTCAATGTAATTATCGATATTTCCATACCCGATCCTATCATTAAGTGAGCCATTATCTTGATTGCTTTTTGTTCTCGTATAACTGTCTCTGATTTTTAGCTTTCCTGGTATAATACTCCCTTCAGAACTTCTTGAAGAGCTGGTCTGGAGTTGGTAAATTCCTTCAAATTTTGTTTATTCGAGAATGTTTTTATCTTTTTTTCCCATATGAAAGATAATTTTGCCGGGTATAGTATTCTTGGTTGAAATTGTTTTTCACTCAACACTTTTACTATGCTTCCCCATTCTTTCCTTTCCTGCATAGTTTCGGCCGAGAGATCCGATGTTAGCCTGATGGGGTGACCTTTGTAAGTAACCTGGCGTTTCCCTCTTGCCAACTTTAGTATCTTGTCTTTATCTGTTGTTTTTGCCAGTCTGGCTATAATGTGCCTTGGAGAAGATCTTCTTGGGTTGATTCTACCCGGGGTCCTATGTATTTCCTGGGTCTGGATACTTGAATGCCTTTCTAGATTTGGAAAGTTTTCTTCCAGGATTTCGTGGAATAAATTATCTAGGCCCTTATTATTTTCTTCCTCTTCTGGAATACCAATTATCCGGATGTTGGGGCGCTTAATAGTATCCAGTATTCCTCGTATATTATCCTCATTTTTCATGGTTGTTTTCTCAATCTTCTTGATACTTTTTTCTAGGTCAGATGTTTTGTCTTCTACGTTGGAGATTCGATCTTCTGCCTGGTCTAACCTACTTTTAATACTTTCAAGGGAGGTTTTGATTTCCTGTATCACATTCTTCAATCCTAAAAGTTCCATCTGGTTCTTGTTTAAGGTATCCATTTCTTCTTTCAAATCATTGAAGGACTTCCTCATCTCCTGGAGCTCCTTGTCTCTTTTCTCTTCCATCTCAGTTAGTTTGGTCACTACAAATAATCTGAATTCCTTATCAGACATGTCCACGACGTCCATTGTATTAACTGTGGGTGGTGTAGCTTTGATGATTTCCCTTGGGGGAGAGGCCTTTTCTTGGTTGCTCATATTTCTTGAGCCTCTGTGATTGTTCCTAGTCATCAGGTAATCTATATGTTTCTTCCTAACTGATTGTTAAAAGTTGTACAGGCTTAGAAAATTGATGATTTCCCTTATGGATGGCCTACCTGTTGCTCACAATTACCATTAACTGTTGCCACTACCCTGGATGGCCCAAAGTCCTCACTGTCTCTAAGGAGAGGTGAGCCTTCAATTGACTGAATAAGCAACACCCCAAAAGCAAAGAAAAACAGAATGAAAAAAGGAAATCGCACGGCGCGCGTGCGCGCCGAGCGCTATTCAAATCACTACAATTCAAAGAGTCCAAAGACTAGTGGGAAAGGGTCAGAAGATGAATGACAAGACCAGGTTGGTAGGGCCTGCAGCCTGAGTCGGCCTGGAGCCCGGAACTGCTGGCCGGCTTGATCCGGGTTGCGGGTGGGGTGGGGTGGGAGTTCGCCTTAAAGTCCCAGACAACCAACCTGGGTTCCAAGGAGGAGAAACGGTGGGGATGCGTGGAGATTCAGAAGCGAAATTGTTTTTCATTTAACACTTTGAATTCATTTCTCCACTCTTTCCTTGCTTGCATTGTATCCCATGGGAGATCTGGTGTTAGCCTGATGGGATAACCTTTGTATGATTTGACGTTTTTCTCTCACCAATCTTAGTATCTTGTGTTTGTCTGTTGCTTTGGTCAATCTAGTTATAATGTCCTGTGGAGAGGATCTTCTTGGATTAATTCTACCTGGTGTTCTTTGTATTTCTTGGGTCTGTATGTTTGAATGCCTCTCTAGACCTGGAAAGTTTTCTTCCAATATTTCATGGAATAGATTATCCATGCCCTTATTAGATTCTTCACCTTCTGGGATACCAATTATTTGAATATTTGGGCATTTCATGGTATCTAGTATTTCTTGTATATGATGCTCAGTTTTCTTGGCTGTTTTTTGAGTATTTTTGATAAATTTTTTTAAATTAGAATTTTTGTCTTCTACTTCCAAAATTCAATCTTCTGCATGGTTTAACTTGCTTTTAATACTTTTGAGGGAGATTTCTTAAGTTCTGCTTTTTTTTTTTTTTTTAATGGTGTCCAATTCTTCTTTCATGCCATGAAAGGACTTCCTCCTCATCTCTTGGAGTTCAATGTCTCTTTTCTCTTGTATCTTATAGAATTTTGTTACCATAAAAATTCTAAATTCTTTCTTTGACATTTCGGTGATTTCCTCTAATAGTTCCCTACATGGAGACAAGTTACAGTGTTCCCTTGCTGGAGATGTATTACTTGATTCTCTCATCATTCAGGCTCTTTTCTGATTCTTAGTTATTTGGTAATGTATTCATTTCTACTTAACTTGTTAGAGAAGGATTGTGAAACTGTGAGTCTGTGTGTTTCCTTACTGTGAAATGGTCAGTGCTATTTTTTTCCCTTTACTTGTTTTCCAGTGTGGAAAAAACAGGAGTTTTGCAATTGGATTTATAAGGAGAATTTCACTATTTTTGCAACCACTACAGTGAGGTACAAAGAATTTCCTAATACTCACAATGTTCAGAATTTATCTACTATGTACTTAGTAATCTCTCGTCAGTGGGTAAGGGCTGAGCATTAAAACAGGAGCATAAGGTAAAAGAAAGGAGTAGGAAATAGAGGAAGAGAAGACAAAGAAAAAAGAAGAAAAGTACTACAAGAAAAAGAGAGAAAAAATTAAAAATTACGTTGCAGAAAATGAATTTGGGTTAAAAATGGAAAAGCACATGCATGCCCTGTGAAGGCCCAACCCACAGAAGTGGAGGACCCTGGAGGCTTTCTATCCTAGGTGAAGGAAGAAGAGATCAATTAACCTGAGAAAGACACAAACAAGGCAAAAAAGCTGTTTTTGCTTTTGTTTTGTTTTGTTTTGTTTTGTTTTTTTAAAGACAGAAAAATGTTAGAAGGTACAGAGCAGAACAAGAGGGAGACACTTGCATACCTGACTGGCACTGGGGTCTGCGTGAGAGCCCTGGCTGGGGAAGTACTTCGCAGCCCTGGAGCTGAACCCAGAGGCCCAATCCACACAGAGGTGGAGGACCCGGGAGGCTCAGTGTAATTTTTTTTAAAACATTTTTTTCTCATAGGGCATGTGCACTTGCCAGAGAGAGACATAGAGAGGGAAAGTGAGAAATCACCTCTTAGGGGGTTGGCCACACTGCAGTTCCTTCTCCTCTATTCTCCTCCTGGGATTTTGGGCATGCATGCACATGTGCCCCACATGAATTTCAAGCCACCAGATTCAGGACTCGATCCATGGTTGCCCATGTGGGAGTCCAGTGCATTAACCACTTTGCCACCTGCTGGCTTCATATTTTCTTTAATTTATTTTAACAATGTTTTATAGTCTATTCTGTGCAAATCTTTCACCTCATTGGTTATTTATTTCTAAATATTCTATCCTTTTTGATATATAGTAAATGGAACTGTTTTTATAATTTCCTTTTTTGTTTTGGTCATTGTTAGTGCATAGAAGTCTAATAGATTTTTGAAATAATTTATTTATTTGTATATATTTATTACTTACATTTAATTACTATACATCTTTACAGTATAAAACAGGGCTTTTCCCA
This sequence comes from Tupaia tana, assembly GCA_026018925.1. Taxonomy (NCBI): domain Eukaryota; kingdom Metazoa; phylum Chordata; class Mammalia; order Scandentia; family Tupaiidae; genus Tupaia; species Tupaia tana. The sequence continues at coordinate 80,819,763 of JAKSZU010000009.1, read as the reverse complement.
TTAAGATATTATACAGTAAGCATTCTGTTGTATGGATGCAGTATAATTTTTTTTTCCTTTCCTTTAAATTTATTTTTCTTCACATTAATTCACTATACATCATTACAGCATACAAAATGAATTTTCCATCCAGAATACACTGTATATTGGCTCAATCAAGCACACCAACATACGTGTTATCAACAAATAATTTTCCATTTCTTATGTCTTGTATATTTTGCTTTTTTTTTTTTTTTGCCATCCTTGATTCGCTATCCCTCACCCTCCGCCATGTCCCACCCTCCTCCCACATTGTCTCTGGTATCCATGGTTGCTTTCTATGCCTCCCCCCCCCAGCCCCCATTTAATTGATTTGCTAATGAACTTAATTAGTCTAAATATTTGCAATAGCAAGCGCAGCTGATATATACATGAACCCAAGTCTGACTTTAGGCATAAACCTCAGTGAGTAGAATGAGCATACTATAAAGTAGTACCTAGCTGGGGCTATATAGCATATTGTAGTAATCAAATACGCATTTTTAAAAAATTTTGATAAGAACAGTTTTACTGTTTTTTTTTCTGAAACTTTTTTTTAATTAATTTACATTCATTCCCTGAGCATCATCACAACATACTAAATGTCGTTTCCCATCTAGAATAAACTGCATGCTATCATCAATAATATTCCATTTCTACTTTCATATATATGCGTATATATATGTTTTTTACCCCATGTCTGACCCTCTGCCCTTTCCCACTCTCTTATTACACTATCTCTGCTGTCTACAGTTGTCAATTCCTTTTCCCTCAACGTTTTGTTGATCACACAATATCATAAGTAATCTAACTACTTTCAATAGCAAGTTCAGCTGGTAATTTCATGAAAAGCAGTTTTGAACTGGTAAGGATATTTCCTTGAAATTTAAAGCCTAGTTCAAATAGTAGGTACATGAACCTATTGACAGCTCAAGACAGGACAACAATCCTTAAAACCAGACAACAAAGCTTAGAAGAAAAGCAGCAATATTTTAGTCAAGTCACAGAATGCTGTTTCATCAGTTCAGACTCATGTACTTAATCTTTCTTCTGTTGTGGTTCCATCTTCCAGATTGAATTCTGGGATATAATATTCAGCTCCAGACTTTGTCCCTACAATTAAGTTGCCCATTTTCTTAGTTTTTGAACTCTTATTTCTGTGTGTCTGCATTTAATTTTACTGACATAGCACTCCCTTAAGAACTTATTGGAGATCTGGTCTGGTGCTGGTAAATTCTTTCAGGTTTTGTTTATCTGGGAATGTTTGTGTCTTTTCTTCCCAAATGAAAGATAATCTTGCTGGGTACAGTGCTCTCAGGTGAAATTGCTTTTCCCTTAACATTTTGAATATATTTTCCCATTCTTTCCTCGCTTGCATTGTTTCCGATGAGAGGTCTGCTGTTGGTCTGATGGAATACCCTTTGTAGGTAACTTGCCGTTTTTCTCTTGCCAATCTTAGTATCTTGTCTTTGTCTGTGGTTTTGGTCAATCTGGCTATAATGTGTCTTGGAGAAGATCTTCTTGGGTTGATCCTATTTGGGGTCCTCTGTATTTCTTGGGACTGAATCTTTGAGTGCCTCTCTAAGTTTGGAAAGTTTTCTTGCAGGATTTCATTGGAAAGATTATCAATGTCTTATGAGTCTCTTTGCCTTCTGGGAAGCCTATTATCCGGATGTTTGGATGTTTGATGGTATCTAGTATTTCTCATATATTAGTCTCTAATTTTGGGGCAATTTTCTCAGTCTTCATGGTGGATTTTTCTAGGCCAGCAATTTTCTCTTCTACATCTGAGATTCTATTTTCTGTATGATCTAGTCTGTCTTTAATACTTTCAAGGGAGATTTTGACTTCCTGTATTATAGCCTTCATCTCTAACAGTTCCATCTGATTCTTTTGTAAAGTGTGTAATTCCTCTTTCAGATCTTGCATGAATTTCATCACCTCCTAGAACTCGTCAACTCCTTTCTCCTTCCTCTTCCGCAGTTCATTGTCTCTCTTCTCTTCCATCTCTGTTAGCTTTGCCGTTATGAATGTTCTAAATTCTTTATCAGACATTTCCATGATTTCCTTTGAACTGTGTGTGGATGAAGAGGAGTTATCCTTTTCCCTTGGAGGAGAGGCATTTTCCTGCTTTCCCATATTTCTTGTGGTCCTGCAGAGATTTCTAGTCATTTGGTGGATGGTCGGTTTCTTCCCAAACTTGGAAGTTCAATCACACGAGTTTTGTGTGCTGGAGGCCGAATTATCAGTGGGAAATCTTCATCTCTATTTCCCCCAAAATGGCTAGACTGCAGGAGCCATGAAGGTGTCTCTTTCTATGCAGTATAATTTTTTAACCAGTCTCCTATTTAGGAGCATGTATGCTGTTTCTAAAATTCTAATATTATAAAAACTGCTTCAGGGAATAGTCTTATGTATATCTCATTTCAAAAATGTAGAGTGTATCTGCTAAATAAATTCCTAGAAATTAAATTGCTAGACTACAGGATATATGCATCTAGAAATTACATTGATATTGCCAAAACATTATGATTTTGACATAAAGTAGAGTTTGTGAAGAAGTTTATATAAATTATAAGAATAACTATTTTCTTTCTTTTTTTTTTTTTTTTTGGAGAGGTTTTTGCTATAGGGCACGTGCGCTCGCCAGACAGACAGAGACAGAGAGACAGAAAGCGAGAAATCACCCCCCGGGGCAGAGGATGACCACGCTGCAATCCCTTCTCCTCCATTCTCCTCTCAGGATCTTGGTCACGCACGCACACGCGCCCGGCGTGAGTTTAAGCCACCAGATCTGGGACTTGAACCGCAGTCAACTACGTGGGAGTCCAGTGACATAGCCATTACGCTAACTGCTGGTCCAAGAATACCTATTTTCTTATTCAATTTGCTTTCTTTTTACTTTTTCTTACCTGACAGGGTGTGTATGCTCACCAGGGAGAGACGGAGAGAGAGAGAGAGAGAGAGAGAGAGAGAGAGAGAGAGAGAGAGAACAGAAAAATTCCCCCAGGACCAGCAGGTGGTGTAGAGTTATGTTGCTGGACTCCAACGTAGTCGACCGCAGTTCCAGTACTAGACCCGGTGGCTTGAAAATAATGCTGGGCACATGTGTGTGTGCCTAAAATCCTGAGAGGAGAATGGAGGAGATGGAATTGCAGCATGGCCATCCCCCTGGGGGTGATTTCTTGCTTTCTACCTCTTTGTTTCTCTCTGTATCTCTGTGAGCACACGTTCCCTATAGCAAAAATCTCTTTAAATAGAAATATACATAGGCATTCTCTCTTCATTAGGCGGCTGCCATGGTGGGACAAGAGGATCCAGTGCCCCGGGAGATTCACCAGGACTGGGAAAAATGGGAGTACATTGAGGTCATCACCAGCAACAAGAAGAAAATCATGGACTTTCTCAACTCATTCAATATGTCTTGTTGTTCAAGACTTGCAACAGTAAATGAGAAATGGACAGCCCTTGGATGGAGGATAGAATATATTGAAGCACAGGTGACAAAAGATGAGACGCTCACCTAAAACTACGCCATGCTGCTGCTGGGAAGTTGCTTTACAGAACACAGGCCACGTGGGAAAGGCCCTAGCAGTCTTCAGCTTCTCCCTCTCTCCTTAAAGAGCAACAGGGCTTATTCTTGTTTTTCTTTTTCAGAAATGTGACCTTTGGCTCTGTCACGTACATCTCGGAGTGTAATGTGGCATGTGGGGAGAAGTCCTAGAACTCTTGGAAACATTAGAAATTTTACCTTTTCAGTAACGTTTTATAAAACTACTTGTCTGCATGTTTGAGGCATTCAGAGCCAAAAGCCCAGGACTTTGAGAAGGTCTGCCCCACCTCTTTCTTTCTCAGACTTTAAGTCTCATTGCTTCTGCACTAATCCTATAAACAATGTTTTTCTCCTCCGCACCTTTGGGAGATGGAGAGAAGTCCTGGTTGAGACTCTTGTGCCCTGATAAAGTGGATGCCAGAGAATGTTATTGCTAACCCACCAGTTTCAGTTTCTCTTTGTTTTGGAGAGGTCAAGGCTAGGCCCCCACTTGATATGAAGGGATATTTTCAGAGTTTTTTTTCTGTCTCTTGGGGTGTCTATGCCTCTCATGTTTCCCTAATAAACTCAACTTAAAAAATAAGTCACCTTCCTCCCAATGAAGAACAGTCACACCGTAGTCCTTTCTGTTCCATTTCTTCCTCCTATCATGATCTGTGATATGTATGAACATGTACTTGGAGTGTTTTTCAAGTCGCTTGATTTGGAACTCAAACTGTGCAGTTGGTCACTTGGAATCCAGTGCCTTAAACTCCGTTCAGCCTGCTGGCCCAAATTCTACAGGCCAGCAGGTGGTATGGTGGTTATGGGGCTAGACTCCCACATGATTGACTGTGGTTTGAGTCCTAGACCTGACAGCTTGAAAATCATTCCAGGTACATGTGTGCATGCTCAAACTCCCAGGAGGAGAAGGAAGGAGATGGAATTGTGGCATGGCCATAGCCCTGAAGGTGATTTCTCACTTTCCTTCTCACTCTCTCTCTCTCTCTCTCTGGTAAGTGCACAGGCTTTATGACAAAAGCCAGAAGAAGAAAACAAAACAAAATTTGGGTCAGCTGGTCACCTAGTGGTTAAGGGAGTTAGATTCACATGGCTGATCAGCCCTTGATAAACACACTGGGCATATGTGTGAATGCCTCAAATTCTGACAGGATGGAGACATGGAGGAAAAGGCTTTGCATCATGACAACATCTCACTGGGAGGTGCTTTCTCCTTCCTTTCTCTCTGTCTCTGTCTGGCCAGTGCATGAGTTTTCTGGAAAATAAAATAAATAAACAAATAAAAATCAGAAAGTTCTACTTTTGAAATATTGTTACTATGATGTTTCTCTATTTTTTTATTTAAAAAAATTGTTTTATTTAACTTTATTTTAATTTGACCGGAGAGGGATAGTGTGTGTGTGCGTGTGTGTGTGTGTGTGTGTGAGAGAGAGAGAGAGAGAGAGACAGAGAGAGAGAGAGAGAGAGAGAGAAAGAAAAGTGAGAAAGCAAGCCACTATGTCTGGGATTTGAACCATGGTCAGCCATGTGGGAGTCCAGCACCCTTAACTACCATGCCACCTGCCAGCCCCATATTTGTGGGGTTTGTTAATCAATACTGTTTAGTTGTTAAGAAGTCTTGTCACCAAGAGCTAGTTTAGAATTAGTGGGGGTAGGGGCCAGCACGCTGCCTATTGGTTAAGGCTCTGAACTCTCACATGGGTGACTATAGTTTGAGTCCTGGACCTGGCAGCTTGAAACTCATGCTGGGAGCATGAGCATGTGTGCTCTAAATCCTGAGAGGAGAATGGAGGAAAAGGGATTGCGGCAAGGTCATCCTCTCTGGGCGATTTCTCGCTTTCTGTCTGTCTTTCTGGCAAGTGCACGTGCCCTGTAGCAAAAATAAACTCTTAAAAAAAAAAGAAATAGTGGATGAATATAAATTGAAGTAATTACTTGGGAACCAGCAGTTAGCGTAATGGCTATGTCGCTGGACTCCCACGTAGTCGACCGCGGTTCGCGTCCCGGACCAGGTGACTTAAAACTCACGCCAGGTGCGTGTGCGTGCGTGCCCAAGATCCCGGGAGGAGAATGGAGGAGAAGGGATTGCAGCGTGACCATCCCCCCGGGGGGTGATTTCTCGCTTTCTGTCTCTATGTCTCTGTCTGTCTGTCTGGTGAGCGCACGTGCCGTATAGCGAAAAAACCTCTCCAAAAATAAATAAATAAATAAAATAAATAAATGAATAAATAAATTGAAGTAATTACCGACCATTTTGTATTAAAAAAATTCCGACACACATAAAAATAGTAGACTTACTATTTATTTATTCCCATAGTGAAGTCTGTTGATATTTCTGTTCTGTATTGTGATAGGATTTCATTTCAAATTAACTGTGTTTACCAAGAGGGAAAAAACAACTTCTGTATATTGTATGTTTAAGTGTTACTTAATGTATGTAAGGGAAAAATAAATCACTATAGCAGGTACAGAAGGCTGGTTTGTATAGTTTGCAATGGAAATTGGACATTTGAAAGATGAGTTAAAAAATGTATAGGCTTTTGTTGATTAAAAGGTGCCTGAGCCTATCAGATTATCACAGTGTTCCATTCAAAAAAGGTTCATCTCTTGCTGTTCCAGGAGAAAGAAGCAATCCTATCATCTAACCATGACAGGTACTCTTGCACATTACAAGGAAAACAAAAAGAATGACCTAAAGCATGCATGGTAGGATAAATTTGGAAATAAAATTTGGGGCTATTTGATTTTTGTGAACAGATTTATGATTAGCAGAAATAACCAGAGTAGAATGAAATTATAGAACATAAAACCTGGAGCACTGGCTCTGTGGTCAGATGGTTAAGGTGACCAGATCCCACATGAACAACCTCATGGTTTAAGTCCTAGATCCAGCACAGGATGCGGATGCATACCCAAAATTCCAAGAGGAGGAAGAGATGAAGGAGGAAGGATTGCTGTGTGACCATTTCCCATTGGGTTCTTTCTCTTTTTCCTCTCTCTGTGGTAAGCCCACACATCTGTCCTCTTGCAAAAAGAAAGAAAAAAAAAAAGCTAGAAAGCGTTTTAGGTCATCCAGGCAAATCTACTCTGTAATGAGGAGAAAATATCTGCATTGGTTTGTGAGCTAGAGAATACATCAGAATGGGGAAATGGCCTATGTGTGTGTGTGTTCCAAGCAGCAGTTTAGTTTATTCCATATAAAAATGTTTCTATGTAAGTCTCAAATTGATGTTATGTCATATACATACACACATATGTAATATGGAATATATAGATATATTAGTAAGCATGTCGATGTGCTGAATATAAAACATCTAGAAAAGAGCTAATATACAAGGAAGAAAATACTCATTTAGTGTGACCATATAGATTAGTGGTAAGGAGGTGGTGATCAGTCAGAATCTCTTCTCCACTAACGTGGCACTTTGTTGCTTGGTTTCCTCATCTGGAAAATGTACGATTGTCTACCTCAGAGGCTATAAAGAATGCATGAGATAATCAGGATAAAGGAATAGAGTAGCACTGAGCATATAGTATAAACTCTCAATAAATGTAAGTTGCTGCTATTATTTCGTTAATATGTCAAAGAAAAGAGGATGTACCCAAGGAGGATTTTCAGAATAAAGTCAAAATACGTCACTAGCACTTTCAGGTCAATTGGTACTGAACAGGACCCCCTGCGAAAAGGTGGATGGAATCAAATGACGTCGACTGCCTTAGCAACAGGCCCCCAAAGAAGGTGAATTTCCGTAGCCAATAAGAGTCTGCGCTGTGGAAGAGGTAACCAATGGATGAGGGCAAGAGGGAGAGGGAGGACGCGCCAATTCTCCTGCCTGAGCCTCGGCCCAACAAAATGGCGGCGGCGGCGGCGTCGCTTTGTTTCCGCGGCTCCTGCGGCGGTGGTAGTGGTAGCGGCCTTTGAGCTGTGGGGAAGATCCAGCATCAGCTATAGTGACGACTAAGACTCCAGTGCATTTCTGTCGTAACCGGGCGCCAGGAGCGCAGAGCGGCGCCCAAGGGTCACAGAAGCCGACAAGCGTTCAAGCGAAAACATGACCGCTGAGCCCATGAGGTAAAACGCAACCCTGTCTCATGGGCCCCAGCGGTCTGGGCCTAGGCACCTTCTGAATCGGGTGTTTGGGAAGGCTTTCGCTTGGTGGGTTAGGCCTGTGTTTTGCTTAGCGGAAAAAGGCATCGTTTTCTCTTTAGGTGAGAAAGGTTTTTGGGGTTTTGGCGGAAGGTTCCAACCAGGGGTGGGGGTGGGGGTGGGGGTGGGGGTGGGGGTGGGGGTGGGGGGTGGGGGTGAGGGGGGGGCGGGGTGGGGGTGGGGACGGGGGGCGCGGTCTTGCTGGGGTGTTGGGCTCTTCTTTCAACCTTCAAAATTGGTAGAGCTTGATTGGCCTCCTCTGTTTATTCTTTGATGCTTGTGGGGTTGAGACCCCGAAGTCGAGGGCGGTCTTTGGTATTCCGGTCATTCTTCGTAATCTTTGGGCCTAGAAACTGCGTGGGGAGGAAGGGGGGAGGGTGAGAAGGGGGGGGGGGCGGCGGGAGGATGTGAGATCCTGGGACGATTTAGTAGCGTTTAGACTGCTGTAGAAGGGAAGTACAGGGCCTTTCGGGATTTCTTTCTCTGCAGCCTTGGAGACCAGTCTTTTTTTGGGGGGAGGGAGCCCTGTCAGGTATTTAGATTCTTTCCCTACTCCAGATACTAAAGAGTATTCTTGACTTTATCTCTTTGGCAAGGGGATAATAACGCAGGGGTTTGCTTCCTGAGGACCCCAGCGTACTGCTCCTTGTGAAGTCTAGCTTAAATGAGACCTCAAATGTTTCCTCCTTTTTTGGGGCAAATTTCGAGTAGAAGCAATTAGACTTTATTCTTCCAATTTATTTATTCCATGAAGGATGGGGGTGCAGGTCAACATGGGTTGATGCGAAGTAAGATTTATTGCGAGGGAAGCTGTTCCTGGCAGGCGCTTCTGACCAATCTAGCATATTTATTAGGTTGAGGCTGTTTTTCACGTGTGCTTCTGATTTATCTCTTAACAGTGTCTAAAAATTGGGATAGTTTGTATGAAATGTATACTACTTTTAGGTAGGTTGTTTTAGGTAGCTTGTTTTTCAGGCAGTTTGACATTTGACTTTTTTCCCTCCAATGTAAATTAAGTAATTTTTGTATTTTGAGGTGTATCCTTTGCTCCTAGTGGCAAAAACGAAATTACAGGGAACATGGATTAGAATTACATGCCTAGTTGGCAAAATGTGCCATTCATTTTTAGTACACTTTTAGCTAGAATGTAGAATTTGGGAATGAGCCTATGTTACTTATTTCTACTTTTCTCCATTAACAAGTAGTGTTAATGTAATAGGTACCTAGTACATAGATGATGATGTCCTTACCTTGAGAAAGAATATACTTTAGTTCTTAGACTATAGATCCCTAGTTGTGTAAAAATTGTGGCCTTGGTTTCTGAATTTGTGTTAATTGGCTCAAGTACAACAAATCTTTATGGGGTATTGAGCATGTAATAGGTACCACAACTTATTGGCTGATTATTATCAGGTACTCATGTTCATATACAGGAATGGAATACCTAACAGTTAAATATCACCCTAGATTTTACTGAGACTCACAAAATCTACATTTAAAACCAAAGGTTGAACTTGGATTTTCTTAATTTCTTTCTTTAGGGTAAACAAATTTTATACAGAATTTCTGAAAAGACTAATTCATGTTATGTGAAGGGTCAGTTTTTTTTTTTTTTTTTGAGAGGTTTTTGCTATAGGGCGCGTGCGCTCGCCAGACAAGAGAGAGACAGAGCTAGAAAGCGAGAAATCACCCCCCAGGGGGGATGGCCACGCTGCAGCAATCCCTTCTCAATTCTCCTCTTGGGATCTTGGGCACGCACACACATGCACCCGGCGTGAGTTTAAGCCACTGGGTCCGGGAGTCGAACCGCGGTCGACTACGTGGGGAGTCCAGCGACATAGCCATTACGCTTACTGCTGGTCCCTGAAGGGTCAGTTTTTCTTACTAGCCTCAAATTTTTGTGGATCTTGGTGGTAAGAGTAATAATCATAAAGTTGAGTACCACAGTAGTCCTATGGTGTATGTTTTTGGTTTTCCATTTTACAGGTAAGGAAGCTGAGACAGAGATCAAAGAACTTAACCAAAGTTATACAGCTTGTAATCAGTAGAGCTAGAATTGAAGTTAGTCTTGACTCCAGAGCTTATATTCCTTTTTTTAAGATGCCACAGAGCATTTTTTCTCTTGTGTAAGAGAGAGAAAACAAGCCCCCCCCCCCCTCCCGCGTCTGGCCATGCCTCAGTCCAATTCTCTTATCATGTTAGGATCCTGTACTTGTGCATGCCTGGTGTGTTTTTCATGCTTCCAAGGCTGGATCTCAATCTCTGGTCAACTTTGTGGGTTCCAGTTTCCTCTGTGTACCTCTGTTGTGCTACAGGGCAGGCATCAGAGCTTATGTTCTTAATGACAAGGCATTAATGCCTCTTTGAGCTGCCAGGTCTAACATGATTTTAACTATTTTAACTTAGCCCAAGTATTAAGATGGAAGAAATTCATGTTAGTTGCTTTAATAGCTATTTGTTGTAGGTTTATGATTTTATAGCTGATTATGATGTTATACTTTTTAATGTCCAAATGTACTGTATAGTGAGATAACTTAAATGTTTAGTTTCAGGAATCTTTAGCTACTTGAAAAAACCCTTGTAAAGAAAGAACCACATATATAAATGTAGAGAATTAATTTTAAAAGTGTGACACTCCCTGATTATTTACTATGGAAGAGCTCTGAGTGGATGTTCATAGAACTGTCTTAGGCTCAAGCGTCATATATCTCCCAACATTGTCTTCTAACATGAGGCAGAAATAATATGAACAGTCTTATGTGTTATTTTGTTTTACAGAATTGTTTCACATTTTTCTTTTATCACATCTTCTGTTGAGGACTTAATAGTACAAACAAAGATTAGTTCTAATCTTTACTTGTATTTGTAAAAAAGAACTGTTCTAGAATTCTGTGTTGGGAAAATGGTCAAAAGGGAAGGAGGAAAATAAACCAGTGACCTGGCTAAATCATACAATGAATAATAATTGTTAATTTTAAAGATTATTTTGGGGGCTGGGTTTTGTTTTATTTTAATTTTTAAATAATTTTAAAAATTATTATTATTTTGGTTTTATAACTTTATTTGAAAATCAGCAGTTAGTTCTCATCCACATTGACTGTTTATAGATTTTTGAAAGTGGTAACAGGTACATAGGTCACTGGAGTGTAGAGCTTGTTGGGTGAATCTTCATCCTTGTTTTGTTTTCTGTACAACCGCACACGGATTCGATATGGGATGTTCCTTATTCCTTTGGCCCAGACAGCTTTGTTGAGCCTGGTGTCAATGTGCACATCTGGAGTCCCCATCTCTTTCATGACAAATTTCCAGATTTCTTTGAGTGCCCGAGGGGCACTTTTCTTGAAGCCCACGCCATGGATGCGCTTGTGAATGTTGATGTATTCCCAGGTCACCACCTCGTTGATGGCAGAACAGCCCTTCTTCTCGCCACCCTTCTTTGCAGGAGCCATTCTGCCTGGTCTAATCTAGAAAGCTTATTATTATTATTTAAATTTGTTATAGGACGTGAGAGAGAGAAAGAGACAGAGAGAGAGAGAGAGAAAGTGAGAAAGCAAGCTGCTGGATATGGGACTTGAACTGCTCTCAGCCTTGTGGGAGTCCACTGCCTTAACCACCACACCACTTACTGGCCCCAGGTTGGTTTCATTTTAAATAAGATTGGCTTGTTTCTTCAAGTTTTTAGCATTATGCAACATGAATTGTAGGAAGCCACATGCACCAAAATGGCTGACATGACCTTCATACAAGGACCTTCAAGTATCTTTGTTCTGGGAGTAGACCATTCACCCTGAGATTTCCTCATTCAGGCAGGTCCTCAGTCAGGTCTGCGACAATTCCTGCCCCCTTTTTACCTTGCCTCCTGGCTTTATCCCTTAACGCAACAACCAATCGGTGGTTGTAGAATTGCATCTCTCATTGTACAACCAATCAGCTTCCTACCTTGTGTATATAAAAATGTGTTTTGGCCCTCGATGAACAAGCGACTGCATACCATCTTGAGCTGTGACACTGTGTCACTCCTGTGCTGTGACGCTGCGCTGGTTCCAGACCTCCACTCTCTCACTCAGGCACCCTGCTGGATTGTCCCGCGGGCCAAAACAATGAATGTCTAATTAATAAACTTTAATTTGTTTTTAAAGATCTTGGTATTGGGAGATTTGATGGAATTTGGCATTTTAATCCTTTTGGTAATTGATTACTTGAGCAGCTTAAATTTAAAAGGGCAAAAGTTGTTTAAATTGAGAGATACTGGATATCTTAGTGTCTTAAGGTTATAGTGAAGCAACTGCATAGGAACCTAATTTTTGAAAAATATTATCTATAAGATATTTGCATTTCCACTATGTGGAAAGCATTACACCAGGCCTGTGAAGGAGTTGGAAATGGAACTTTATAAAGGGTTTTGAAAGCATTTAAATACCAATTGTTTAGTTATGTGTTTGGGTAAAAAGACATTTGCGACTCTAATTTTGACCAGGTCAGTTCTTTTATTTATTTATTTTTTTGAGAGGATTTGCTATAGGGCGCGTGCGCTCGCCGGATAGACAGAGAGAGAGAGACAGAAAGCAAGAAATCTCCCCCCAGGGGGGATGGCCATGCCCCAGTCTCTTCTCCATTCTCCTCTTGGGATCTTGGGGACGCACGCACACGCACTCGGCGTGAGATTTAAGCCACCGGGTCCAGGACTTGAACTGCGGTCAACTACATGGGAGTCCAGCGACATAGCCATTACGCTAACTGATGGTCCCGATCAGGGCAGTTCTTATTGTCAACCTCTGATGTAGTTAAAGTCAACTCATGAGCTTTCAGTTATATATTGTATTTCTAGATAAAATAAAGATAATAATAAAAACAATATTTCTATATGAATATTGATGTATAGAATAACTTTTTTAAGAATTATTTTATTTAACTTTATTTATTTAAATTTGACCAGAAGGGACAGGGGTTGGGGGAGGGAACGTGAGAGAGCAAACTGCCAGGTCTGGGACTCGAACCACAGTCAGCCATGTGGGAGTCCAGCACCCTTAACCACTACACCACCTGCCGGTCCCAGTGTGGAATAATTATTTATTTATTTATTATTATTATTTTTTGGAGAGGTTTTTTTTTTTTTTTTTTTGCTATAGGGTGCGTGTGCTCGCCAGAAAGACAGAGAGAGACAGAGAGACAGAAAGCAAGAAATCACCCCCCGGGGGGGATGGCCATGCCACAATCCCTTCTCCATTCTCCTCTTGGGATCTTGGGCACACACGCACATGTGCCTGGCGTGAGTTTAAGCCACTGGATCCGGGACTCCAACTGTGGTAGACTACATGGGAGTCCAGCGACCTAGCCATTACTCTAACTGCTGGTCCCTGGAATAATTTTTTATAAGAAATTATGTGTATTTATGTACTTATTTCACTTGTGGAGTCTTAAGAAGCTTATGGATTGAGTGACAGGATACAGACAGTCCTTGAGTTTACATGAAGCGCTTTCCCCCCAGACCTTGACTGTTCTTGTGGACATTGGCTGAAGCTCTTGAAATGGTTTAAGCTAGTGAAAAATGTTGTATAGATCTTCCTTTAAGAATGTTGATTGGGGCCAGTAGGTGGCTTAGTGGTTAAGACTCTGGACTCTCATATGGCCCATTGCCATATGAGTCCCAGACTTGAATTGAAACTCATGCCGGACGCATGTGCTTTTGTGCTCAAAATTCCAAGAGGAGGATGGAGTAGAAAGGATTGCAGTGTGGCCATCACTCCTGTGGGTGATTTCTCACTTTCTGTCTCTCTGTCTCTTTGGCAAGCACACGTACCCTATAGCAAAAAAAAAAACTCTCTTAAAAAAAAAGAAAAAGAGTGTTGATTACGGGGCCAACAGATGTTGTGGTGGTTAGGGCTCTGGACTCCCACATAGTCCACTGTGGTTCATATCCCAGACATGGCAGCTTGAAAATTAATGCCAGGTGCATGTGGGCATGCATGTCCAAAATCCCAGGAGGAGAATGGAGGAGAATGGATTGTGAAATGCCCATCCTCCCTTGGGGGTGATTTCTCTCTTGCC